>PVJI01000860.1:0-218582 GCA_004026765.1 Micronycteris hirsuta
AAAAAAAAAAAGAAAGTAAGTATAACCACATAGTTGAAAGCCCTTGCTTTGCCCCCACCGCCTCCCCCTCCCTGCCTCCTGGAGAGCGGGGGTCCTCACTTCTCAGCGCCACACCTGCCGTGTGCCTCTCCACCTACGTGCTTAGCCAGCGGCAGGTGATGGTTTTCAGTGCGTGCCAAGTGGAAACTGGCAGTGCGTGCCCTGCTGCAACTCTTCTCCCGCAGTGTTATATTTATGGTAGTAGTTGGTTCCATGCATGACTCACCGCAGTTACTTAGTCCCCTCTTAGTGGACATTTGGGTGGTGGTCAGTTTTTTCCTTTCGACAACAGTACTGTCAGAAACATTCCTGTGTGTTTCCTAAGTCCCAGGAGTAAGGGTTGTCTGCATAACTAAAAGTCAAGTCACTGGTTTTAAGTGGCATACACCTTTAGCTCTCTGAAATGGTTTACCAGTCCCCCACTAGTAATGCGTAAGAGCAGACTGCCGCTTGCTTTACACCCTTGGCAGTCCTTAGTGTCGTTTCTCCAGATGGTTGTGAAATGGTATCTCATTGTAGTTTAGTTTTTCAGTTTTTTTGATTAGCTTTACTGAGGTACAACTCACCAGTTTTAAGTGTAGGCTTCTGTGGTTTTTGACAGGTGTGTGTAGTCACGTAGCCACCACCACAGTCACGTTACAGAGCAACCCCAGCACCCCAGAGTTTCCTTGGGGCCTTTTGCAGTCACTCTTCCCTGACCTCCTGGCTCCTGGCCCCTGATTCGCTTTCTGTCACTGTAATTTTGCCTGTTCCAGGAGTGTATATGATTGGAGTCTTCTAGTACATGCTCTTTGGTGTCTGTCTTTTTTCACTTAGTCTAATACTTTGGAGGTTCACACACATTTCTGTTTTTTACTGTTGAGTAGTGTATCTGTTGTGTGGATATATTGGGTTGGCCAGAAAGTCTGTATAGTTTTCTCCATAAAATGAAAGACACATTTTTCATTTTCACAGTAACTTGATTGATTTGGATATTTTGCATATGTCGGCTATCTCCTTCATGGTATAACGTTGATTGTTCTCAGTTAATGTCTGGATTTGATGACTCTCAACTTCAGCTGGTCTGCCCGACCTTGGAGCATCGTCCAGTGAGAACTCTCCAGCACAAAACTTCACAAACCACTTCTGACACATTCCATCAGTCACAGCACCTTCTCCACACACTGCACAAATCTGTTTTTGCTTTTATACCTTTCTTGAAATAATAAAGCATAATATGCCAAAAATGTTGTGTATTGTCTTCCATCTTCAGTATTAAAATGGCTACACAAAAATTCACCTATTTTGGTAACTTTTCTTTTAATGCATGCTGATATGACACCTGTCACAATACAATCTAACTTATTTTTTTTTTTAATGAAGGTAAAGACAACTAAGAGCTACTAGAGCCATCTCATGGGGAAAAAAACATAAAAACTTTTTAGCCAACCCAAAACCACAGTTTCTCCAGCAATGGGCATTTGGGTTTTTTCCAGTTTTGGTCTCATGACTGAAACTGTTACGAACATTTGTCTACAAGTCTTCCTGGGGCTGCGTTTGCGTTTTCCGTGCATAAATACCGAGGATGGAATTGCTGGGTCACAGGGTGAGGGATGTCTAACAACCGGAAAATGCCAGACTATTTTCTGCAGTGGCTGTACCGTTTCGGACCCCCACCAGCAGTGTAAGGAGGATCTCGGATCCTCTATGACCCTCGGTGTTGCCCCGCTTTCTCATTTCAGCCGTGCCGGCGGGGGTGCGGTGGTGCCCTGATTGTGATTTACTGTGCACCTTCTTAATGGGCTTGTTTGCCAGGTACACTTTTTAAATTTTTTTATTTTTTATTTTTTTGGTGAAACGTTTGTACAAATCTTTTGCTTATTTTTAAACCGAGTTTTTGTCTTTTTATTGAGTTGTAACCGTTGTGTATTCTTAGATACAAATCCTTTGTTCATTATATGTTTTGCAGCTATTTTCTCTCAGTCTGTGACTTGCCATTTTATTTTCTCAGCAGTGTCCTTTGAAGACTCTGCTAATTTTGATGAGGTCCCATTTATCAATTTTTTCTTTACAGTTTGTGCCTTTTGTACCCTGGTGAAGAAGCTTAGCCTGAAGCACGGTCACTAAGATTTTCACTGGGGTTTTCATCTAGGAAGGTGACAGTTTTAGCTCTTACGTGTAAATCCGGTGTCCATTTCAGGGTAAGATTTGTATGTGTTGTGAGGTAGGGCAGAGTTCATTTTCTTTCTGGTATATGGGTATCCAGTTGTTGCAGCACCATCTGTTGAAAGTATTTCATTCATCATGGTCTGTCTTTTAGCTTTCTGGAATAACCTTTTCCTTCATGATTCGTACTGTTCGTTTCTCATGTAAGAAAGCTTTTTTCCAAACCAGGGTCATAAAATGTAGAAATCGCACAGTGCTGCACCTAAGAGCGGGGTCTCTGGTATCAGAGTTCAAGTCCTGGCTTCACTACTTACTGTCAGCGTGACTTTGGGCAAGTTATTTAACTCTCTGAGCCTCTGCTTTCTCATTTGTAAAATAAGGCTAACATTGTCATGAAAGTCCCTACCTCACAGGGTTATTTTGAGAATGAAATGAAATGAAATGAAACATGTATTAGTTGTGTTGGTGATCGTTACCACCATTTAAAGGAAAAATTTTATTCGGGGCATTCTGGTCTATATAATTTTTAGGACTCTTTCTTGGAAGTTCTGTGATTTTATGTTTTATATTGTGGCCTGCAGATGACCTATTTTTAAAATGATCAAATTATGAAGTTCTTATTTAATGTTCCTTTATTTTGCAGCTAGTGGTGGTTGGCAGGAACCTGAAAATCCTCACACTCAGCGGGTGAGTAAAAGGTCATGAGCGAGAGGACGAAATAAGAAAAGGTGGGGAGAGAGACTGAAGGCCTTCTGTTTTATCAGTGGACGTGGCCTGTGCTTACACGTCCTTGATGTATATTTTGGTGTCTGTCACACATAGAAAGTTTTCCGAACTGTAGAGCATTAGATCACGATGGCAGTTTTTTCCATTAGGTTAATAGACAAACCTGGATATAGTTTTAGTTCTGTGCTCAAGTTGTGAATTGGAAAAAGGAAGTGATATGTTTTTGTTTTTCACATACCCACCAACTAAGTTGAGGCTCCTTTTGTTCTCACATGCTCTTGGAAGTATCATCAGCATACAGACATCTTAACTCCTGGAAGCAGCTCTAGTTGAGAAGAGGCCCTTTGACTCAGTAGTGGTTGCTTATAGAATCATGACTAGAATGTCCTTTAACAGTTCATAGAGAATTGATCTCTGTAGTGTGTGTATATTAGAGCTGATTTTTTTCGCCCCTGGAAGTAGAATGTTAAGAAGATAATGAAATACTATTGAAGTGAAGTATGTTCAGTCAAATTGCAAATTAAACAATATAATCATCCACTTACGACATGAACAAAAATTACAAATATTTAAAATACCCTGGATGATAGTGTGGAGAATTGTACTGTTTTACATATAGTGTTGTTAATGTAAGTTAGTACAAATTTCTTGAGTTCTCAGCAGTACGTACTTCCTAGATTCAGACCTACAGGAATATTTACACTTATGCACAAAAATATATATTCATTCATCAAGCACTTACTATATGCCAGAGACTGTCCTGAACAATAGGAATCCGTGGTCCCTATCCTCTAGGGAAAACAAAATCAAATAATCCCCAGGTAAAGGAAAAACTAAGTTAACATGAAGAAGAGAAATTGCGCCATGTGGACATTGATTAGGGGGATGAGTTATGTCCATATGTAAGGGTGTCGCTAAGATTTCGGGACAGCAGGCACAGAAGGGAAAGAATTCAAGGCAGGGGAGCAGCATGTGCAAGGAGCTTGTGAGTGGAAGAAGCAGAGCAAGTTGTAGACAAGGTGAGTGTGACGAGTGGAGCTAGTGTCGCGCGACTGGCGAGAAGTATTTGCTGTCAGGCCCTGTAGGACCGTGTAGGCCAAGGTGAGGAGTCTGAGAATCCTTTAAAGGTTTTAAGCAAAGACCCGACAGGATCAGATTAGTGTTTCCCAAACGTAATTGCCGCTGAGCCGAGAGGACGAGAGAGGGTATCGGGAGACCATTGAGCCCTGTCAGGGAATGGTTACATGCCTTCTAGGGTATCTGTGCTGGGTAATAAGACGTAGCCTTTAGAGGGAAGGAGGTGGGTGCACTAGATGGGAATGTTATGATACTTTCGGTGGAAAAGAATGTTGGAAGTTGTTTTTTTCTTTTTTTTTAAAGATTTTATTTACTTTTAGAGATGGGGGAAGGGAGGGAGAGAAACATTGATGTGCAAGTAATTGGTTGCCTCTTGCATGCCCCCACCTGGGGTCCTGGCTCACAACCCAGGCATGTCCCTAACTGGGAATCAAACTGGCGACCTTTCGGTGCACAGGCTGGTGTTCAGTTTACTGAGCCACACCAGCCAGGAGAGTTTTTTTCTTAGATGAAAAATAAAAATACCTGTATTTATTTGTATGCATGTAAAAGCTATATGTTTATGCATGGGTTTTTTAAATGTATGAAAAATATATCAGACCTTTACCTGTAAGTGTGCAAGAAGGATATCTAAACTCTAATAGTGGGTACCTCTGGTGAGGACAGACTAGATTTGGGCACAAGAGATAAAAGAGAAGGTTCACCTATTTTTATGTTTGTGGATTTTTTGAACTCTTCACAATTAACATATATTTTATGATTAAAATATGTTACAGAAATGAAAGTGTGTGATGGAATAGGGGAGAAAATAGAGTGTGAAATATTACATGGCCTGTGGCCATCAGAAAAAATAGCATTTGTGAGGGGAAAGAAGTAATGCAGTAAAAGAGCAGTGAGTAGAGAGCATGACATTTCCAAGCCTTTTCATTGCCCATTTCTTCCTGTTTCTGACCTTGAAAGTTCCACTTCAATTCCAAAGAAGATCACGTAATGAGGATAAATTCTCTTCGAAGAAAAGGACAAGCCTGCCACCTTAGTAATTTGTCTTTTCTGTTTATTATGTGTCTAGTCAGTATAGTTGATTAATTTTGTATGCTTCCTGTTAGCTTTTTTGTGAAACAAATACTGAGTCTTTGATTATTACAGATGAACAAACTGATTGAATATTACCAGCAGCTTGCTCAGAAAGAGAAGGTGGAGCGAGATCGCAAGAAACTGGCACGGCGTAGAAACTACATGCCTTTGGCTTTTTCGGTGAGAACTTTTAGTGCAAAAAGGAGTTTGCAGTTCATTGATCAAGACCTCTGTGGCATAAGAACAGTGACTGTTTCAGAAAGGGCCATCGTCCCTAGGTTCTGAAGGATGGGTGACAGAGAAGGGCTCCTCAAATTAGGGGTGTTTAAGTCCAGCAGTTACGCTTTTGCCATATCATTAGTTGTCTTTGAGTGTTGAGGACATTTGTGGTTCTTTCTCTATCACTGCCCGTTCTCTTCTCCTTATCCTCCAGAGAGGCTAGAGTTTAATCTGCAGGCACCACCGAACTGTTACAGTTACAGGTTTTGCATATTAGAAACCCAGAAATGGTTTTCCAGCTCTAGTTACAGTTTTGGGGCACCTTCCCATATTTCTCTAGTATAAAAAACACTGACTTTACACAGTGTATTAGTGTGGTTAAATAGGCAGTAATATATGCAAGTGTGATTTTTAATAGGAAGTATTTATGGAAGTCATTCTTTACTAGTTTGTATGCTACCAATCAGAAGCAAGAGATAAGGATTTGGAGCTTTTGTTGTTGTCCCCAAGTTCTGTTTGCTCTCACAGAACAGTTTGTTTTCTGTGTGTCTGCTTGGAGCTGAGCAGGTTGGCATTTAGTAAATGCCATTTGTTGAGTAGCAGTAAATGATGTGTTAAGCTCTGGGCTAAGCATTTGTCACCACAGTCCTGTGGGTTAGGTGGTATATCCCCATTTTACACTGGAGGAAATAAGACCTGGAAAGGTTAAATAATCCGTTTTACTGCTTCTGCATGAGGATTAGTTAAGCCACCGAAACCCGAAGAATTGGTGAGGTCCATATAAAAACATCTAGAATTGAATAAAACATTAAAACTCACAAAGCACCTTCATTTGCCAGAGATTTTAATGAAGTTGTAGTGAGTTTTTCTGCATAGTCCAGTGGTACAAACAGCATATGCCCTAGTGTGTTTAGGAAAGGGATTTGAATTAAATGCATCCTTCTTCCAACTTTCCCACATGACCTGCCTGCTGTATGAGTTTGCTTCTATCTTATGCTGCATTTTTTTGTCTCTGTTGCAACCTGCTGCTATTTTGGGGCCTACAGCAACACACTATTCATGTAGTGGTAAGTTCTCTTTTATGATTCTTGCTAACCCTGAGGAAGTTAGCAGATGATCGCTGGCATTCCAAGAAGACATTGATCATGTGCCTTAGACACTCCACATAGCTCTGATCTAAGCCCTAGCATAGTTGCGTTCAGATTAATAGTAAAGAAATTACATTATGTTCAGTTTTACTATATTAATGTAGTTTTCGTCTCCATGTTTGGTGCTTTTATTACTTGAAGAATAAGATGGTGTGGGGCTACAAATTCCTCTCTTTAAAGGAAGCTTTCAAATTAGTTTCTTTTGGTTTTGTTTGTTTTTTGCTTATTTCCCTGAGCTTCTCATGCTGTCCCACCCAAAATTCTTTCTTTTGAAAAGTGGACTGTTTAAAGGTGGGACTTCTAATAGGAACTTCTGAACTCTGTTTAGGACAAATATGGTCTCGGAACAAGGCTTCAGCGACCACGGGCTGGTGCAACCATCAGTACACTTGCTGGACTTTCGTAAGTTTGGACATTAAGTGTCTTTGAAGAAAAAAGGCAGGTATTGAAATGAACATTGAAAAAATGTGATTTTTAAGTAAATGAATAACAGTTGCCAATGGTGAAGAAGATCCTCATACTTAGGAAAGACCTAAGCAGGAAAAATACTCTATAATGGAGGATTACTTCAATTTGTGATATCGTAGACTTTAAAGGTAATCAGGTGGACCCTTGAGAAATTCCTGCTCTTTCTCTTTTAGCCTTAAAGAAGGAGAGGACCAGAAAGAGGTCAAGATTGAGCCAGCTCCGTCTGTCGATGAAGTGGAGCCTCTGCCTGAAGACTATTATACGAGACCAGTGAATTTAACAGAGGGTAAGTTTCCACGGGATTTTACTTCATTTACATTTTACAACTAATTCTGCTTTTGTTACTTTGATACATTGTGATTTGAAATTTTTCCTAGCATAGTTGTTAGTAGTAAAATGAATCATGTTGAAAATAAAATAGACTTAATAGAAGTAGTCATTTGAAGAACTGTCAGAAGTCCAATTTGTGTAGTTTTTTGAAGAACACTATTCACAAAAGCAGTGTTGTTTTATGTAATTTTATAAAAGTCTGATTTTGAGCAACTTCCAAACCAAGTCTGGTTTCTGCCTCTCATGCTAGTGACCACCCTTCAGCAGCGCCTCTTACAGCCTGACTTCCAGCCCGTCTGTGCCTCTCAGCTCTACCCCCGTCACAAACATCTTCTGATCAAGCGGTCCCTGCGCTGCCGGGTGAGTCCTGCCTTCTGTGGAGTTGCCATTTGTACCAGGGAAAGCGAAAATACACACGATTGGTAGCTGGCCAGCATCAAAATCTCTGGGACGTGGTAAATAATAGAGAATACATAGGTGTCCAGGCAGTATTTTAAATGCTTTCAACATATACTCAATCTTCACAGCGCTGTGAGGAGGTACTCATGTTGCCTCTGTTGTACAGGTGTGGAAACTGAGGCGTCTGAAAGTTAAGCTCGTAGTACTAACCCCTAAAAGAATAGTGAAGAATATATAGCTATTAGTTTAGTAGGGAGTAAACAAAGAGGACTAGTAAAAAATAATTTAAAATAAAGCAAGAAAGAAGAAAAATTAGCAAAATCCAGACTCTGGTAATCTATAGAAGAAACAAAAGAATTTCTTCAATAAATAAATTTAAGAAAAGGAACCCTTTTAGACCAGTCCTATCCAATAGAATTTCCTGCGATAATGAAAGTGTTCGATATCTCAGTCCAACATGGTTGCCGCTAGTCACGTGTGGCTACCAAGCACTTGAAATGTGATGGTGCAGCTGAGGGACTGAACCTTTCATCTTAAGTCATGTAAATTCCCACATGGGAATAGTGGCTGCTGTTAGCAGACAATGGTGTGAGATTAGAAGAGACTTAAGAGGCACATCAAGCAGTGTTTAGACTTTGTCTGGTTCCTGATTCAAACAGAACACGGGGGGAAAAGAAGGGGGCCAGAGAAGAAGGAAGGAAGGAGGAAGAAGGGGAAAAATGAGGAAGGAAAGAAACATTTATGAAACCTTTGGGGAAATTTAAACAGTGTCTATATTTTTTATGCTATTAAAAGAATTGTTTATTTTTTAGGGATAATAATAGTATTGTTACTTAAAAATATCTTTATATTTTAGAGATGCATATGAAAATATTTATGGATGAAATCACATAATGTCTGATGTTTGTTTCAGAATAGTCAAGCATGGGGAGTGGATGAGAATGTAGGTGAAACAAGATTGGCCATTGTGGCTGACAAACTGCTAGTTGTTGAAGCTGGGTGATGGTGGCACTGAGGGATTTATGCTACTGTTCTGTATTTTTCCCTATATTAGAAAATTTCTATAATGAAAAACCTTTTTTAAAAGAAAAGAATATAAAGACACATACAGATTAAGAATAAATGGATGGAGAAAAATAATAGCATGCTAACACTAATCCAAAGAAAGCGAGAGTAGCCATGTTAATTTCGGACAGATCAGATTCCATAGTAAGGACGAATAGTTGTCAGGGAGATAAAGAAGGGCATACATAATAGAAAACAAATCAGTTCTCCGAGATAACAACAATTCTTAATTGTATATGCCCAACAATAGAGTGTCAAACTATACGAGGCAGAAACTGATAGAACTGCATGGTGAATTCACTATCATAGCTGGATACTTCCACACCCCTCTCTTAGAAATGGACAGGTCCAGTGGGCAAAAAGTCAGTAAGGACGTAGTTGAACTTGGTCATATCGTAATCCATCAATCACTAAATATAATTTTTTAAAAGAATAGAAATCATAGAGTATCTGCTCTTGGATCAAAATGGGATTGAACTAGAAATCAGTAACAAAAATCACTGGAAAATCCCCAAATACATGGAGATTAAAGAACATATTTCTAAATAACACATGGGTCAAAGAAGAAATCTCGAGACATTTAAAAATATTTTGAATTAAATGAGAATGAAAACACAATTTATCAAAATTTGTTAGATGCAACAAAAGCAGTGGTTAGAGGAATCTGTAGTACTGAATGCATATACTAGAAAAGAAGAGGCTGGTGTGGCTCAGTGGATTGAGCACCAGCCTGCGAACCAAAGGGTTGCTGGTTCGATTCCCAGTCAGGGCACATGCCTGGGTTGCAGGCCAGGTCCCCAGTGGGGGATGTGTGAGAGGCAACCATGCACTGATGTTTCATTCCCTCTCCTTCCCTTCCCCTTTCTCTAAAAATAAATAAAATAAATAAAAATATTTTAAAAAATAAGAAAGATCTAAAATCACAAATCTAAGCTTTTTATTTAGGAAACTACAAAAAGGAGAGTGAATTAAATCCAAAGTAAGCAGAGAAAAAGAAATAAGAATTAGAGCAGAAATTAGTGAAATTGAAAATGAAATCATTAGAGAAAAGCAATGAAACCAAAAGCTTGTTTTTTGAAAAGACTAATAAAATTAAGAAGCCTCTAGCCAGGCTAACTAAGAAAAGCAGAGAGAGAACGCAAATTACGAATTTCAGAATGAAAGCGGGGACATCACCATAGTTCCATGGAAATGAAAAGGATACTAAAGACTGAACAACTCGATGCCCACAAATTTGATAACTTAGATGAAATAGACCAGTTTCTTAAAAGAAACAGTTCACAATTCTGCCACAATTCACTCAAGAAATAGACTATCTTAATAGACCTGTATCTATTAAAGAAATTGAGTTAATAGCCTTCCAAAACAGACAGCACCAGAGCAAGATGGTTCATTGGTGAATTCTGCCAAAGATTTAAGGAAGAAGTTATACCAGTTCTCTGTAATCTCTTTTAGAAGATGGAAGCAAAGGGAGTACTTCCTGACTCATTCTAATAGGCCAGCTTTACCCTAATTCTAAAACCAGACAGATAAATAACAAAAATCTGCTGAAAGTAAATAAGCTGTATGTCCTGCTGACCTATGAACCTCACTTCTAGCAGTCTACCCTGAAGACTCACCTGTACAAATACAAACCAAAATGTGCAGAGATTAGGGTACATCCATACAATGAGTGCTATAAATCTATAAAAAAGAATATATGAATATGGGATATATTTTTAAATGCAAAATGCAGGTTGCACAGCAGGTACACAACTTTGTATAAGAAAGGAGGGAAAATATATGTATATATAAACATAAAATAAGAAAACATGCATGTTAGATTAAAACTATCCTATTAGAACATAATAGAGCAGAAAGACTCATGCATGTGAGGAAACTTGATTTTACTAAATATGGCATTGCAGATCATGGGCGGGACAGCCTATTAAATTTTGCTAGGCCACATGATTATATGAAAAAAAAATAAATTTAGCTCTCTACCTCACACAGTACACAAACGTAAATTTCAGGAACACCGGGGACTTTAAAGAGTAAATATGGAGAGCAAAACTTGTAGAAAAAAATATAAGAGAATATTCCATAAGTAAAACAAATAAGCACAAACTATAAAGGAAAAAGTTTTACATTTGACACATTAAAAGTCAAACTTGTACTCCCATTCTAGAGAAAAACCATAATAAATGAAAAGATAGACCATAGACTGAGGAAAGTCATTTGTAAGGTACATAATTAACAAAGAATTAGTATCCAGCATATATAAAAAACTTTAGTCCTGCCCTGGCTAGTGTGGCTCAGTGGATTGAGCGGGGGCTGGGAACCAGAGGGTCCCGGTTCAATTCGCCATCAGGGCATATGCCTGGGTTGCGGGCCGGGTCCCCAGTGAGGGGCATGTGAGAGGCAACCATACATTGCTGTTTCTCTCCCTCTCTGTCTCTCTCTGTCTCCCTCCCTTCCCCTCTCTCTAAAATAAATAAAATCTTAAAAAAAAAAAAAAAAACTTTAGTCCTGACCAGGTGGCCTGGTTGGTTGGAACATCATCCCATACACCAAAAGTTTGCAGGTTCGATCCCTGGTCAGGGCATATATCTAAATTGCGGGTTTGATTGCCAGTGGGAGGCAGTCAATCAGAGTTGCTCACATTGATCTTTCTCTCTACCTCCCTCCCTCACCTTCATCTCTAAAACTAGTAGACATGTCCTTGAGTGAAGATTAAAAAAATAATAAAAAATAAAGAACTTTAGCAAATCATTAAGGAAAAGATATCTCAGAATAAAAACAAGCAGTAGATACTAGCATACTAGTCATGGCAGAGGAACTCCCCAAACCCAGTAACTAGGAAGGATACTCAGAATTCAACAGTAATGAGGGAAATGTACCTTAAAATTGCGGTGAGATACCGTTTCATAAGTTATCAGGTTGGCAGAAGTTAGCAATTTGGCATTATCTATCAAAATAACAAATGTACATACCTATTGATCCGCTTTTAAGAAATTATTCTAATGCATTTACACATGTGAAAAATGATTTGGTGTATGAAAACACTCACTGCGGCATTCTCTGTAGTAGCAAAGCCATGGAAACGCCCATCAGTTCGGATCTGCTTCAGTAAGTTATGGCAATCATACAGTAGGACACAGAAGCCCCGCTGTGTGTGCTGGTGTGGAAGTCCAAGACAGAGTAAATGAAAAAAAACAAGGGGCAGCAGAGTATAGAAAATGCTTTCTTTTGTGTTACTGTGAAAAAGAAATTTGATGTGTGCATATAAATTCATGTGCATGTACTGTCTGGGAGGAACACATGAGAATCTGGTCAACTCAGGAGAGGAACCAGGGACAAGTAATGGGCACCTTTACACTGCACCTGTTTGTACTGTTAAAGTTTTTTTAAATAGGTGCATGTTGTACCCCTTCAAGAAATTAGTGAATAATTGTTACTGTGTTTTAAAGCCTGGGTACTGAAATCACACGACTTGGATTTCAACCCCAGCTCCAGGTCTGACTGGCTCTGGGAAGCTGCACAGATTTCTTACTCTTCCAGCGCCCCATTTCACCACCTGGGAAATGAGGACAGTGATACACCTACCTCCTAAGCTGCGCAGTATTTAATGCTACTTAGAGCAAGGATGGGTACCTTTTAGGCTAGTAGAGAGGACTAAAAGGGCTAAAAAAACAATATAAAAGAAAACAAAAAAGAAGAAAAATTAGCAAAATCTACATTGTTTAGCTCACATAGTAAGTACTCAGTATGTGTTAGTTTTATTAAGTTTTGAAACACTGCAAAGGTATAACAATATTTGATAGTGATTGCTTATATCCTGAAGTTCAAAACACTTTTGTATATTTTGGTTATCTGTAGCATATACTGTTTCAAAACATGTAGTCTTGCAGCAAAATAAAGCAAAACTCTAGTAAATGGTATCCTTTTGAACTTAGTAGCTCCCTGGACAAGCAGAAAATATTCTTGTTTTCCTCTGATACATACTATATATTTTTTTCTTTTTAGAAATGTGAACATAATTTGAGCAAGCCAGAATTTAATCCAACATCTATCAAATTTAAAATCCAGCTGGTTGCTGTGTGAGTATTTTGGGATTGATGTCTTTGGTTACTGTTTTGGGGGTTCTTTTTCATTGTGAAATGTGCTTACTCTTCTTGGCTTAAAAAACAAAAGAAAAACTACATCCCAATAGTCTTGCTGTTCTGTTCCAGTGCAGGGTTTGAATTACGCACCCGGAAGTTTAAGGCAGATCTGTAGACAGGCTCCAGGGTGTTTGCATCAGTGTGACTCAGCGGTAGGGTGGTTGGGACCAGGGGGGTGTTGGTTATCGGATGGAGAGTAACTCGTCCTTCATTACAAATTATAAAGTACCAAAGTTTGGAAATGATCTTTTAAAAACTAAAAAAATAATAAGCAGTGTATAATGAAGAGTATCCCTGTAACAGTGTTCATTTTATGCAACTGTGTTCTAATAACGCTTCACTGAATGGGATAACAGTGATTAGTGTTAACACACTGAGACTTGTCAGTAGAAGGGAATTTTTGTGTATGAAAATCACCTGTCAAACAAGAAAAATCTTTTGAAAAATTAGGAAAATATTGTCTTGACTTTAAGGTGAGAGAATCCGTCCTAAGTAAGGCAGGAAGCTCAGAAACCACAACGAAGTTCTGAAGCAGTAGAATGGAAAAGAATATTTGCCGTTTCATTACAAATGAAAGTCTGAAATGCAGAATTCCCATAAATCGGAAAGGATTTGAATAGGTGGTTCCCAGAAGAGGAATTCCAAGCGGACCAGTAAATGCTGTATGAAAGAAGCTGAGATTGTTAGGAAAAGCTTAAAAAATAAAGGGCATCTGGTGCTTGTGAGAATGTGGGCAGACGTCTGCACACGTTGACGGTTGACTTGTATCTGCTGGTCGTGTTGGGTTGGGGATGGTTTGTAACATCAGGACGGTTACATAGACTTTTTAACCCAGCAGCACCATCCCAGAAATCTGCTGGAGAAGCAAAAGCACCAATGTCCTAAGGTACATTATAACGGTGTACTGCAGTTAAAACGTCACCGGCAGTCAAAGGCTGAGAGTGCTGTCTGGTGAGCTAGGGGGAAGGCCCTGAAAGGGCCTGGCCTGGGGCCTGTCACCTGCTCTGTTTGTCAGATTTGCTTCCCTCATCCCTGAAATGGGAGTACCTGTTCTGCCTCCCGCTCAGGGTTGGGAGAGGAATCAGTGGAGCTGTTGTGTTTGCAAATGCTTTATAGCTGTAAATCACCATACAATATGTTCTGTGTTCCTTTATTTAAGGCGTGACTGGTTAGCAAGGAGGAAAACTATGAAAATGGTCCATGTGAAGCCTGGTGTGAACGCCTGTCTTAATTCAGAATTACACTCCTGATAGAAACCCTGAATGGCAGGATGTACCTAGCGTTAATTCTTAAGCTTGCTTTGAGGAAAAGTGCTTTTTTATGACATCATGACAGTATTCCCTGGGAATCTCAATACATATGCTCTGCTAAATCCAAATCCTTGATAATGGGGCCCTTGAATTTGTATTAAGTTATTTGGGTAATCCTGATGACCAGCATGAAAAAATATCTAGTCTGAAGCTAAAATACCTTATTGCCTCCATTTTAAAGTTCACTTTCCCCTCCACTCCCACTTTTAGTATCTCTCCAATAGATTTTGTCTTATGTTAGTTATGCACAATTACTAACATTTATGAGTACTGTGTTCCAAGTACTTTTACATATATTATTTAATATATTTTTCACAATAACCTTAAGATGTAGATACTATTATTGTCTTCATTTTAAAATTGAGAAAACCAAAACACAATGAGGTAATATCTTGCCCTGGTCTTTACAAAGGAGTATCTTGGTATATAAATACTGAACCGGGATTTGAACCTGGACAGCTTTGAGTCCAGAACAAACACATGAGAGTAAATTCTGTGGTCTCATTTAGAAAGGCAGCATAGCACAGGGGGTAAGGGCAGGGACCCTGGAGCCCGACTGCCCGGGTTTGAATCCTGGCCACTTACCAGCAGGTTACTTCTCCTCCTAAGCCTAGTTGCTTCATCTTTATAATGGGGGTAATAATAATGCTTGTCTCATGCAGTTGCAGTGAAGCGTACATGAGTTCGTATTTGTAAAGTGCTGGCACGTAGTAAGTGCTGTATGAAAGTATACAGTAGGGCTTTTACACTCCTCCAGTGTATTATTTTTTTTTTTAAAGATTTTTTTTATTTACTTTCAGAGAGAGAAGGGAGGGAGAAAGAGCAATGTATGGCTGCCCCCACATGGCCCCCACCGGGGACCCGGCCCGCAACCCAGGCATGCGCCCCGACCGGGAATCAAACCGGGACCCCCTGGCTCCCAGCCTGCACCCAATCCACTGAGCTACGCCAGCCGGGCTCCAGTGTATTATTAATTCATAATCTCAAAAACATATATAATAAATACATAGGGAAGATATCTTCCGTGATACCCACACATCTATAGGCTCTAGGCCAGGGTGTACATAAGATTTCAGAAAGAACTCATTACCAGTTTGGTCAGCGTCTTAAGTTCTTACTGTAGTGGTGATACAATTCTCTGAAATTCTTTGTATTTGACATGTTTTAATTAACATGAAGAAATCTTTGCCTCACTAGCTAAAAAAATAATAATAATAATTTTATGAGACTCCAGTGACCATTAATGCATTTTTTTATTGATGTACAGCAATTACATCCCAGAAGTGAGAATCATGTCGATTCCCAACCTTCGCTACATGAAGGTTAGTACTTTGCTTTGGTAATAGAAAAAGAAAGAATTCATTGATTGAAGGTGTGTGTGAGTGGCTCTGTGTATTTGGCATGGACCACAATAAGCAATGGGTAGAAGAGAAGAAAGCTTGGAGTAATAAAGGGATTGAGACTTTAAATGTCTTTAAGCCGGAATTCCGGACAGTGACATCTGTGAGTGGAGCGGTGTGCACGTACGGAGAGGTGGAGTCGTGGGTGGTGAGGAGAAAGGTCGAACCCACAGGCGTCTGCAGCTCTTCCCTGTCCTCTCCTGTGTGCGTTGTAGCAGACACCAGGAGTCCCCCAGCTCGCTGCGTCAGCACCGCCTCTCTGTGCTTGGAGGTCCTCATCTCTGCGCCTTCCGCCCAGCACTCCCCCTAATGAATCGTAGAGTATTCTGCAGCGGCCTCTTCAGTTCTTTCCGCTCGTGGTGCCCATGAAGACATTTATGAAGTCCCTGTTCATTTTAATGATGTTTTTCACTGATCTCAAGAGCATACAAAGCAAGGGCAAACACAAAATCTTAAAAGTCTCCCACAGTCTTGATGTGCCATTTTTTCTTTGTTGTACTCTGACTAGCCTGTGACTTCCGTATTCTATTTCTGAGGGCTTCCTTCCTTTTGGGCCTTAAGTGGAGGGCTGGGTGGAGTGAGAGCTGTAAACGTTAAGTAATCGCTTAGATTATATACATTCCTTAGAATTTCTGGACCTAGGAACTGGCCCTTTCTGTGGGATCTGTCCCTTTCCCTCGGTGAAAGAGCAGCTCTGCAGAGTATATAGCCTAACATAAAATAGTAGGCTCGGAATGAATGAGCGCTTTGAGAACGCAGCGATGGCAAGGTGTGGGCGGGTGCTACTGCTCAGGAGTAATTGGGGAAGGTGGGTGAGGATTTTGTGAAACATTAGGTATAGCAGCTAAGAAAATGGACCAGTGGCAGAAGTAGAACAAGTCTGAGAGGTGCTTTTCCTGTTTCGCAGGAGAGCCAGGTCCTCCTGACTCTTACGAATCCGGTGGAGAACCTCACCCACGTGACGCTGCTGGAGTGCGACGAGGGGGACCCTGATAATATCAACAGCACTGCTAAGGTAGGAGCTTTGTGCCTTATCCTGCCTGACCCTGAGTGACCTCATTGGACCTGGCTTAAAGGACTCTGCACTTTCTCATTCCCACGTCCAAGCAGTCCTCAGTTCTGATTCCACCTCCTAAGGTTTTACTTCATCTGCAAACACACTGCCACCGCCCTGGTTGAAGGACTCCTCATTTCTCACCCGGACGGTAGCTTCCTAACCGACCTCACTATTCTGGTGCCACCCCGCTTCCTTTCTGATCCATCAATCTTGTCACCAGGGTGGTCTTTTCTAAAAATCTAACTTTGACCATGCCATGCTGATTATTTGGTATTCCTCTGACTTTGAGATGAAATTCAAATTCCTTGGTGTAGTAGAAGAGCTCCGTAATGTCCTCACCTCTGTCCGTTCTGTCAGGTGATCTTCTCCCAGGTCCACAGATCTGGCATTCTCCAGATTATACATGGTAATGACTGTGGTCTAGGCAGAGCCAGTGGATTTGAACTTCCATGCTGCAGAAACACACGTGCTGTTCATTTTATTTAGAGCGCCTCCCTCCTGTCCCCACTCCCCGGCACATGTGCCCTCACCTCTCCTTCAGTCTAACGCACACTCACCTTCAGACTCTCAGAAAACGTCTCCTTTACGAGCTGGCGTGGCTCCTCTAGATGCCTTCTGCTTATGTAGAGGGTACATAGCAGTGACTGAGTGGTAAAATACATGATTTGGACTCTCAGTGTTAGTTTATGGATGAAATGTGACCTGTCTACATTTTACTATTTGGTGATTAATTTGGTATTTGAAATTTTAGATCAAGAACTTTTCTCTGTAGACCATCTATTACCGACTCATAATTCTGTGATACTCATTAATAAAAATTGGTAGAAAGGATACCTGTCTTTAGTTAGCTATAATTCAGATAACACTTATTAGTAGAAAATTTCTTTATCCCTTTTTTCTTTTCTTCCTTGTGCTTTATTTATGAGGGCTTCCTTCCTTTTAGTCCTTAAGTAGAGGACTTATTATTTCACTACTAGCCTTGCTTCCCAAGAGAGAGGACACACATCTCTCATTGGTCCTTTTTTTTTAAATAACACCAAGCTGGTCTAATAACGATGGAGACAGAAATAAGTGCCTGATGGAAATGCCCAGCTTGTGGATTTGCTATTTTTATTTCTCTTTCCACCTTCCCAGCCACACTTGTACCCATAATTAGAAATGAAGTTGACATTGTTATCTGTTACTGTGACACGGCCAAGTTGAAGCCTGGTCACCGCACACGCACAGGCCTGCAGAGCGCGGCACCAGTTTCCAAGGCCGTACACGTACCCGACATGTACCTGACACCCCGTTTCAGAAAGTGCTGCGTTGGAACCAGTGTTTCACCTCTGCGTTTTTCTTTTTTAAAGAATGATGAACTGTTTTAGATACATCACAGAATATGAATAGTAACACAGCAAACGCCCATGTCCCTCCATCTCGGTGACAGAATGCTGTATGTGCCTTGAGTCTTGCTACTTGCTCTGAGCGTCTAGAGCAGTGTCATGCTCTCCGTGTTCTGCTGAATGAATGCCCTCCAGCACACTGGTCCCTGCTGAGAAAGGCCTCTCTCTGCTGCTCTCCAGGTGGCGGTGCCCCCCAAAGAGCTCGTGTTGGCTGGCAAGGACGCCGCAGCTGAGTACGACGAGCTGGCAGAGCCCCAGGACTTCCAGGACGACCCTGAGTGAGTGAGCTGCTTGTGACCCATACGCTGCAGTTGGCTGACACGGGAGACTCGCTTTCAAATCCCATTTTTTAATCTGGATTTTTAAAAAATAAATGTTCTTCTTATAAAATAATTATTGTAGAAATTTGGGAAATATATATAAAACCATGAAGAAGAAAAGAAAAGAAAATCCAGGCGCCAGGGATGAGCATCATTAACATTTTGGTGTTCGTCCTCTCATAGATTCTTTTCGTCATTGGTATCATTCTGTAAGCACGTTGTTGAACCTTTGTTTTTTCTCATCAGTCTGTTTTCCTGTGTTAATAACATTTCAGCTGCATGACTTATAATGGCTGGGAAGAGAGTACAGGTTGGGAACACAATACAGTACCCTACAGATTTGTCATTGGATTTGTCCACTCCTACCATTGCTCTCTTAGAGTAATTAATAGATTTTACTCTCTCATATGTAACAACTGAAAAGTTAAAAGCCAAAACTTTTCCTGAATGGGGAATACATCAGTCAGCATCCAGTCTAAATTCAGAAATCACATTAGCTGAGCAGGGGGGATTTAGTATAAAGAATTGTTAACTGGGTGTCTTCAAAGGTTAAGAAGAACTCCAAAGTATCCTAGAGATGGCAGTTTTATGAAGCAGCTACCACCCCAGGGCTGAGGGAACAAAGGGAGACAGAATTATTAAAATTGAGAAGCTTGAAGGAAGAGCCCCATGGAGCTAAAATTCATACATACCTGTGGGGAAGTAAGAGAGGGGACACTGTTTGGCAGGTGCTGACATCTCAGCGGCAGAAGAGGCGTGCATGATAAAGCCGGTTATGCAACAGTCGGAAAACTGCAGCTGGCTGCTGCCACTTTCTGGGTGAAGGAGCATTGGTGGAGGGATGCCCTTGGGAACCGCTCATAAACAGGAAGCCCACAGGGAGGAGCAGGCCCCCTGCCTCCTGCAGGTTCTGGGCTCCCTTTAGAGCCCACTAACGGGAACCTGATAGGGAGCCAGCCTGCAGAGCAGAAATGTGCTTTGCGCAGTCTTGGGTCACAAAGCAAGATGTAGAGGGTGGGGTTGAAGCTGAGAAGCAATAGCTTAATATTATGGCACAGGGAATATGTAAGGCTTTGTAACAGAATGATCGAAAGCTCCCTTAGCAAGATACTGGAAAGAAGCGAGAACATAGGGTGGGTTGGGAAAGTGAAGTGAGGGCACAGGTGGGATGAGTACAGTGCTTACCAAATGGGTTAAGCTGAGAAAGCACCAGGGTGGGTGGGTGGTTTTGTTCTGTTGTTCTGTAGAGTCCCAGGCTCCATCCCAGAGATTCTCTTCAGCAGGCCTGGGGGGGCACCAGAAATCTGATTTATTTTTATCCTCACCTGAGGATATGCTTACTGATTCTTAGAGAGAGGGGAAGGGAGGAGAGAGAAGGAGAGAAACATCGATCAGTTACCTGTCGCACACTCCCTGACTGGGTATCGCGCCTGCAACTTAGGCATGTGTCCTGACTGGGAATCGAACTGGTGGCCTTTGGATTTACAGGATGACACTCCAACCAACTGAGCCACACCAGCCAGGGCTGATTTTTCTTTTCTCTCTTTTTTTTTAGGCTTTCCAGATGGCATTGGTTGTCTGGGAAATTAAGGATAGAAAGATAGACTTACTTTTTCCGTTCTATTTTTAACTGAATTTTTAAAAATCTGATACAAATTAAAGGTTTAATTAGTTAAATAAAAACAGACTGCATTCTCTGTAATCTTTTGCTTTATGTGGGTCCTTAAATGACAGTAATTTGGTACATAAATTTGTTAAGCCTGGGTCAACTTCTTGAAAGATCATCTGAGATACCAAATTCCAGTTAATTACATGACAGATTGATAAACTTGGATTAATGATATTTCACATTACTATACTTTATAGGACTTTTACATATTTGTAAATAGTATGTAATACTATTTAAATATGTAAATGTTTAATTCCAGTAACTTTTCTAAGACTTTCATTTGAACAGTAGATTAAATTCTGTTTATTTCATTAGTTTTTGAAGCTAAGTTATTAAAGCACAAACTTCAAGTGCATGTCCGAGAAAAGCGAAATGGAAACCTCAAATAGATTTTTTTCCTACTCTAAAAATTCCTAATTTACAGAGGTTATTTACAAAAACACTGATTTATAGTGTTCCAGAAATCCCTTTGGCTCCAAGTTATCAGTCTGTTCTATAGAAATATCGCCACATGTGCACAGCGGTGAGTGTGAAAGGGTTTGTGCAGCGCCCTTGTTGTAACAGAGAAACGTGGGCAACAGCCTCGGGGTGCGCCAGCCACAGTGAATGTGGGATAGAGCCCTGGGCGGCCACTCAGTGGAGTGGAGAGCATCTGTGTCCCCACGTGGAACGGTGTTTGTGATGAACAATGCAAAAAAGCAAGTTGCAGCAAGTGTGTCCCTTTTGTGTTGGTTAAAAAGGCAGAAAAATGTAAACACAGAAAAATATCTGGTCGTTTAAGAACCAAAGTGTTTGCAATTTTTCTCTTCTGGTAAAGGGAAAAATAAGGGGGAAGACTTTTACTTTTTCTCATTTGAATTTGTATGACTGTATTTTACTTTGGTAACATTTAAAAAATGAGATCAACATTTTGGTGAAGGAACTCTTCATTGCTGATAAACGGGAGGATGGTGATAGCTTGTCATCAAAGATTTCTTCTTGGGCTGTAAAGTGGCCGCAGGTCTCAGTGGCTGGGCTGACCCGTGACCTGACTGACATTGTGCTTCTTTCCTTCCATAGCGTCGTCGCCTTCAGAAAGGCCAACAAGGTGGGTGTTTTCATCAAAGTGACCCCGCAGCGTGAAGAGGGCGAAGTGACCGTGTGCTTTAAGATGAAGCATGATTTTAAAAACCTGGCAGCCCCCATCCGCCCCATCGAGGAGAGTGACCAGGCCACCGAAGTCATCTGGCTCACTCAGCATGTGGAACTCAGCTTGGGCCCACTTCTCCCGTAAAGGCTTCGCTGGTGGGCAGGTTCCGAAGGATGGTGTCACTACAAACTCGTGTTGAGATGCAGCAGCTGCTGCTTCCTTAGGCCTGTGTGTGACAGTGTCCCCATGCACTGCTGGACCCTGCTCCCAGGGGGGTGGGGGCGGGCACGGCCGTAGGAACCCGGGGTAGCTGCTGCTCCTCTGCTCCCACTCCGTCAACACCAGTAAACCCCTGCCTCCCTCACTGAACCCTGCACGTCGAATAACGACAGCACAGTTCCATCCCGAGGACGGGGTGGCTGTGCCTCGGAGTGGCGTTAGATTTACACTCGAGAAACTCCACACGCTGTCTCCTGATCCTACTGCACCCAGCATCATACTCTCACAGAGAAACCTAAAATGATTTCTGAAGGGAAGGCCTGCTGGTCACGGTCCGACAGCGGCCTCAGTGTACCTCCTGCTTTCTGCGTTCCGTTAGGTGGAACCTGGCAGTCTGAACACGCTTTCCCCCGCCATCCTGGCTCCTATCATGCCGGAGGTTTCCGTTTGACAAAACTAGAATTGCCACATTGTCTTTAGTTTTGTGATGATTGGAAAACCCTGACGAGTTTTAAGGCATTGTCACTTGCCCTCTTCTGAGTGAGTGCAGGATACTTTTTTATTGGTTGCTCTTAAAACTTTTCCCCCAATAGAATATGGAACTTCTTTTAAAGAAGAATCTGAGAAGCAGGCGTTTACGTGTCACGTCAAGGGGGCGGCGAATTCCATTTAGGTGTCGCCACAGTCTCCAGGGGTTAACGCTTCCACGGGGACGCGGTCTTTGTATGTCTTGCTCCCCACTCCGCTCTGCCTCTGTTAACTCAGTAGCTTGTTCGGGGTATCTGAGACCTGGAAAGAGCCCAAAGAAAACTCGTGGACAAGTTCACTTCTGGAATGCAGGAAACACTTTAAAGGTTAGGTTGTTAGCATGATCTGAATTAATGTTCTTTCCATTGATTTGAAGGGGAGATTAACAGTTATCTCCCAAACCCAAACTGGATATGAAGAAAAAGAACCTTTCCCCTTCCTGAGTGTGACGGTCACCACGAGTGTCAAATGAGACCATGTTGACTGTAAACCACAACGGGGCTCAGCCAGGAGCCCCGAACCCGCGCCTGACAGCACACGTCCTGTCTGCACTCTGCGTCCTGGGGTTGGGTTGTTACTTAGGTTTTGTGATGTTTTCTAAAATGAGACTTGACAAAGTAGACCACCAGCTGCACCACCACATTTTCTGTAAATGCATTGTTAGCAACTGGACAACTGGTGAAAAGAGAAATTTCCTGTTTACCCTGGTTTTGTTTTTAAGTTCAAGCCTTGAGTTTAAAGAGAAAAAATTAAGATATATAGTAATCTAGAAATATAGATAGGACATTGTATCTTGTCAGCTCCCCCGGAAGATAAAAAATATTTAGGAAGCCTTTGAAAGACACTAAGTGATATTCTTAAGGTCAAGCCAATTTTATGAAATAATATTCCACACAGTAATATACATGCTTCAGTGTTAATATTATGACAATAATAAGTAAGGCTTAGTCTCTTAAAAGTTGGGGCAGAGGTTGTGTAATTACAAATTTGCAAACTCTAGAAATAGTTTAATTTGTTGTGACCCCACAGAGTGTCAAGTTAATTTTTATTTCACTACCTGCTAGAACCTACTGTGAGGCCACTGCTCCCGTTTGCCAGTGGAGGAAAGGCCATCAAGTAGCGAAGAGCCCTCATTTTCCATGTTTGCAGAGGCTGCACGCAGGTGTGTGTTGTGCCCTCGTGGCACGTAGGTGGTGTTTGTTCCCGAAAGCAATCCTGGTGAGGAACCGGGTCTCATCATCCCCCTGTGGCACAGAAACACAAGGACACTTTGGATCATAGAATTTGTTTCCTTCAGAAGCCAAGTTAACCAGCAGAGTAACAGAGCCATTTGTTTAGTGCATCCTCAAATGCAAGCTGGTATTCTGTGTGTTGGTAGAAATGGTTCAACACCTGCAGCTGGTAAATTCGGAATTTATTTGTTGCTTTTGTGTGTTAGATGAGGTGCGAGATTTTTAATGCATCGTCATTGTGCACCACTGTGGGCGAATTAGAGGTCGTTAGCATTAGAGACTACAATTTTGGAAACAAGACGAAGTTAATTGGGATTTGATTAGCCCACCAAAATTTTCTTTTATTCAATGTATTTGTAGGCGTAATGAGCTAAATGTCATGCATATTTGTGAAGAAACATCCTTTTTGGTCCCTTGTTGGAATAAGAGGCATTCCTTGATCTTTATGAATGACAAATTCCTGTTTTGCCTTATTGCTTAACTTAATGTAGTCAAATAAAGCAGAGAAAGCGTGAATGTCTCTGGTTTCATGAAGACCGACTGCAATAGCATGGCTCAGAGTAAGAAGACAGGTGGAGTCCAGAGAGTTGGTATGAGAATCGGTGGGCTGTGCTCCATTTCTTTAAATGAACTAAACTAAAACCTTGCATCAAGTGGGTTCGCTGTCACATTGTATGGGTAGATGTTACCTGACCTCCTGAACCCTTATGTAAATGTTACGTTGTTAGGTCTCTACCAGCTTCTATCCTGGGTAGTGACTTCCAAAAATAAACTTTTAAATATACAAAGTGGCCCAGCTTCAACAAGTAGCCCACTCACCTCCCTTCTATACTCATATAACTTCCTCCTTTTACAGAGGCGAACTGTTCACGCTCCTGCCTAAAGCCACCCCACCACTCAGCGATCTCATCCTCATACCTGCTCAGGGACGCGTTCTCTGCTCCCTCTCCTGCATTGTTTCTAGTGCTCTGCTATGCTTTTTCTCACCTTAAAAAAGAACTTGACCTCACACCCCTGTCCAGCCCCACTGCTCTACTCCCTCGACACAAGATCCCCCAACTCCCCCTCTCAGTTCCTCTCCTCCCAGTCTCACCTGACCCCATAGCCCCACCACATCATCAGCAGTCCACACTGTTAAACACATGGTTGGTTCTCAGCCCCTTACCTGCTCGTGCTCAGTCTGGCCATTGGTCTCATCTAGAGCGTGAGCCCCACAGTGCAGGGATTGTCATCTTTTTAAAAGGTCGCTGTGTCTGCAGAGCCTACTACCTATGCCTGGCAAATAGTAGGCACCCAATATTTGTTGAATAATACTGTCATCCTTTTCCTTATATAGCTGTTGATCTTTTATCTATTTTAATATACATATGCTTCTTTGTCATAAGCCAAATATCTTACTTGCCTTGAACTTTCTTGTTCTGGTGTTCTCTCACTGTAGAATACTCTTCCCTCTCCCTGCACCTTCAGAACTACTTTCCTGCTCCCATCCCTCCCTTACTCGCATCCAGGTGGGATCTTGACCCACAGCACCGTACCCTCCAGAGCATTGGCCTTTTTCTTGTGTGGTGGGATGTTGTGTGTGCGCAGCGCACTCCTTCAGGGCCAGACCTGGGCCCCGTTGTCATTGGTTTCTCCTGTGTTCCGCTCAGAGGGCAGCTGGGAGCAAACGCAAAAACCCAGACCTAAGTCGCTGCACAATTGCAATGCAGTGGTCTCCCCCACCCCGCAGTTTTCAGTGACCTGTGGTCAGCTGTGGTCCAAAATAGTAAATGGAAAATTCCAGAAATAATTCATGGATTTTTAATTGTGTGTATTCTGTGTAGCATAAGGTCTGATGCCGTCCTAGTCCGTCTCACCCTCGACATGAGTCATCCCTTGTCCAGCCGTCCATGTTGTCTGTGCCTGCTAGTCACTCAGGAGCTATCTTGTTTATCAGATCGATCGTGGTGTCTCAGTGCTCGTGTTCAAGTCACCCTAGTTTTCATGATGGCCTCAAAGTGCAAGGGAAGTGAAGCTGGCATTGGGATATGCCGCGGAGAAGCCGTAAAGTATTTCCTTGAAGTGAAGAGGTGTGTATGTATAGGGAAAAACAGTACACACGGGGTTCAGTACTATCTGTGGTTTCAGGCCTCCGCCGGCAGCCTTGGAAGGTACCCTACACAGAGTGGGGACTACTGTGCTTTATTCTTAGTTTCTTACTATCGGGGACATCTGTAGTGAAATATATTTCGCTGTAGGTGCTAGACGGCTGCACAAGACAATGACCTCAAGTGAGAAAGTTGTTTCCTTCTCATGTCCCCCTGCGCCCACCCTTCTGGTGAAGCAAAGGAAAAAGTATCAATACTCATAATTATGTTGGTCACATCTAGCACTCATTCTTTTTTTTAACATAGCCTTCTGGCTCAGAGTCTTTGACAGACAGCAGTGCTTTTTACTAAAAAATGTTTCATTTTCCTTGTACTTGTTTTTAAGGCTACATCTAAACATGACACTAATTTTCCATTTACAGAAGTGATCAGAGTTTCCTTGTAAAATAAGAGTGACAGCTGTCTATGATATAGAAACCTGGAAAGAGTGTCACCCCTGCCCCTAAAAAAAAGTGAAGGTGGATAGATGACAAAAATCATAAATTTTATTGGGGTTGTCAGAGCAGAGTAGTGGCAGAGCAGTCAAATACGCAGAATCGCAAGGAGGGACAGCCCCCTCGGAAGGGACGTCAGACATGTAGGCTGGCTCGCCCATGTGTAGCAGAGCATGGGAGGAGGAAGTGTTGGCTGCCACAGGAGCAGGTAAGAGGAGATCAACTAAAAGTGGAGAATTGTTCAAGGCCAACTTTGTGCCAACTGGCAGAATGGAACCCTTGAGAGCTTCCGACACTAAAGCCTGAAGGCACTCACGACATCCACCAGGTGTCCACAAGAAAGACCTGTGGGGACAGGGAGTGCCTTCCTGGTTTCAGGGGCATGCAGGAGGTTTCTGTTGCCACTTCAGGGAAGGCGAGAAACCTTGCCTCCCCCTGCCCACGTCCTTCTCTCATAAGGAGCAAAAAGGCTAAGCCACTGGGGAAGGGATGAAAGCCCGTCTCAGTGCCCCTGGAGCAAGCTAAGAAAAAAACTCAACCTTGGGAGGGACAAGATTCAGCCCTGAGCCGCCGTATTCTATACCAATTCCATTAAAGATCTACCACTACAGGAAGGGCAGCAAACTCCTCTGCAAAGACCAGCTGCCCCTACAAGGCAGGGTTTGGCTGCCACAGAGAGGAGGGGCAGCCATACTGAGACAAGATCTGTTCCCAAAACCTGGCCTCAAGGGACCTACCGAAGACAGGCTGAATTAGAACCACAACAACGAAAAATCAGCTCTGACCCCTCCCCACCACCCACCTTGCAAGCTGCTAGTAACAAACAGCAGCTGGGGGTGAGCAGAGGCAGTGACTGACACTATGTTGCAGGTATGCAGGACTGTCGAAAGCTAAGGATGAAATATAAACCCTTGAGAAAAGTTCTGTGGTTCTGACCTAAAGCACAGAATAATCCTGGAGGATGTGAAAGCTGTGGGACACTCAAAGCAACCACAGCAGCAACAACCCAAACCCAGCTCAATTCCTGACTCGATTGACAAAACCCCACACAAACAACCTGACAAAAGAAGACTCCGGTTCTTTTCCAAGCATCACTGCGATTGATCCAGCCGCTGCTGTTATATGAGCACTGACTGGCAATCAAGGGAAAAAAAGGCAAAGAAAAACCAACCCATTTTTCACAGACAACGAAACCATATATAGGTATGATTCACATGTTGGAACTATTGACAGGGACATAAACTGATTAACATGTTGAAGAATCTAGTTGAAAATACGGGTAATATGTGTGAGCAGGGTTCTGCAAAGATGTAGAAATTGTGTAAGACAAATTGAAATACAAGATCAGGGATGAAGAATATCTTCTAGATATTGTAGACTTGTCATAGCTGAATAATTAGGGCACTTGGAGATGGATCAATAGCTATTATTCAAACTGAACTCCCCCTTGCCAAAGAGTGAAACAGCAAAACAGTATTCAAGACCCATGGGACCATATCAAAAGGTCTAAGGTGTGTAATTGGAGTTCCAGATGGAGAAGAAATGAGGCAGAAGAATATTTGAACAGATGACATCTATGAATTTTCAAAATATAATGAAAGACAAACCACAGATCCAAGGAGCTAAGATAAACCCAAGCATTTTCTCATACAGAAAAATACATACCACATGATCAAAAAATCTCACCTCTAGGTATTTACAAATGAAAACCTACATATATACAACAACCTGTATACAAATGTTTATAATGGCTTTACTTATATTCATGGAAATCTGGAACAACTCAAATGTCTATTAACTGGCAAATGGATTTTTTTTAACACCCCTGGTACATCCATTCAAAGGAATTCTCAGCAGTAAAGAGGAACAAATTACTGATATGTGTAACAGTATGGTGAATCTCAAATACCATATTCTAAGAAAAAGAAGACCCCAAAAGCTATATAGGATTTCACTTACAATATCCTGGAAAAGGCAAAACTGTAGGGACACAACCTACACCAATGGCTGGCCTCTGTGTGCGGACAAGTGGATTCATGGGCATGAGAGGACCTCTTGGCATGAAACTAGTCTACTTTTGTGGTGAATGTATATAAAATTACATACAGTGCAACTAGAAAGTACACTGTACAGAAACGATACTTTAAATAAACTCATTTAAAAAAATGAGGTGACAAATGTTTTAGGTAGTTTGATGATCAGATATATCAAAAATTATAAAGTTGGTACCAGAATGCTTGAAATTCATAAAATATTGGCAGAGAGGTTATAACTTGCTCCCCAAAACGATACAGCAATGCCTGTGTTGATCCTTAAGACACTTCATTTCAGTAGCTGAAGAAACAGCCCTATTGATGCGCAGAGATCTATCAGATCGCTGGGGAGAAGTAGGGAGGGGCCTCAGGAGGAGGGTGCCGAGGCGAAGGTAAACTGTCTAGGACGGGACTGGCCGAGAAGCTGAAAGTCTCCAGAGCGCATGGAAATGAAAAGGGCTGGCTCGCTGGCTCCTGGGCTCGTCTTCCTCGCGGATGCTTGGATGATGTGCTGCCGCTGCCTGCGTTTCCCAACTGACAGACCGCATTTTGGATGGTAAGGAACTCCAGGCACAGCCTAGGGTGGGACTGGCCTGGCAGAGGGTTGCAGGTTTATTTCTTTGGGTGCTCCAGAGGGGATGAGCTCTGAGGCAGAAGCCTGCCGTTCTTCCAAAATTATGTTAATTTTTGTATCTCGTGTTTTAGTTTGTAAACTAATCCTATAGAAATATAACTAAAAACTAACAGGGGAATGATAGGATAACCCAGGTGTTAAAAGGGTTTAGCCTTAATTGATAGGTTTAAGTGAATAATGCTGTAACTAAAGAGCTAAAGAGTTTAGCCTTGGTAAGCTTAAGTGACAAATGCAAGTGGAAAGCTATTATTCCAAAATCGTGAAGCTTTTGAATAAAGACTCCTTTCCTTTATCACCAAACTTGTGCCTGTGGAATTTTGCCTAGAGGGTGGCGGTGGGCAGCAGGACCCCAATTGCTGTTTGGTAACAATTTTAGTATGAATGTCTGGAACACATTTATACTAAAACATGGTTCGTTGTTTATGTGAATAATTCATAAATTGTTAATTCAAATTTAACTAGACGTTCTGTGTTTTCTGCTTGCTAACTCAGGCAGCCCTGCAAGTTACTGTGAGAATTAAATAAGATACTGGCACAGCAAGACGTCCGCCCAGCGCCTGACACAATGAGCGCTCAGTAGGAGCTAACGCTGCTTTAACCCCACCCCCTCATTCATTACTAGTTCCTTTACTCTCTCACTCCATTTTTAAATAAATCAGATGTACTTGTGCCTCTTCATCCCAACCAGGGACCAGCTCAAAAGAAGCACGAAAGTTTAACACACTACGACCCCAAACGTAGCGCGAAGACTTCCCGATCGCGCGACGTCTAGGCGCGCAGGGCCCCGCCCCGGACCGCGCAGGGCCCCGCCCCAGGGGCGCGGGAGACGCGCAAATAAGACGTAACGGGCCGGGAACCCGCCTCGGGCCTGACGGGATTGTGGCGGTCCTCGCCCCACTCGGAAGCTTCCGCTGTCCCCGGACGCTCTCAAGATGGCGACCTCTCTGGGTTCCAACACCTACAACAGGCAGAACTGGGAGGATGCGGTGAGTGTGCCCGCCGGAGCGGGACGGAGAGGGGCGCCGAGGCCGGGCCTCCTGCGGGCGGGCACGGCTGGGGCTGCAGCGGGGCCGAGGGGCTCTCGGCGAGGAGCCAGCGCCGCGGCCTAGCTCGGCCGGAGCCGGAGGCTGGAGGGAGGGCCAGGGTCTGAGCCCAGCCCCCTTTCCGTGGCGTCCCCCTCCGCTCTTTTTGTGCTGGTCTCTTCTCCCGCCGGAAGAGCAGACAGCTCCCTCTCCCGCGACCGGCCCGTGCTGGACCGCGGGTTCCTGCCCTGTTCCGCACCTCCCTCCTCCCCCTGATCCCCCCCCGCACCCTGTTACCCAAGAGTGGGGCTCAGATCGCGGGGTCCTCGGAGCTTGGCGCTCAACCAGATTTCCCAACTCCACCAGGATTTCCCCATTCTGTGCCAGACGTGTCTTGGAGAAAACCCATATATCCGAATGGTGAGTGATCGTGTGTGAAACGGGAATTATTCATCTTGTCAACGTGGTGGTATTTGCGCACTGTCCGTGCAGTGCTTCTCTTAGCCAGGCAGAAGTAATAATGTTTCTTTACTAACCCAAAGCTTATGACAGTTTGCAAAGGACTGTCATGCTTATTCTGTCACTTTGGAACTCAGCGACAGTCCTGTGATGTAGGAGCCATAATAATAGCTTGGATTTGTTGAGCATTTACCTGGGAGATGGATTAACTAGAAACTTGAGTTTATGTCTTTTCATATAGCAAGTAAGGAGTGGAGCTGGGATTTAAATTCAGGTATTCTCACTCCAGGACCTCAGCATGTTAGAAGGAGAACCAGGACTATAACTAGGTTTCCTGACTCTTAAATCGCTTTTGGCTGCTGCACCTTGTGTGTCTCTTTAAGGTGGCTGTGGATCCTATTGTTACAAATAAGGGTAAAATTAGTGATCATTAACAATCAATAACTAGATTAGGGCTGTATTGTATTGGTCTCAGGTGTTGGTATATTGATAATCCAGGAGATTATCAATTTCAAAATGTTAAATAGCTTATGGGAAGGGAACATTTACTATGTGGAGAAAAGGTATCATGGTATTTACCTTGTGACTAACCTTTGTAAAATGGGCTGGCCACGGCAACATCCTTTCTGATTGGGGGACTGCGGAAACAGGAATTTCAGTTTTGGGGAGAGAACTTGGGAGACAGCAGTGAACCTAGGAGTTGTGTCTGTGGAAAGACACATGCTTATCTGATGTTAGATCCATGAGATTCTTAGGAGACTATAACTCGTAGTAGGTGATTTGGATATATACCCTATACCACCCCAAAATGTTTTTCCTCTACCCTCCTTTAAAATGCTAAGGATCTCCAGACACATTTCATGGGTTGTATTTGGGGAAGAAGCAGACATCTGGTCTTTTTTTTTTGCCCCCTGGAACTTCGTTTTTTTTTCTGTTTCTTTTCTATTTCAGACCAAAGAAAAGTATGGGAAAGAATGCAAAGTAAGTATGTCTGTTAAAGAGTAAAGGTTTCATTTTATTTTCCTTTTTTCTACCAAATTAGCCTTCAACTCGCGGGCTTTGGGGTCCTCCTGTGAAAGTGCGTGCAACACAACTTTCACGTATCATTTATATACTCATTGACTACTCAGTGTGTGAGGTTAAGAAAGTGGGCCCTTTAATGTAGGGATTCTTAACCTGGTGTCTGCGGGTGGGCTTTGAACACCCTGAGGTTGTATAGCAAGTGTTGATTGACTGTATACGTGAGAATTTTAGCTGAGGAGGAAGCCCATGGCTGTCATAAGATTTTTAAAGAAGCATGTGACACTCTGCACCCCCTCCCCTCACCACCTGAAAAAATTACGGGTCAGATAATTAATGGCGGTTACCTCTGGTAGAGAGAACTATGACTTTTGAGTATTTCATTTCTGTACTACGTGAATTTCTTACTACTGTAGCAGGGTGTTGTAGGTATGATTGAAATATCAGATGGCATTTAGACCAAATGATTGTGAAGGTCCCTTGTAAACAAGCCCTGGGTTTGGAGATCCTTCCTTTGAATCCCCCCGTTGCTGTTGAGTCTCCTGGATTGATTGTCCAGGTCGGGACCATTCACTCCCTGTGGCTTATTTTGTGCTAAAGATCTGTGCCAGGCCATTCACAGTGTTTCGCTGGTGCCCCGGGGTGCGCATGCGTTTCAAGAAGACTGAAGTGTGCCAGACCTGTAGTAAATTGAAGAACGTCTGTCAGACCTGCCTTTTGGATCTGGAGTATGGTATGTGTCTCTTGTCTAGTAGACCTGAAAGTGCGCGGGCGCTCCAGGCAACCAGCCAGCCCTTCTGTGTCCCATGTCTGCCCTACCTCGGTTTTGACCCCACTTTGGAATGTCTGCTGTGGTCTGCTTTTCCCAGTGGGAGGAGAAGCATATTAGGGCATCCTAGAGTCCTCCGGAACCACAGTAGGAACGTAAGGAAAAGTTGGGGATCAGTTAGAACCGGCCTAAGACTCCCTCACATTCATCCCTGTAGCCGAGGCAGATAAAGGCGTCCTCCCTGTTGTAGGTAATTTCCTTGCCTTGGGCTTCTTTCTAGATCCAGAGCTTTTTTTCTGCCGTCCGTACCAGAAGCTTATAAGCTAGTTGTGCCATAGGTTTTTGTCTCAACTGTATCGTTAGGACTGATATACTGCCACTATTTCAGAGTAACTGCTTTTTTTTTTTTAACTGAAGGTGACTTGTTTATGAGAAAATGGTTTTTCAACAAGAGTTTCGACCATACAATAAAAGGAAAGAGGAAAATAGGAGTTGGTGAATGTTAAATTCAGAAAGTGGCTCTGCTTCTCAGGGCCCTGGTCAAATATTATTTATGTGTTTGTTAAGGAGGTGTTCTGGTTCTAGAATAGAATGACCCATACTTGACCGTGACTGTCCAGAGGACCTGTAGGACCAGCCTAAAAATTAACCGCTTTTTACATTTATTTTAAATAAGTGGTGTTAAAATAAAAGCTGGATACGTTATTAATTTACAGGTCAGGTCTGACTGTTCCTAAAGTCTGTTCATCTAAAAGATTTTCTAAAACATTTGATTCAAAACTGTGACAGCTCAGGAATTAGAACAATTTCTTAGAACGCTCTGTAGCAGTGTTTGCCTGCTGGTGCGAAAGACTTTGAGTAAAAATGTAGTAAAGCCTTTGGTACCAAATAGGAAAGTGGAGAAGGAAAAGATGATACTGTGTTCTGTATGTATAGTTACTAGTATTTAAAAATACGCCTGAGTGTTTGTTCCCTCCTTCCTTCGTGCCAGGCCTGCCCATCCAGGTTCGGGACGCAGGGCTGTCTTTCAAGGATGACATGCCAAAGTCCGACGTCAACAAAGAGTACTACACGCAGAACATGGAGAGGGAGGTACACAGCCACTTCCTCGATACGGTCTTATATTGGGTAAGAGAGCCTAGTGGGCTGACACACTTTATATCATTTATCTTTTGAATTTGTCGCTCCTGCATAGATTTCTAACTCTGATGGAACACGGCCCGTTGGCATGCTGGGGAAAGCCACGTCCACCAGCGACATGCTGCTCAAACTGGCCCGGACCACCCCCTACTACAAAAGGAACCGACCCCACATTTGCTCCTTCTGGGTGAAAGGGGAGTGTAAGAGAGGAGAGGAGTGTCCGTACAGGTAAGGGCCGCAGTGCGTGTTCAGCTTTCAGACGATTCGTCACCTGAGAAGTAGGAGGTGCTAGCTTACACTTCCTGCTTTAAAGTCTGTAAGTTCATACAACTGGTATGGTAATACAGCTGGTATGGTGTAGCTCATGTCTTAAGACTGTTAAGTTTAGAAATGCTTGATTAAATTGTCGTATTTACATAGAATGGAACTTTTACTTATAACTGAGCCTCGGGAAGCTAAACTGCTATATGACACAGATGTTGACCCTGCGAGTTTCTGCCTGACACCTCAGTCCTCACTGTCATGGTGTCACTGGCCCGAATCACAGCTTATAGCTGAGGGTCAGTTAAGGTTAGGCCTCTGAGGGTGTGCGAGTGTGTTTCCGTTGGACTGCCACGCGTCAGTGTTAGGAGCTCTTAACTTGGGTCGGTTATCCCTGGCCCTGCCAAAAAAACTGTGTTGTTTTCTGGGGCTTTTTTAGGGCTGGGTCTCAGCTTTAATCAGACTCTCAGTGGAGTACGAGGCCCCAAATACGTTAAGAACCGCTGGCCTAGAGAGGGTAACACTGTTTTGGTTACTCCTTGTTTTGGGGTGCGTTGCGCTAAAGCGTTTCTGAGGAAGGAAACTCTGCCATCTGAGATGGCCATCGAAATGGCTTTTAGGAGGCTGACAAGTCCTTGGGCTGCGGTAAATCACTTGATATTAGCTATTTTGATCATTATGTTTTGGTACGACCAAGGTTTTAGTTTAGAAGCATTTCGGGGTATGTATTTGGGACTTGAGTAGCTGCTGTGGGGCGATACCTATAACTTTCTTCCTTTGTTTCCCCTTTGTGCGTTGTTCTTCCTTGAACCGTAGACATGAGAAGCCTACAGATCCCGATGACCCCCTTGCAGATCAGAACATTAAAGACCGATACTACGGGATCAACGACCCCGTGGCAGACAAGCTGCTCAAGCGGGCTTCCACAATGCCGCGTCTGGACCCGCCGGAGGACAAGACGATCACCACGCTTTATGTTGGTGGTCTGGGAGACACCATTACTGAGACAGACCTGAGGTCTGTGGGTAGAACTTTATGAGCTCTTTTTGTATTTAACTGCCCTGGAATAATTTGGGGGGCCAAAAAGCAGGCAAGCACGATAGTCCTTTACAAAATACATTTTTCTTTACCAGTCTGTGGTCAGTAAATACCAGGCTGACTAGAAGTTTTATAAAATTGTTCTTTATGATGCCAAAGTAGAAATGTTCATCAGTAGTGCTTATTCCATACTTGCTTGCATATGGTGGTAATTACATGAGATTCTATTTGGCCTAATAGCTGATCAGAATTTTTAGAATAGGGCACACATCCAAGTAGGCTTAATTATGTAAGGGAAGGAGAGCTTTGCAATTATAAGACTCATATGGTTTGAATCGTTGGCTCTTTAAAGAGATTGGCATTTGGTAAGTTTGTATGATTCTTGGCTTCTATTTTGGTCAGCTAGATGAGACAGCTGGCAGAGAGTGGAAATACCTCTGCCGAAGAGGTAAAGTGGAGAAGCAGCCCCTCCGAGTTTATAGCCGGCCCTTGGTGGCCTGGGTCTCCACTAGACCCTAACTGAGTGAGCTAGGTGATCCCCAGAGGGTAGCAGACTCCTTCCCTTCTCCTCTTTCTTCCAACCTTTAAATTTTGTTTAAACATTCTTGGTACGTGGGCCATGGGGCTGTAGTTGGCCAACCCCTTATGTAGGGTTTAAGGTCCTGAAAGAACTTACTGGGGCCCCTTTTTCTCCACGGGAGAAACCCTGAGATGCTCTAGCCTTTATTTGCTCATCATTTTACTTTCCCTCTCAGTATGTAGCTCCGTCCATAAGGCATTGGGGATTACCTGCAGGTAGTGGGGCAGATAACCATGGGGCCATGTTCCTTGTGCCGAGTCCGTGGAAGAGTCAGGGACCTGTCAGCCTCCCGGGACTGGGTGTTGCTAACGCTCGGGCCTCTCTGCCTGCATCCCTTCAGAAACCACTTCTACCAGTTTGGCGAGATCCGGACGATCACCGTGGTGCAGAGACAGCAGTGCGCCTTCATCCAGTTCGCCACGAGGCAGGCCGCAGAGGTGGCTGCAGAGAAGTCCTTCAACAAGTTGATCGTCAACGGCCGGAGACTCAACGTGAAATGGGGAAGGTGGGAATAGACCGTTTCTGAAGTATCTTTGGGATTTTCAAGAAAACTTTATTGCATGGGGCTAGTAAGAACTTTTAATTCTCTATAACATTCATTCCTGTGGATCTTGGGATCATCCTGCTTTGGGAATTTATTCAGGGTTTGGCGTAGTGATCCCCTTTAAGGGCTCATGTTTTTTGGACCTCTTGGCCAGGTATTATGCTGGGGCCTGAGAGGCGATTTGAGAATTTACAAAATGAATCAGACCCACATTCTGTCCTCTACAGGCTGACTGTCCAGTGGAGAAGAATAGCTAATTAATAGCTAATTTGAAACTGATGAAATGCCCTCAAGTTCAAAGGGGCAACATGTTTCTAACTAGGGACCGGGGAGAAAATCGCTAACGGCAGCAGCGGCCCTCGTGGTGCGTTCCTGGGTGCGAATTGGCCTCCCTGCTGAACACACGTAGGCGGCCTCTTCTGCTCCTTACAGCAGTTCTTGCACATTTTGAACCCAGGTCTTTCTGGCTTCAGAACCTTTGCTCTTAACTCCTATGCACTGTGGCAGTTAAGGAGAAAGTGCGGAAGAGGACGCAAGGAGTGAAGGAGCTCCATGTGACTCGGAAGCATGAGAAGCGGAGGAGTGAGAGCAGGGACAGAGCGCTGATGTCCTGTGTCTGTCTCCCAGGTCCCAAGCAGCCAGAGGGAAAGAAAAAGAGAAGGACGGAACCACAGAGTCTGGGATCAAGCTGGAGCCCGTTCCAGGGCTGCCGGGAGGTGAGTGCATCTGCCTGCACAGTAGCGTGCCAGTGTCGGGTGCCCCGACTGCGCTGATGTTCCTCGGGTGTTGGAGGAGACCCAGGCCTCTGGCTCCTGCAACAGCTCTGTCTCCCAGGAGGAACTCCATCCGGATTTAAAGGTGGTGGAGTCCTGACTGCTGTGGCTTGGTTGGCTGGGCGTCATTCTGTGCAAAGCAAAGGGTCCCAGTTCAACTCCTGGTTGGGGCACTTGCCTGGTTGCGGGCCAGGTCCCTGGTTGGGGGTGTGTGAGAGGCAACCACACATTGATGTTTCTCTCCCTCTCTGCCCATCTCTCTGAAAATAAAATCTTTTAAAAACAAATCTGTGAGAAAAACTTTATAAAATTAGATAAAATCTTTAAAAACCGGAAGAAGGCTAGAAACAGCATTGCACAGTTGTCTTCCCTTCTAACTGTTGGCTGTTTTCTCTCCAGCCCTTCCTCCTCCTCCCGCAGCAGAAGAAGAAGCCTCCGCCAACTACTTCAACCTGCCCCCCAGCGGCCCTCCGGCTGTGGTGAACATCGCCCTGCCCCCACCCCCTGGTATTGCTCCGCCCCCACCTCCAGGTAACTTCTGCCGTCCTCAGTAGTTAGGTCTGACTTAGCCCAGAACATCCTTGGGAAAGTTTTGTTTCCACATCTCACCGTCATGTCTAACAGTCTAAGCCCTTTGCATTTGCCCCATAGAATTCCTCAGGTAAATCTGATCTGTCAGTATTCTGATTTTTCATTTTTTTCCCGGCCTGCCAAGGAGGGGAAAGTTGCCGGTTTCCCAAAGATTTGAGTGTGTGTAAACTCAGAATGGGAGTTACTGGATTGCAGAGACCCATCGCCAGTCTGTCCCCCCCCACCCTCACGCAGTCCTGGTGCCCTGGAGCACCTTTGCTTAAGGCGTGGGCTGTGGACGTTTGTCATTTCACAAATATTATTGCCTGTTTGCAACAAGATAAGCAGCTTGTGCCAGAATGTAAATTGATTAAGAAAGTCTTGTTGCAAAAAATTACATGACGAACTGAACAGTGCACTTGATGGTGTGATTAGTTATATTTGGCTCATGGTCTTGACCTTGTCGTTGGCCAGTCAGAACCAGTTCAAGGACTGGCAGGCACTTTGCATGGGACTGCTCTAGAACCTGTCAGTGACGGTGCCCACAGTGTCCGGGAGTCCCGGGAGCCAGTGCTCCTGTGGCAGCGTTGCCGTTCTCCTCGAAGAAAGTCCTGGTTTCTGAACACCCCCCATCCTGGTATAAATCGTTGAGGTTAAGAGAGACAGCGTCTTCCCTCATTTGATTCCAGCAGATCGGGGTCTGCCTGATCTCCCCTCACCTCCCAAACCCTGACTGACTCCCACTTTGCTAGGCCTGGGCTGTGTGACAGCCAGCAGGGGCTCAGATGACCTACCAGCACGTGCCCTGAGTCCTGTGGGGTTTTAATCTGGACTGAGAGGCGTGGTTTCTCAAACTAAGGAAGTAATGCAGGGAAGTCTAGTAAACTGACTTTTTTTGAAGCCCCTCGTCATTTGGTTCATGGAAGTGGTGTTGACCTTAGGAAGATTGAGGTTTGAAAGGCAGTCAGGAGAACCGCAAACCTAACACCCTTGTTCTCCCCCACCTGCAGGTTTTGGGCCGCACATGTTCCACCCCATGGGACCACCCCCTCCTTTCATGAGGGCTCCAGGACCAATCCACTATCCCTCTCAGGACCCTCAGAGAATGGGCGCTCACGCAGGGAAGCACAGCAGCCCCTAGCACGCTGCCACCGCACTGGGGCTCTGCGGAAGACGGGACGCTTCAGAATCCCAGCGAACGCATCCTGGAATAAATATACTTTTCCTTCCTTAGTAGTTTCCGTGGTAGCTAAATGTGTTCAGATGTGGGCAGTCGGTGAAGGACAGCCATGATTTGATTGCTGGACCGCAGATAAGCTGCCATTAACACATCTGGTTACTGCTATCATCTTACTAATAAAACCGAATGCCTGTTCCCCTCCCTTCAGTGGGGAACAAGCAACGGGATGAATTGGAATGTCCAACGGAGTTACCCTCCCAACTGTATGTTCATTTTGTATTGTTTTTTTGGGGGAAAAGAAAATTGACCTGTGGTAAAAAAACTTTTGACCGTTTTTACGTCCATTGGGTATTTTCCTTTTTATCGCCTAAAAAAAAGATGACCAGTACTAATCACTGTGGCGGTGCGAGTGCAATTTGACACCTCCGCAGTCGCACCGTGAGAAGGACGCGTGGACACCAGCAGCCTGCGCCGCCGGCCGCTCCTCGTCCCCCTCGCTGCTCGCGGCCGGGGTCGGGCCGACACTCTCCCTTCTGCACGCTGCCTACCGGAAAGGACAAAAGCAAAAATTCTTTTTATTCCTGTCGACTGGATGGAAATGAATGTCACGAAGTTGTGCATCACTGAAGAACCCAGTGTCTGGGGTGGGGTTGTTCTGAAGGACTTCCTGTGCGACACTGGAACAGACTGTGAAATGGAAGGCGTGAAGGGACGTCAGTGACCGACAGCAGACGCCGGCCTTCAGCTCTTTCTGGGCAGGGAACTCTGGTCTGAGAACGTTTGGGTGAAACTGAATTGTAAATGGTAAAATTAATTTGATGTTGTGTTGTGTTTTTTTAATTTGTTTTTAAAAAATTAAAACAGGTCAATTTTCCAAATGTCATACTTATTTCTAGGTTTCTGCTTTCTTTACCCTTTGGAAGCTGAACTTGACAAGGTCAGTGGCAGTTAGAAACAAGTTATATACAAATGTGAATTTTTGCCTTGGACTTGATTTTTATCTCTGTTCACACTGATGATAAAAAGGCCCACAGCCTGCCATATGGTGACTGATAAACGGTAGCTTTAAGCAGTCATCATAAAAGGACAACAGGCAAAATTTATGTACGAAGCCAATTCCAAGTCATTTTTTTCTAAAGTCTGTGTGTATGGGATGGACACACCTCATGTAACAAACACCCTTTTGTTGCTTCCCGGGAGAACTTCGTTTTCCTCTAGAGGGTTTCATCTTGCCTTTTTTTTTAGATTTAAAAATCTAGAAACACTGCAGTTTGATTTTATTTTAGTAATAGAAGGTACTTCCTGCCTTGGCTGGTATAGCTCAGTGAATTGAACATGGGCTGAGAACCAAAGGGCTTCTGGTTCGATTCCCAGTCACGGCACATGCCTGGGTTGCCGGCCAGGTCCCCAGTGAGGGCCGTGTTGAGGCAACCATACATTGCTGTTTCTCTCCTTCTCTGTCTCCTTCCCTTCCCCTCTCTCTAAAAATAAAAATAAAAAAGGTTTTTAAAAAAAGTTACTTCCTAATATTTTGGCACCATTTTGGGTAGGGTTTGGGGGGTTTTTTTGGTCTACTTTTGAGGACGCAAAACATTTTTAGCCAATTTGTGAATAAGATGTGAAGCATGTGGTATTTGAAGAATTGCCAGATTTGAATACACGCATAAATGTATGACTGCCCAATTGCATGTTCTTGCCTTTCTGAGAAAGAAGAGATTCTAAATTTTTTGCACTGTCCTAGTTTTTGAAAAGCATAAGCCAGTATACATTGAAGTATAGAGTAGATGCTCAGTCTTGAGTAAATCAGAACGATGAGCAATTAGATGCCTATTTCGCACAAATACGTAGCTGCTTACCAGACTCCATTTCCTTCTCTTCTGGGCACAGGGCTGGTGGGACCTTTGCCATTCCCAGACTTGGTCTGTAAAAACATCTCACCCAGCCCCATGAGCTTTCCCCTGTCTGCTGGCTACAGGAGCAGGACAGTCTCAGAAGATGACAGTCACACAACTGGAGGACCCTAGGCTCCTCTGTCACTGCCTTGGAGCTTCTGATAGGAGGGCTTTTGTCATAGTAAGCCATTGAGACCTGGGGGGGAGTTCTCTTAAAGCAACTAGGGTTACTCTAATAACAGAGGTAGTCAAATCTGATCACAAAAAGTTGTTTATACTGAGTAATTATTTAAACAGACTCAGGAGCCAGATTATCAGAGTTCGAATCCTCACTTCAGCACCTCCCAGCTGTGTGACCTTGGGTATGTCACTTCACCTCTGCCTGGTCCATGATGCCTCACCCAGCCCTTCTCGCTCCCTGCCTGTAGTGTTTTGAGCTCCTCCCCTCGTGGAGAAGGCTGGGAAAGAAGAGCACCGTGGCGACTAAAGCAAGGCAGTATCTGCCTGTGGGCAAAGAGTACAACGTGACAGATTTTTGGAAGCCAAGTTACAGTGAGACATTGTAACCCAAAATAAATGGAGGTGAAAGAGGAGTGTAAAGTGACCTCTGCCCCCAGGTCTCTGGCTTCATCACTTGGTTAAGGGGGTGTCTTTCAGGTTTCTTTGTAAAGGCACTGCTTCCCCTCCCCATGCTCTGCCGACAAGCCCAGTCTCCAGTCGGTATGGGGGCACTGCGCTCCACCTCCTGAAGGGGTGGGGGAAGATTTCTCTCTTTTCCCCATTATTGAGTCATTTATTTATATCACTATGGATTCATGGATATTTACTTATCCTTTGAGTTATAATCTCTTCTGTGAGTTGCCTTTTCACTCTCTTGACAGTGTCCTTTGATACACAAAAGTTTTTGTGTTTATTTTTTTAAATGTCTCATAGGTAGTTGAAAATAATACTCTCTAACTTGGTGGTACAAGATTCTACATTTTCATTTTATTGTTCAAATTTTCTATATCCTTATTTTTTGTTGGATAACTGATCAATAATTGAAAAAAAAACTGTTAAATTTTTCACTATAGTTATGGGTTTATCATTATGTAAGTATCCTTATCCAGTAAGGCTTTTTGTCCAAAAGTCTCACTTTGTCTGCTATTAATATGACTAGAACACATTTTCTTTTTTAAAAATTTATTTTTCAATTATAGTTGATGTATATCAGTTCCAGGTGTACAACATAGTGGGTCAGACATTTATATGCCTTATGAAGTGATCACCCCAGTAAGTCTAGTACCCACCTGGCCCCATATGTAGTTATTACAATATTAGTTTTTTAAAGATTTTATTTATTTTTAGAGAGAGAGGAAGGGCCAGAGAAAGAGCAGAGAAAGATGTGTGAGATCGATGGGTTGCCTCTCACACACCCCCAGTTGGGGACCTGACCTGCAACCCGGGCATGTGCCCTGACTGGGAATCGAACCTGTGACCTTCCAGTCCACAGGCTGGCACTCAATCCACTGAGCCACACCAGTCAAGGTATTGCCATATTATTGACTATATTATCTGTGCTATATTTCATGTCCCCACAAATATTTTTGTAACTGGCAATTTGTACTTCTAAATTCCTTTCACCCTTTTGGCCTATCCCTCCAACCCCCTCCCATCTGGGGACCAATGGTTTTTTCTCTGTATCTATGAGTTTGTTTCCCTTTTGTTTGTTCACTTATTTTGTTTTTAAGATTCCACACATAGGTGAAATCATATGGTTTTTGTCTTTCTCTGTGTGACTTACTTCACTTAGCATAATACCTTTTAGGTTGGTCTACCCATATTGTCACAAATGGCAAGATTTCATTCTTTTTTCCTGACTGGATAATATTCTATTGTATATACATACCACCTCTTTGATACTTTGTCTATAGATGGGCACTTGGGCTGCTTCCATATCTTGACTATTGTAAATAATACTACAATGAACATAAAGGCGCATATATCTTTTTGAATTAGTGTTTTAAATTTCTTCAGATATATACCCAGAAGTGGAATTGCTGGTCATGGGGTAGTTCTATTTTTGATGTTTTAAGGAACCTCCATACTGTTTTCCACGGTGCTTGTACCAATTTATAACCCCACCAACAGTGCAGGAGGGTGGAACACGTATCTTTGGGGGGGTATTTGACTGGTTGTCCTTTCCCACTTCTTTATGTTGCTTCTGTGTTACCTTTGTGGGAGGGCTGCTTGTGGGCAGCATGGAGCTGGAATTACCTTTGATCCCATCTGCGTCTCTGTCTTCAACCTGGTGAGTCCTGTCCATATATGTTTATTGTGATGACTATACAGTTGAATGTGTTTATACCACTTCATGTACGTGCCTTTGCTTCTTTTTCATCCTTTCTGCTGTCTGTGGAATTGAGTTCTCGGCTCATCATTGCTTCTTAGATTCTGTACTTTCTTTCTGGATCCTTCCCAGGACATGTTCTTTTGTAGTTCTTGCAGGGGTGAGTGGGAAACTCTTAATACTTATTTGTCTGAGAGTTATTTTGCTCCCACTTCTTGAAGATATGTTTTTTCAATTGCTGTTTTTCTACGTGTTGTTCTTTTGTCAGTAATCTGGCTTTTTTACCTGGGTGTCTTGGATACTTCGCTGTGACTTTGGAGCTCTGGGATCTTAGTACAGTGTTTCTGAAGTATGGATTTAATTTGTCCTCATAACAGGCTGAGGATTATGTGAATTTCTGTCTTTCACCATGTCTGGAAAACCCCCAGTCATTTTTAAACTCCGTCTGGAACTCCTGTTAGTGATGTTGGGCATTTTTATTTGATTGTCCATGTTCCTTTAACTTCTCTCACATTTCCCATTTCTGTACTTCTCTGTGATGCACTGTGGGCACTTTCAGTTCAGAAATTCTTCAGGTATTTCTAATGTCATTTTTAGTTCACTAATTCTCTCTTCACATACATCCAATCTGCTATTCATCCATTAACTTTTTTTTTAAAGGAAGGCTTGTTTTGGTCAAATATCACATATGTACAGAAAAATTGTATAAAACACAAAGTTACAGCTATATGAAATATTTCCAAGTGAACGTCCGTGTAAGCGTTACCCAGGTCCAGAGCAAGAAAGCGGCCAGCCTTCCCAGGAGCGCTCCTGCCCCTCACAACCACACACCTTCCTTTCCTCCCCGCTACCCCTGTCCCGACTTCACGAAGCATGTCCTCGCATCGGCAAACGCAGACGCAGGACCTGCCTCCTCTGCCTGCCACTTCGTTCCTGAGCTGCCTCTGTATCGTTGCCCACGACCGCAGTTCACGCAGTCCGTGGCTGCCATGTCTGAGGTTGCGTTTCCAGTGTCTGGGCTGTTCTAGTGCCTTTCCTTTCTGTGTCACTATACGATTTCATTTACATAAAGAACAAAACAGGCAAAAGAAGAGAGTTTTATATGAAGAGTTTGTTCAGGGAATTATATGAAAGGTGAGTGACCTGCTTTTTCAGGATCCAAATTTTACTTACTGTTGAATAAAGCAGCACAATACAGAGTAATACATCTAGTATGATCCCATGAAGACATATCTTTGCACTTATGCAACTGTACAAATACACGTATTTATCTATTCAAATAACTATAGAATTCTAGAAGGACCGAGCTGTTGCCAACGGTCACCTCTGGTGTGCGTGGTGGGGCAGGGGGCAGGAGGAGCTATGTGGGCAAACGCCGTCTTCCTTTGTTTGCTTATTTACATATTTTTCCAATAAGAATAATCAGTGAAAGTCATACTGTCCGAAGAAGAAAGGGATGAGGCTTTGCTTTGGGCTGCGGCAGGCCCCCCACCAGGCTCTCCTCTGCTGCGCCCTGGTGGCTGCCATCACCCTCGGGCATGGCAGAGCTGACATGAGGCCATCCTAATCCTTTCTCGTATGTTTCAGACACTTTCACGGCTGGTTTTCGGTTCATGGAAACATGACTTTAAACAGCAGTGCCTAAATTCAAGACAACACACCGACTGCAAATTCTAAGAGTCGGGCCGTTGGCCTCTTGAGACTGTGTGAAGCACAGCAACATCCAGAGCAAAAGGAAAATGTGTCTGCTGTTCCACACGCCCCGGGAACCAGATGGATCTCTGACCTCCTCATCTCCCCGAGAAAGGGGGTCTGGGAAGAGGCAGTGAGAGTTGCGGGGGACAGGTAATTCCTTCTTTCCCTGGGCAAAGGGCCCCGCCATGATCAGGGGCTTCCCTCCCGCTTCAGCCTCACTGACCTCCAGTTGCAGCCCAGCAGCCTGCCTCTCGGGCTGTGTCCACTGCCAGAGCCCCCTTGCCAGTTAAGAGCAGGAGCTGCACGAGTGTAATAATGATCGAGCGCTTGCTATGCAGGTGTCCATCGCTGTGCTCCCAACAACCCCATACCCGGCCTCTGCCCTTGTCCTCACCTTACAGATGAGAACGGAGGCCCGCTGGTGAGAAGCGCTGGCAGTGGAAATGAGAGTCATCCCACCCGGTCTGACGCCTCCAGCCACACTCTTAACCTCTATACTGTAAGGCAGGCACTGTTATGAGGTGACGCCAGAGTGAGTGGCCATGGCTTGGCCACCCGGTGCAGTGAAAAGCGACAGCCACTGGAATAGGACAGTTTCCCTGTGGGCTCTGGCCCTGGACAAGCCCCTTTCCCCTTTTGAGACTGATATCCACATCTGTAAAATGGGGCAATACTTCTCTTTTAGGGTTGGACTGAAAACCAGAAATTGGATAGGTAGAGAACCTACCACCAGCCCCAGCGCTGAGGCAGCCATCCTCATCATCCTCATCGTCACTTGAACGAAGACATTCCTTTCTCTCCTCTTCCTAATGAGCCACTCCTACTGGAAACGGGGACAAGATCTCCCCCAGGCCTGCTCAGAGTGGTGAGCAGAAGGAGGCAGGAAGAAGGGTCTTTATAATGCCCCACTTTGCACCTGTCCTGCAAGGTGCCCAGGGAGGTGCCCCTTCTTTCCATCTTCATGGCCACCTCCCTAGTCCAGGCCTTGTTCCTGGAAGGCTTCCTGGTTTCCTGCCTTGCTCCCCTGCAATCTGTGCCCACATAGCAACCACGGAGACCCTTCAGTCCCCAGCTCAAGAACCTCCCCCACTTTTTGAGTGCAGCCCACCCCAACCTGGCCTTCCGCCTCCTCTAACAGAGCCCTCTCCCTTCTCCAGAACACCCTGCCCCTATGACAAGTCTGCACCTCCCCAGCACATGCTGGTCCACTGGCTGGGAATGCACCCCCCTCACACCCTCTTCCCCTGATGGACTCTTACTCCCCCTCAGAGGCCCTGCTCCAATCCTCCGGGACCTTCGCACCCAGGGCTAGAGACCCCTCCTCTGCCTCACTGCACTGCCCTCCTCAGGTGCCCACCGGCAGGCCCTAGGGGAAAGGACGGCAATTTACTGTTTACAAATCTGTCTTCCCTACTCTCTTTTCCTACTCTGGGTCGGGGTCTGGGCCCCTCTGCCTGGGGCTGTCACAGAGTCTAGCACATAGTAGGTACTTAGTAAATGTTTAGAACGTGAATAGATAAAGACCAGCTGCATCTCAGGAAAAGGAAAAACTTTCTAAACCCCACGTCTGGGGACTACTGAACTTTGCGGCCTTCGAGGCCGTTTGCAATAGGTGTTGTGTGTGACATGCTGTCCGCAAATCTCGGCGCCTGGTCTCTGAGACCAGGGTGTCGAAGCTTCTGGTCTCTGGGGCTACAGATCCTCGGACTCCGGGAGGTTGCGGACCCAGCCCTGGGCCACTCTGTTGAAGTTGGGTCTGAGGCGGAGGAGTTCCAAGCCACTGATGAGCTCCGGGATGAAGGGCGTGCCTGCCCTGGACATGGTGTCCCCCGCCAGGGGCCCTCCAAAGGGCATGGGGGTCCTGGGGAGAGAAAAGCAGCAGGAGAGGTGGGCTGGGAGACGCAGAACACTGACATGGGGGTAACCAGGTGGGGCCCTTCCCTGCCTCTCTCCAGGCCTCAGTTTCCGCTTCTGTATAGCAAAGTTGTGTACGATAACAGATTTCTCCAGCTCTGTCCCTATTGGGGATGTCTTATTACTTAGAAATAGCAGTGACATTTTCAGAGTTCGAATTGGCTTGTCCTAAGCAAAACTCTAGGCTTCTATAAGTAAGCTCCTGGAGGCAGCAGAGTAGGGATAGGTTTTTCCCTTTGTCTCATCCTCTCCCCTGCGAACAGCATGCCACAAACTGCAGAGGAAGGGGTGAGTGGGAAAGAGTGGTGAAAATCAGGGAAGTGTGGATCACAGCGGCCCTGCACTGCTGACCTGTAAGGCAGGCAAGAAGAAATAATTTGATAACGGGGCAGATTCTCACTCATGCACTGCTGCTGTGTGTGTGTGGCAGGGTGGGGGGGTGGGGCACAATGGCGCGGTTCCCTTGGAGGACAATTTAGCAGGATCCTTTAGACCTGCAAATGTGCAGATTCTGCCAACCGGCAACTCCACCTGCAAGCGCACAGCTGTGGGAGGCATGCGCAGGTGTGCACAAGGAAGCAGACGGGAGCAGGGAGCAGCAACAAGCCAGAAACGACCCACTCATAGTCCCCTGGCGGGGGAATGGACCGATAAATGTAGTACAGTCACACGCCGGAATATTACACAGCGTATTACACATGTATTAAGTAGAGCTAAAAAGTATAATGTTGAGTGAAAAAAGCAAGCAAATTACAAAAAGAAATGCAAAATAGTAAAACACACAGAGGCACACACAAAACAATGCTGCACCCCTATGACATTGGTTTCCAACGGCTGTGCCACGAGAAGATTTAGAGCATGCACTTCCTGAATAGTCAGGGCACTGACCTCTTTTACCTTAGGATGTCAAATAAAAAAGTGACAACAGCTGGCCCGGCTGGTGTAGCTCAGTGGATTGAGCGCGGGCTGGGAACCAGAAGGTCCTGGTTCGATTCCCAGTCGGGGCACATGCCTGGGTTGCGGGCCAGGTCCCCTGTGAGGGCCTTGTGAGAGGCAACCACACATTGCTCTTTCTCCCTCCCTTCTCCTCTCTCTGAAAATAAATAAAATCTTTAAAAAAAAAAAGTGACAACAGCCAACACAATGGCCATCTGGTGTGAATGAATCAAAATTATACCAATTTTTGTCACATCAGCAAAAAAAATTTTTTTTTTGTATACCACAGAAGTTTAGCAAGGAGTTTATGTGTGCCAGGAGATGAAAAAGGTTGAAAATTGTTGCCCTATAGGTATGTAGCTGCCCGTAAAAAATGTTCTGGAAACGTCCATACCAACCTAACAACAGTGTTACCTTTGAGAAGGAAACTGGGACTGGGGACTGGGAACAAGGGAGCCTTACCTTTATTTGTAGTTGCATGTTTTTTTGTTTTATTTTTAAACAATCATTTTTTAAATTTTACTTATTTATTTTTAGAGAGCGGGGAAGGGAGGGAGAAAGAGAGGGAGAAAGCAGTGTGTGGTTGCCTCTCACATGGCCCTCACTGGGGACCTGGCCCGCAACCCAGGCATGTGCCCCGACTGGGAATCGAACCAGGACCTTCTGGTTCCCAGCCCGCACTCAATCCACTGAGCTACACCAGCCGGGCTGCATGTTTTTTTTTTTTTTTTTAAGAGACTGTAAATATGTGACTTTAAAACTATTTTTTAATTTTAAGAAAAAGAAAAAGCATTGTGCATAGGATGTTCTCCCCATAACCCGGGACCAATGGGAAGGGGAGAGTGCTTGCCCCTGGGGTAGAAGAGCGTTCTGGGGCCAGAACCCGGGCTCCAGCCAGGGCAGGGTTTCTGCCCGGACCACCCCAGCTGTGGCAGCAACGGCCAGGCCTCGTGGGGACAGGCTGGGAAGTTTTCAAGCCTCACAGTTGGGCCCTTGACTGGGAGCCCGGAACCCTGGCTCATGAGCTCAGCTTGGCCACCAACACTGCTGTTCCTCCTCACTCTGCCTCAGCGGGCCCTTCTGCCCCAGACCCATCTGGGTTCAGGGGTCCCTGAGACCCCCTTCTGCTGGCGAGAATGTGCCGCAGGCTGTCACAGGAGGTGTCAGATGGATGGGGCTGCAACCTGAGCTGGCCGGCCTGGAAGCTGGCTGTCAGGGCTGAATGTCTGCTGAGGGTTTTAAATAGCTGGGCAGGCAGGGTCTGCGGGCCCCAGGAGGTGCGAGAGCACAGTCCTGGTTGGCAGGAAACCCCAGAACATCTGCCAGTGGCGTCATTCCCACAGCGCCTGGGGCAGCGGGGGGGGGGGGGGGGGGACAATTCTTTCCATCAGGGCCCTCTTTGGCTTTGAGGGCAGTCACATCCCGCCCCCCAGCAGTCTCTTCCAAAGCCCCTCACCCCCAGTTCCTGCAGCCCTCCCTCAGAGGGCTGCTCTCCAGGCCCAGCCAGGCCCCGCCCCACCCACAGCTTTTGTCAAAATTATACCACAGTCTGAGCAGGTGCCCGGAGAGCGGGACTGCAGTCTCCTCTCCACAGACCCTCTACGCTCACCCAGACTGCAGTGAGGAGCATGTTTCAGGAATTGCATCAGACTGAGGAGGCCAATGGCAGCGGGAATCCATGCCCCAGCCCACGGCCTTCCTCCAGTGCCAAGTTCCTATCTCGACTCCTATGCTTTGTTTTGGGGCTCTCAGGGCAAAATGTTAAATATGTCCCTTTGCTTCCCATTAGCTTTACCAGCTACCATTTCCACCTGTAAACAATAATAATAATAGCCACTATTGTTTATTGAGCGCTTATTACTCACCAGAAACTTTGCCTATGGCTTTTCACACCATCCCACAACAATCTTACGAAGTAGGTACTCTAATAGTCTCATTTTACAGAGGGGGAAATGGAGGCTCAGAGAGGTTGAGTCACTTCCCCAAGGTCACACAGCCCGGTGAGGAGCCTGAATTTAAGCCCACGTGGAGGCCCCATGCTCTAAACAGCACACATCACTCCTCTGTGGCCCTCACTCCCCGCTTTGGGGCAGCCTCCACGGCGCTTCCTAGATCACTGATGAAAATGAGGAAAAGGCTGCGCTATCTAGGCCCGGTGAGATCTGGGGCCCAACAGGGAAGGATGCGCATCTGATTGTGCATCGAAGAGGTGGAACACAGCACTGACGGAGGACCAGAAACCAGGCCCTGGAGTCAGGCAGTCCAGACTAGGCCCCAGCGCCGCCCTGCTTCCTTGCTTTGGGACCTTGGGCAGGTTGCCTGAACGGGTCTCCTCACAGGCAGAATAGGAAAAACTAGCACCTGCCCACGCCGTTGTGGGGAGGATCCAACGGCATGTGTGGCACATTCCCTGCACACTTACTCAGCACGTCCTCTGTGCTGAGGCAAGAGTTCTAGTAAGTTCTAGCAAGAGCTCAATAAATGTTTATGACGCGTTCAGGTACAGCCTGGCCTGTAGCAAGCGCTCTGGAAACGCAGCCCCGTTGTGGGTGCGACCGGCACCTGCGCGCCCTCCCGCGGTCTCTCCAAGCTGCCCCGCCCCCCGGCCTTACTTGTTGAAATTTCGATACTCCGCGGGGCTGGGGGTGTGACTTTGCCCCTCTCTCTGGTAGTCCCGGTAGCTGACAAACTCCTGCCACGGGCAGCGGTAGCCCTTGGGGATGACCGTGTGGTTGAACTTCTCTGGCGGGACGCTCTTGAGTGGCTCGGCGTAGCCTGGAGGTGAAGCGGGGCGCGTGACTTCCCTTCTTCCTAGGACCTCACTCCCTCCCCCCACCGCGCGGATGCGTTCGGGGGAGGGAAGACTGAAGCTGGGAGAGGGGAGTAGGAGGATGTGATGCCCGGAGGGGATCCAGCGAAGGGGATCCTTCCCCTCCCCCGGAAACAAGGACTGGAGCAGGGGAATCGCGAGCTGGGGTGCGGATTCCAGTTGCGACTGGACTCGCGCTCGCTGTGTGACCTGGGGCGCGGTGCTGCTCCCGCGTGGTCTTGTGTTAGATCCATGGACCGAGGTGTGTTTGGGAAGGGAAGGCGGTGGACTAGCCGCTCTCGGCTCTCTTCTTGCCCCGCTGTTCTGGACACACATGCCCCCTCCCCGCCCCTCGTCGATTCTGGTCCCGGAGCGGAGGCCACTCACCGGGTGCCAGGGCGCTGGGGCTAGGGGCGCGCTCCGCCCGGGAAGCTGCGGGTCGGGCGTCCTCAGGGTCCCCAGGCGAGGCCGGGAAGATGTGGAGCTCCGAGCGGTAGTTCTGCTCCTCCGGGCCGTTGGCAACCTGGGCACAGGGTGGGCTCTGAGAGGCGGGGACAACGGCCTTGGAGTCGCCAGGCCCCATCCCCAGGTCCCCCTGCTGTGGGTCTCGCTCTGTGCTCACCTTCCCCTGCTCCTCTGTTTCTGTCACCTCCCCCTTGGCGCTCCCAGCCACCCTCTGTGCAGGTTGGGTAGCAAATAAACAGCAGGGCAGCCAGCTTGGCAAGGGGCCGGGGACCCCCCCTCACTGAGCAAAGCCGGGCACATGATCCTAGCACCCACCTCCCGGGGTTTTGGGCCTGTGAGTTAATAGTGCAGAGCCCTAAACTCGGCGTCTGGGACAGAGTGATGCTCTATATATGTTAGTTGCTATTATAATATTAACTCTGGGAGGATAACCTCCCCGAACCTTAGTTTCCTTCCCTGTAAAAATGGAGATGATGATGCTAATAATATCACTTTTTGAGCAGAAAAGGAGCTGATAACATGAAAAGTGATTAGTTAGCAGTGTCTTAGGCACATAGCAAAGGCAGGCACTTTGTCATCTTTATTATTCTGTCACATGACGCCTTCTCAGTGGCTGGAGCAGGGATGAGCTGCCCTGTGCCCATCAGAAGTGCCTGAGACGGCCTGTTGCCTTTCTGAAACCCGAGGATAAACCATCCTGGCCTCCTTTCTCCGGCGGCCGACTGTTCCACAGCCCTTTCCTCCTTCCAGTGGCAGGAAGAGAAAAGGGCATTCTGCGGTTTCCATCTTGGATCGAGTCTAACCTAAATCTCGCTTGCTGCACATTCAGCCCAGAGGCGGGACTGTTGGTCCGCACAATTTGTAGGAGCCAGGGCGCCTCTGCTCCGCAGCGCCCCCTGCCCGCTCCCCTCGGTGTTGTGTATCCGGAGCGAGGTGCCTGAAGAGGTAGCAGTTTCCTGGGACCACACAGCAAGGCCGGGGCGCAGGCTCACGGACCGTCACAGCCTCTCCTAGCTGCAGCCTGAAGGACTCCGCAGGGGCCAGGGGTCCTCGCCTGGCTCACTGTTTGGATTTAGGCAAACCACTGGCCTCCTCTGGGCCTCAGTTTCCCTGTGAGCACAGTGGAACTTACCGGCCGCTGGCTGGCCGCAAACTCAAAGGTGAATTTCTGCACGCGGCGTTGCCTCTTCTGGAAGAGGAGGGATCCCCGGTTGTTGCGCAGCGACAGCTCCTCCATCATTAAGTCCTGGGGCACACTCAGCTTCTTGCCCAGGTCCAGCAAAGGCGCTGCAGGGGAGGCCAGACGGAGCTCTTACTGCCTAACACTCAGGTCGCTGGGAGCCACCTCTGAGGGGACCTCCCCACGGCATTGTCCGCTGTGTGCGAGAGTCGCGGCTTCTCTGCACGCCGGCCAGCACTGAGTGTCATCGTTCAGGGGACCCCGCCCACCCGGAGGGCGGCAATGACACCTCAGAGTTGAATTTGCACGTGTTTGGCACTCAGTGAAATTAAGCGACCTTTCTCAGGCTCTTTGGCCACTTGTGTTTCATTATTCCATGGATTTCTGGGGCAGCTCCTTGCCCACAGAGGTGGAGGGAGTGCCACACGGTCAGATTCTAGATATCTTTTCAAGGTGAGCCATGGGTAGGGGTGTGAGAGAGAGGGGTGGAGGATGCTGGCAGGCTATTGGCCTGAGTCCCTGGAAGGACAGAAGGGCGACCCCTGGAGATCGGAGATGGGGAGGGTCTGGAGAAGGAGGAGGTGTGGGGAGAGCCAGGAGTTCAGTTTCACACGTGTTCCTTTAACTTTAAAATAACCTTTTATGATGATAAAACATTGTATATGTGCATTGAAGAAAGTTAGAAAATACAGATATAAAAGAAAAATACCATTTTTATACCAGAGACTGCCACTATTAACAACTTAGTGCATATCCTTTGATGTCTTTTTTAACGACTATATGTTCATATATTAGTTTTTAACCAAAATGAAATCATAGCCTCCATGCTTTGTAACTTCTTTAGTCAACTAAAGATCTCTGCCTTTCCAAGTGAACAAATTTTTGCTTTCTGTAATGCTTACTCCATATTTAAAGCCCCCTGATTTTCTCCAGACTCGGGTATACATCCAAGCGGGGAGTCTCGTGTTCCTGGGAGAAGGCTGACCCGAGGGAAGGATCGGGACGCCATGAGCTATCAACGGCGTTCGCCGTGTTGTTTCAGCGAAGAGCATCGCATTTCTCTCTTTTCTTACAATTAGAACTGCAGCTGGTTTACGTCCTGGGGCCCCCAACGTTTGGACTGAGGAAGTGAGACGCCAGACCTGGGGGCTGAGCAGGAGCACCCAGTGAGGCGGAAGGAAGTCTAGGGTGTGGTGTCCTGGAAACCAAATGACGAAAGTGTTTTGGGGGACATGGGGTGACCCACGGAGTCCCAAGCTGCTGATGTGTAGAGGAAGGCGAGGGCTAAATTGACCACGATCTTCACTAACACGCGGTTACTCGTGGTGATCTTCACAGAAGCAGTTGCTGGGGAATGTTTGGGTGCAAAAGGCTTATTGGAAAGCGTTCCAGTGCAAATGGACGGAGGAGTGGTGTGACCACTCCACGAGGAAGCGACAAGCCCCATCTAGGAGGTGGGGCCTTCCACAGGGCAACTGGCCTGGCTTCTTCAAAGGAGTGAATGACATGGGAAAATAAGTGAGGGTTGTTTTAGCTTAAAGGGGACTTAAGAGACATAGCAACCAAATAAAAACAGTGGCCCTTGTTTGGATCTTCACTATAACAAAGTAGAGAATTGGAGAAAGCTGACTATGAGACTGGTTATTACATAATATTCAATCAATATTGCTAATTTTGTTCCGGGTGCTAATATCTTTGTGGCTTGTAGGGAAATGTCATTTTTACGATTTTGATGGATTCAGAAGTATCCGGAGCATGAAATGACATGCGATTTTGGATTTGCTTTGGATTCCAGGGATGAAAGGAGGGCCACGGGGATTTGCACTCTGTACTTTTATGTGTTTGGAAGTCACCTTGATAAGGTATCAAAAAGAGAGGGAGAGAGGAGGGGAAGAAAGCAGAGACAGCTGCTTTGCGGAGCAGTGCTCTCGGAGGCCATGGCTGAAGGCAGGTGTGAAATCGAGAGGGTTGTTTGTTTGTTTGTTTGTTTTTAAAGGGGGAGAAATAACAGTGTGTTTGTGAGCTGACGGGAAAACTTAACAGCGCAACAGACAGAAAGGAGTACTTGAGCTGGCGACAGGGAGGGGAGGGCATCTCATGCCCACCGAGAAGGGCTGGCTTCAGACAGGGGCAAGGAGCGTTCATCCACTACATCGGGAAGGAACACTGAGAATGTGGACCAGGGACAAGCAAGTGGACGCATGTGGAGGAGGCAGCCTGCAGATGTTCCTTCGTGGTGACTGGACTTTCCCCAGTGAAAGAAGAAGGACGGTCATCAGCTGAGAATGAAGATGGAGGAGGAGACCCTAGAGGCTTGAGGAGAGAGGTTGCCAAAGTCACCTGAGAGCAGTGTGACAGGGGCCCAGGTCAGAGAGACAGCTGTGGTCACCAGGCAGCCCTGAGGCCGTTTGGGGGCTGGGACTCAGTCCACTCAAGGCTGGACTTCTACACAGCCTTTTTAAAAAGGGGGTTAAGGTTTTGGGTTTTTTTTTTTTTACTTTCAGCAAAATTAGAGAGAGCACCTTCTACATGTTGAGGGCAGAAAGAAATCCACTGTAGGTTCAAAGGGGGGAAAGTAAGTTTCAGAAGAATTTGTATTCTGAGGTCCCATTTATATATTTAAAAAAATAAATATGTGCTCATGCATGCATTGAAAATCCTTCAGGGAGACACACCTAATATTATCAGTGATGGCTTATGGGACATAGGAAGGGGGAGGGCTGGAAATTGTACTGTTTTTTTTTTAACAAGAAATGTATCACACATGTAAAAATATAAAAGATTATACATAAATACATAACAATAATGGTGTTTTTATTATTATTCCTCTACGATGAGTGTCTTTTGGTAGCAAAACTATGAGTTTTTTTCTCTTCCTACTTTAGTTTCAAAATTGTCCTTAATTATTACACTAGCCATAGTCAATGGTTTACATGTTTCCAGTCCGGCATAAATGATGTGCGTTGATATTCGGGGGGTCTAATTAATCACTGAGGCTCAAGAAGAGGGAATGCAGGGCCTGATCCTTCTAGTTAGAGCCTCAATGCGTCATGAAGTTTGTGTATTTCAGCACACGACATCATGGAATAAGACAAAGAGACTCTACTCCAGCGGAAGGAGGCAAGAACATACCAAATAGGTTAAAAGGATGACTCACATCTAAAGCCATCCAACATGATTAAGTGCTTCTTAGGAGGCCAAACCTAGCAGTGGTCTCAGGGGAGGGCTTATCAGAACTCGGTTCATGGCCCCCAGTATACCCCCACCCCCGGGTGGAATCACCCGGGTGCCGGTCTGAAAGGCCAGCAGACGGCTCCCTCCCCAGGGCCACTGAGTCAGACAGAAGCCCTGGGGTGGAGGCTGTGACTCCTTGTCACTGATTCACACGAAAGTTTGAGAGGCCTGACTTAGTTGAATTTGTTTTTAAAATACTTGAAATGCTCTAAAGTAGGCCAAATAAACAGATTTTAAACTTATGGCAAGAGCTCTGGAAGAGGTCTTGTAAAGTTGATAAACATGCATTTTAGGCAATTTATTCATTGGATGAGTTGGCTTTTAAGTGACATGGTTTGAGTTCGGTTGGGTAGCCTGCTCTCGACACCCTGCCCCGCTCTCCCCGACCCCTTGTCTCTTGCCACAGGGGCTCCGTGGGGCGCAGGTTTCAATGAGCAAGGACAAGCATGTGGGGAGCTTGGGGCTCCAGTTAAGGCTGGATCTGGGACCAGAGCCTGCAGAACTCCCTTTGGGACTGAGATAAGGACTTAGCTGGGGCCAAGCCTGGCCTAGGGGCCAGGCCTGGTCTAGGGCCCAGGCGGCAGATTTCCCAGGCAGTCCCTCGGGGCTGACCTGGAACTCACACCTGTTTTTGTAGGCCTGGGGCCAGCAGGCCTGGGTGGCTGCAATCTGGGACCAAGGAAGGATGGGGTCTGAGGAACGCAGGAGGGCTGGGTGCCCCTTACCTGGTCCAGCTTGGTCGCTCATGGCAGCCATCGCTGGCTCCTTCTGCTCCTTGGGGATCATCCTGTAGAGGAGAGGATCCACAAATGGGCCAGGCTGCCTCCGTTGCACTCCCAGACCTCCTGCAAGCCCCTGGCCCACCCACTTCCATCCATCCCACCCCACAGCCTCAGGCAAGGGCCGTCTGAGCTGCAATGCCTTGGGGCCTCTCTGTGCGGAGGAGGAGGCTGCGGTCCAGAGAGTGGGGGGAAGATGCTCAATCTTCCAAGCACAAGAGAAATGCTCTCTTTTCGGGGGGTAATAATAGCTGGGATGCTAGGGGCGGGGAAGGTGGGGTCTCCAACCGTTTTCTTCTGCTGACTCAGGGGAGCTCTGATGGGCGGCTGAAAGAGGTGGGAGGGGGACACGGTCTGGGTGGGTAGGCTGGGGTGACACAGGGGTCTACAGGGCTGGCCCTCCCCCGCCATCCCCAGTACTTGGCCCTAAGGCTTGAGGGCACAGGCTGATCCAAGGAAGCTGAGAAAGCCATCACCCCCTTCCTCTGCTCGGAGCTAACTTTCATGATGCTCTCTTTGATTTTAATAATATTTTAATTTTTGAATCATAGTTGACAGACAATATTATAGGCTGGTTGGACATTTATATAACTGACAAAGTGATCGCTGCAGTAGGTCTAGCACCCCATGGTGCTCTCTTCTCACCCCTCTCTTTCTCCTCCTCCATGTCCCCATTGGTGTCTCCTGGCACTGCCCAGGAAATTTACAAATAAAATGAGGTCTGGAGTCCCCCGGGGCCCCTGCAGGCCCCAGGCCCAGGTCCCCTAACTTGCCCCCAGAGGAGAAGACAGAGCCCGTGAGCTCCCTGACCGACGACAGACCCCTGTGCTCATCTGCTTTGCTTCCGGGTTTGTTCCATGTTCCTTCCTTTAGAAAAACAATCTGCCTCCATCTGTTCCCCCCACACCCAGTCCCAGCCTAGATCAGTGGGCGCTGAGCTGGACGACCTGTCGTCTCATGTGTGGCCCTGACTCCCTCTGTAATCGCTGTGAGCGAGTTGCTTTCTAGCTCGGTGACTCAGTTCCCCCCTCTGCAACTTAGGGGGTTGGGCTATATCATGGGGATCCATGGATGGGCTTCAAGAGCATCCATGAGCCCCCTAAAACTGGACGCAAACATGAGCATTCTGCATGAGTTTGGGGTGAAGGTCATGAGATGGCTGAGAATGCTCCAACTGGGACCACCGAGGACTCCGCAGTCCACAGATCTGTTTCTTTATAACCCACCTCCCCCGGCTCCCAACCCCCGCCGCACAAACACACACACAGAAATTCACAGACACTCGGAAGGGCCCCTCATTTTCCAGACTGGGACCCTGCTTCCCTCTACTAACTAAAGATCTTGGAGTCCTAAGCAGAGCCATTACCTATCACCACCTCGAATCCTAGCCACCTCTACCCTATTTAACCCAGAGTAACCTAGGGCTTAGATCCCCTCCTGCCCCGGCTCAGGATTCGGGTTTCCACGAGGCCCCACACTCCTCAGACCCTCTGCAGGGCCTTTCCTCCACTTGGACAGAAAGGAGCTCTGCAAATTGGCTCATGCCCTCCCCCACTCCCCACAACTCTGCAAGTCCCCCTCCGATCCTGGTACCTGAGAGGTGGGACCACAGTGGGCAGAGAGAGCGGGAGACCCTCAAGATTAACACCTCTGTCGGGAAGCCGCGAGTTGAGTGGTCAGTGTCCCTACAGCGGTCAGGCGGTCAGTGAGCAGAGCGTGCCCTGCAGTCGGCTCCAGCCTCAGCTGACGAGGATCCTTCCTGCCTTGTCGTGGCTCACCGCCTTATTTCGGGCTGCAACAGGATCTAGGGACAGATGCGGAAAGCACCAGGCCCCGGGGAAGACAGGTGCCGCCGCAGCAGGCCCTTGCCGACAGAAGGGCTCGGATGCACGCGTACACACGCACGTTCATACGCACACACCCAAGTCACCTGGAAATGCTGCGAGTCTCCGGACACTCGAGCTTGCTAATTGTATCCTTAGTGCCTAGAAAGGGGCCTGCTAGGATCACCATAGATATTGGTTGGATGGATGGATGGACGGCTGAATTGTCCTTCAATATCTTTGTTTGACTTACTTATTCTTTCTTTCCTGCCTTCACCTCTTCTTTCTCTCCTTCCTTCTCTCCGTTCCTCCACCTTCTCACATTCTCTGAGCCTCTCTCTTGACTGAAAATAAATGAGGCAGGACTCTGTGCTGAACTCAGCCGGCCCAAGTCAGGCCTGTAAATAAGCCTTTGAGATGCATCACGGGAAATGCTCAGGGAGCATCTAGGGGAGGGTGCCGTCACCTTGGCCTGGGGGTGGGAAAGGCTTCCCAGAGGAGGAGACATTTGAGCTGGGCCTTGAAGGCTGAGTGGGAGTTAACTGGGCAGAGAGAGGACACAGGAATTGCAGGCAAAGGCCGAGTCACGTATGAGGATGGTAGGGGGTCGGCGGTGGAACCAGAACTGGGGGCGGGGGGGGAGTGCTGAGAGATGAGGCCAGGCAGGTGGGCGGGGGCCCGGTCAGAGCAAGCTTTTCAACAGGCAAGTGTGCTTTAGAAAGAGACGTTGAAGAGTTTGAAGTAGTGACATGGAGGGGTCAGGCTGGCACTTTTCCAGAGATGTCTCTGGCTGCCATATGGAGAATGGGGGGAGGGAGCCAGACAGGAGGCAGGCCTTCACCGCGGTCAGGGGAGGGATGGGGGAGGCTGGATGGGGCAGTAATGGGGGCATCCGGAGGAGGAGAGGGACTTGCGGGGTACTGGGGGATCCCGAGGTCCTGGTGAGAGACTGAGTGCCAAGGTGAGGGGAGGGCCAGTCCAGGGCCTGGCTTCGGTGACTGAGGTAGGTGACAGGAGAGGAGCAGATTAGGGTCGGGGGTGGGGCAGATACCCATTTGGGGTGAACTTATTCTGAGGTGTCTGGGGACTAAGATCAGGAGGCGGGGGATACTGAGTTCAGGGCAGGTTCCAGCTGAAGATAGAGTGAGAGGCGCACCAACCACTGCCACGGGAAGGCAGGACCAGCAGTGTTGCCCTGGGTTGAGGGCGGGGAGCATCTGACCTGTGTGACGGGACACTGTGCAAGGGCATATATGTCTGACAACTTCTTAGGAAGATGCCTGGATGCTGCTGTGGACCACCTGAGCTTGGCTTCCTGCCACTGAGGTTCCTCTGCTCAGCCTCTGCAGGGCCTGAACTTCCAGACAGGAAGGTGAGGAATGTTCCCAGGGCAGGTGTGGCCTTCCCTGGGAGTGAGGTCACAGTCCCCTTCTCTGGGCAGAGGATGTCCCCATCAGGAGAGGAATACTCCAGTAGTCGGGGTCCTGAACTCACTAGGATTGTCTGGACTTGGACGTGATCTCCTCCTCCTGCCTGGAGCCCTGGCCTGCCATGAGGAAGCAGCCCCAGAGCCCTGGGTCCTGCCCCAGCTTGGGCCTGCATGCTCCAGTGATAGTGCCCTCTGGTCAGGGCCTGGGCCAAACCACCCGGACACATCACCTAGCCCAGCTCACTCATTGCACAAATAGGGAAGCTGAGGCCCAGAGAAGGAGTGGGTTTACCCAGGGGCACCCGGCTAGTAGACAACATGACCAGGACTTCAGCTCAGTGACTTCTTCTATGGCCTGGAGTTTTTCCATCATTCCCTTTCTCTCCTCATGGTTGCTCCTTCCCAAGCTCCCATCCCATGTGTGTTACCCAGTCTCATCCATCCAGAGTCCCAGGGGCTGTCCCATGGTTGGGGAGACGGGAAGGGCTTTAGACACAGCTGAAACTGACCCAGGAGGCAGAAGGATGCAGGAAGCATTTATTTAGGGCCAGAGCTGAATTCTATAGGAGGCAAGAGACAGGACACAGGCAATCTCTAGTGGGTTAGAGGAGAGGACTTGGGGAGAAGGCAGTGAGACAAGGCCATAGCCAGGCAGACCTGCAGCTTTCTAAGGCTGCCTCCTGCTGGCTCTTTGTGGATATGCAGGTAGAAGTAGATATTCTAGGCCACTGTATCAGCCAGTGGCCTCAGGGTCTCTTCTCCAAAACAGACCTTAGCCTGTCTTCCATGCTACAAAGGACCCTGAAGTACGTGAGGACTTTGGTAAATGTGGTCACTCATCATTGACCAAGCCGGAGCATCCACTCATCTTCCCACCAACAGGGCCTCTGTTCCCAATCCCTGGGTATCCTCTGGGATCCCTTCTTTATTCCAAAGCACCCCACCCACATCCTGACCCCCAGCTTCTCCTAGCCTCACTTAAGGGTTCCAGGTCTAACAAGTAATTTTGGCTTAGGGTAAGTCTATCTCTAAACCCACATCACACTCTGTCCTTCATCTTTAGAAACATCCTAGTTTCCTTTCACCTACACACCTTTGATCCTCAGCCAATTCCAATAACCCTCCCCCACCCGCACCCCTGCACTTAGTATCCTCAAGCAGAGATTCTGAATCTCTAGAGGGCACCACCAGCCAACTCTGGAAACGGTTGAACCACTGCCTCCCTCCCTTCCTAATACCGTGGAATGCGTTTCAGGACTGGAAGAGCCCTCAGAGGTCATCTGAGCCAAACCGTTTTCTACTAGAAGCTCCTCTATGCATCCTTGCCACCGCTTGCATCCCTGCTGTAACAAACAACTCTTTGCATGCAGGCAACCTCAAACTCAGGGCCAGCAGGCAAAGCTGCAGGCCAGCAGAAAGCTCCCTGTCCCGCTAAAAGGGCTACCATAAAAGGGCCCAGAAGGGATAGATGGGTTGGAAGCACCTAGAGCATTCCTGGAGGCTCAAGTCCTGGGCCTGGGGGCAATCATTGACTTATAGCGCTTTTCTCTGGCTGCAGATAAGATGCCCTGGGCAGTCTGAGCTGGAGTGGAGAAAAGCATAGAGGGATGTGGGAGGAGGAATCTTCCCGCCTCTTCTCTCCAGAGGAGCCGGGCACCTTGAGTTGGCCTGGGAGACCTCTCTAAAGGTCACCATGGTAAAAATAGAGCTTGTCTGGGCAGGGATGGAAAACAGCTGCTACTGACTGGGACTTGGAGCCAGGAAGGCGGAGGGTCAGGCCCGGACCTGGGCAAGGAACGTAGACCTAGGATCTTCTGCACACACTCCTCATTTGCTAGACTCCAGAGAGCAGAGCCAGGAATGGAGGGAGGGAGGAGCAATAACCCTGGATGCAGCAAGTCCAGGGGTTCATGTATACAACACCCTGCCTTCTCCAAGGCACGTTTGTGTATTGATGGGAGGGAGCATTTAGAGGTTTGGAGATTGCTTTGGCCAAAGTCCCATTAAGCAGGTGGGAAAGCTGGGGGTCAGAAGAAGGGTCTTGCCCAGGTTCACACAAGGGCTGAATGAAAGAGTTAGGGCTCTGTCAGTACCCCACCCGCATGCCCAAAGCTCTCCTTCCTGATCCCTTATTTCTAGGGCTGTCCAAACAGGCCAGACCCCTTCAGGACATGGTACTGAAGTATCCCAAGTCTGACGACTCTTCTTTGCGCTCGGCCCTCCGGGGGTGGAAGATGCATTGGGGGAGGGGGAGGCTTTAGGTGGTACAGGAAGCCTCGGTGGGGAGGCTGCCACGCTTCAGCCTCAGGCTCCCGTTCCACCCGCGGGGGCAGATGTTGTATCCGAGGATGCCAGGCGACTTCGCCCCGGAGTCCTCGGAGTCGAGGGACACGTCCGAGTCCGTGGGTGAGCGGCGATAGGGGAAGGGCCTGGACGGTGCGGACAGCGGGCTGCGGGGGCTGGCGCAGGGCGAGGGCCCAGCTAGCAGCTGGCCCCGCTGGATCGGGGCGAACGTGGCCCCAGGTGTGGCTGCCAGGCCCGGGCGGGCAGGCTGCGGCGAGCGCATGCGCGGCGGCGGCGGCGGCGGCGGGGGCGCCCTGGGCGGAGAAAAGGGCCGCAGGCTCTCGGTGCCCGCCTGCCGCGGGGAGGCGCTCTTGCGCCGGGCCGCGTTGATTATGTTTCGTGCCAGGAGAGCCTGCAGCTGGCGGCTGGGGGGCCGCACCTCCGTCTCAGGTCGTTGGGGGGATACCGAGCGCTCGCTCCACGAAGGGGACATGGGTGGCGGCGGCGGCAGTGGCGGGGGGCTGCTCATGCTGCTCCCGCGGCCGGGCTCCCACGGCCGCGGGCTCACCCAGCCGTCCAGGCTGCTGGGGGGCCGGGATGTGCCCGGGGTCCAGGGCGGGGAGGTGGGCAGGCTCTCACGGCGGTCCTGTGGAGAGAGCAGAGACGGTGGGGGCAAGCGTTAATGTTGGGGTCCTCCACACCGGGATTTCGGAGATCGAGTTTGATTTGTCCATTACACAGTCAAGGGAGCCAGCGATCAAAGTCGGGTAGTGACCGCAATAAAACGTAGGTGTCTCCACGCTCAGTCCAGATGCTTGAAAAAGCCCGTGCTGCCGGCTCCTGCGCTTAACAGGGAGGCAGGTGACTGGTGGTTAAGAACCTTCGCTTTGGAGACAGACCCCTGTACTTTCTGAATGAACTTGGACAAGTTGCTTCAACAGCAGAAGCAGCTGTAAACCTCTGGACTTCGTTTTCCTCCTCTGAAAAATAGGGTCTACTCTCAACACGTACCATGCAGGGTTATTGTGAGAATGTAAAAGACTATTACATGTGTGAGAAGATTCCCTGGAGGAAAGCGCTCACTGGTGTCAGTTGCCATGAAGAAATACTGGGATGGTTCACAGGACACTAACCGAGGAGGTGCATTAGGAATGGGGTGAGCCGGGCAAGGTGTAGCGCCACAGGGGTGGAAATAAGGCTTTTCATGTATTTTTTAAATGTAAGTTTGGGTTTTGAACCACATGGATGTATTATCTATTCAAAAAATGTAAACAAAAACATTGATCATTATTTTTAAGGTTGGACTTAGACAAAGGCCCTCTCAGCCTCAACCCCATTGCCATGGTCGCCTTCTAATTTTTCCTTGGATGCCTTGAATGGGGAGTAAGTTCCCAATGACAGATGGAAACACAAAAGGAAGCTGGGCCATTCCTCGCTGGGCAGCACATTCCCCTCACGGGACTTCTTGCCACCATGGGGGTAGGGAGTGCGGGTGTCTTTGAGGTTCTAAAGCACTGCTCTGCTCTGCACAATCATATTTGTTTCCTACCTACTTAGGGGCTTCCCAGTCCCCAAGGTTCAGTCTCACACTTCGTCTCTCGTTAGACCCTCACAACAGACTGAGGAGGTAGCTGGCATTATCACACCCATTTTACAATGATGAAGATGAAATTCAGAGGTGTAAATAACTGTCTTGTATGTTCTGCTCACCAGGAAGTGTGTGTGTGTGTGTGTGTGTGTGTGTGGCTATTTACTGCTTGAAGGATACAACACCCTTAATTTGAACTGGTATGAGAAGGCAGGGCGTGGGATCCATGCCTAGCATGTATCTGCTAGACCAGCCAACTGTTCACCCAATCAGATTCCAGCAAGAAACCAGTCCATTCAGCCTTCAGTCCAATCCAAATTCACCACCAGTCATCCTCAGAGTCCAGAACTGGTCAGTCCATTCAGTGCCTCCCACCCAATCAAAACCTAGAACCACTCATAACCATTCTCTGAACCAATCAGTAATTAGTCACAGCGAAGCCATTCAGCCTCTCATTCAATCAGAATCTAATTTCTTCCCATCAAAAGGAAGCAATGGACAAAGTATATGTTTTCTCCAAGGTAGCAGGTGCTGGATGAGCAAACTTAGAATGTCAGCCCATTAACCTGAAGAGAAATGTCGTACAGGAGGTTTTCATGGGATGGTAATGCTGGAGTGACCCAAGACCCCAGTCATCAAGTAGGAAAGTTCAAGGGGTATGGGATCCACCCCTTGTACTCCCATGTTCAAAGTTGTGTATATGTGAGCCAGAGACACCAGGAGGTGCTCTGTCTGTGCGACATCCCAGGAAGCTTGAGGTCAGCCCAGCTGAGGGAAGTAGGGCCAAGAGTTCATGATTAAAGCCCATCAGCAGGCACTGAGGCAGAGCAACCGGGGCTCTTCAGCCCGAAGAGCAGGCTGAGGCAGGGGGAGCTGTGTGAACTGTTGGAAATCTCTAAGGGTTTGTTGTCTCTGCCTTTGGTGGCCACAAGGGGAAGGCTAGGGCCAGCAGGTGGGAGGAGTAACAGAACTGACTGCTCAGGCCTGGATTGGAATGTTGGGGGCAGTAGTGAGCAGCTCCTCATCACTTGGAGGTGGGCCAGAGCCTGACCTCACCGGAACTGCCATGGCTGGATACTGACTGGGGGGGGGGGGGGGGGGGGGGGGGGGGGGGGGGGGGGGGGGGGGGGGGGTGGGGGGGAGGGTGCACAAGACAAAAAGGCTGTGGGAAATCAGAGCTGCTCATTTTCTGGCACAGACCTCAATTCTCCAGTATACACCAGAACTCCTGTGAAAATTCTGAAAGTATGCCCACTTAACCCAGCCCCAAAGCAGGGCATGTGTGTGGGGTGAAGGCAGGGGGAGAGCAGAGTCAGACAGGAACTGTTAGAGAGCAGACAGAGCCAGCTCCCACACTGCCTTCTGTAGTCCTTTCATTGCATGGAAGGGGAAACTGAGGCCCTGGAGCTGTCTAGGGTCACACAAGGAGTCAGGTGCAGATCTGGGACTAGAACCTAGTCCTGACTCTCGATGGCAGTTTGTTCCTCACCACCGGGGGCAGAGACTCAGTGTCTCCAGGAGGCAGGCAGTGATGAGTGTGGGAAGTGGCCAGATTTAGATAGCAGGGAGAGGAGGAGGGACCTCAGGGAACCCAAGAGTGCATGCTCCGGCTAAAGGCATGTAAATTCCACTTTTAAAGAACTCAACACCCCTGAACCATAAGAGGCTGTAGGTTTTCCCCATGCTCTATGGCCTTTTTGGTGAAACTCTGAAAGAAGGAGAAAGCAGAAGAACGTGTTTTCCACGGGGTTCTGGTTTCTGGGGAAGAGAGAGGGCACCTCACTTCCAGGCCAGCACACATCTGTACCCGCGGGTGATGCAGACACACAGCAGATGCAGGCAGTATGGGAGACACACCACGCATCCACACACAGTAACAGAGCAACCCCACTCCACTTCCCAGGCCAGAATCAGGGAGGAGGAGACAGCCCTCACCACAGCCAGCGAGCACGGAAGAAAGAAAGAAGCAAGGCAGATTTGAGGCAGAGTGTATTGAGAACAGGAGAGAAAACAGTTGGGGGAAGAGCTCGGCCAGCCTGGCCACAGGCGCTGCAGGATGGAAGGTGGGGCTCTTCCACGCTGGCCCTCGGGGTCAAAGAGAGCAGGGGTCTAGGGCAGGGGCTTCACTTCACTCTGTCCTGGGAGGGGGCTGGCGTGAAGTTGTTGAGCTCACTCATGACTCCCTCCTGCATGCCCCCGCATTCCGGGCAGAATGAACTCACTGGGAAGGCACCCCCTGTTCCCATGGAGATGAGCCCAGAGCTCAGGAAAACTGCAGGCTCAGCCCAGCATGGGCACCGCCTCCACTACCCCTCTCCCCACTGGGGAGCCCAGAAATAGGGCTGGGAAAGAAAAAGTGGGTGGTGCTCAGGCCCTAGCCTTGGGGAGCTTCCATCTGAATTCTGCCTCTTGCGTCTGTATTCTCTCAACCCCCACAAAGCCTGTTTTGGGGGGGCTGCAACACATCAAAGCTGTCAGAGATGGTGAGGCTCTCCGACTACCTGGCTCAACACCCTCACTGCACTATGAATCTGAAGAGATACATGGGATCAATGTCTTACACCCCAGCCTTCTCCTCAAAACCTTAAGGTCTCCTCTGTCCCATCACAGAGTGCCATGCTCCCGCCTCCAGGCAATCCTGCACCTGTGCCATCCCAGCCGAGGCTTCAGATCCCCCGGATCCTCTGGCCACACCCTCCCCAGAGCACTCTAGCAGACACCTAATCTCCATCTGTCCTATGGCAACTGCCCCTGTCCTTCCCCTCTCTTCCCAGGGGACTATCATCACTTACAAGGCCTTTCTCCAGAAGCACTGGCCTATCTTCTCAATCCTCACAGATGGTCACAGCTGGTAGGGTCTCCATTTTATAAATGAGAAAACAGGCCCAGAAAGGGAGAGCGACTTGGCCAAAGTCGCATCGCAAATGAGAGGCTGAGATGGGACCAGAACACTACTCTGCTGCCTTTCTCCCTTCCACTGCGTGGAGATGGCTGCTTTCGGTTGGGCAGATCTCGGCTACAGTTGAAAACAGCCAATGGATACATCACCAGGGGCCTGTCTCCTCGCTGCACACCCACACCTGCATGTCCTTCTACGGGGCTCTCCATCTCTCAGGGGCCCCCGGGACCTCCCCTAACCCAGAACAGTGAGGGCAAGCCTGGGAACCGGGGCAGAGGGCTGGGAGGAACTGCCTTAGCGGTCCCTGAAGTGGAGCCAGGTGTTTGGAGAAGACATGGAGGCAGCTGAGCACGAGGGCAGGAAGAAAAGCGTCAGACAGCAGTGGCGGGCTAAGTCTTCGTCCAGCAGAAGAAAATTTGGAGGCCGAGGCAAAATCTCTGAAGCAGTGGAGAGGAAACGGCATCCAGAAGGCAGAGGTGGAAGAGACAGACCCGTGGAGGTGAGAATCCAGCAACAGGCAGAAAGGTGCCAGGAGCTGGGGCCCATGAGGGTGGCCCCACCGGGGCCACAGAGGTGGCATCCCCTTGGCTGGCTGTTCCGCAGGCACTGCAGGTTCTGTTTGCTCCAGAAGCCCCTGTTAGGGCCCCCTTCTAGGCCACTCCCCAGCAAGACGCTGGCATCCCATCAGCTCACCAAGGCCAGAGGAAGCCCCCAGCCCAAGGTGGGCCTGCCTCGGGAGTTCTCTCCATGACCCTCCTCCCACCCAGAAGCAGACTTCGTCTCCCTCTGACATGGAGTCCAACCACCCTTGTGGCAGGGAATGGGCAGCTGCAACTCGGGGGAGGTGACTTGCCCAACGTCACAAAGCTAGCTGGTAGCAGCGTCAGCCCTTGAGCCCTGCGTCCCCATACTCCTGACTCTCAGCCCTGGGACACTTCCTGCCACATCTGCTTTCCATTCTGCCCTCAGAGAGGGGGCGTTGACGGGCAGTGGGATCCCTGTGGGGTCTGTTACTTGAAACAGAAGGAAGGCTTCCACACCTGAGCCTCGATCCCGACGTTCCGGGTGGAGAAGGAGGGCCTGGGGGCCTGCTTGGCTCGGGGAGACCAGGCCCTGGAGGGAGACACAGGGGAGATATCGCTGCCGTAGGTAGGGCTCACGGCAGTGGGCTGGAGGCCATCCTGGCCAGGGGCCGTGTAGAAGCCTGGCGAGGGGCGGGAGGGCCGAGGCAGGGCAGGTGACCGAGGGAGGGTCGCCTTGGGCAGGCTGGGCACCAGGTCCAGGGAGCTCGGCTTGGCCGGTGAGGCGGCTCTCGGTGAGGCCTTGGTAGGTTCCTTGATGGGAGAGAGGACAAAGAGGGAGGGCCGCAGCTGGTAGGGCGGCTGCGACTGCTTGGTGGGCTCCGGGCGCAGGACCCCGTTCTCAGGCAGGTAGCCGTGGTAGAGGGAGGCAGGTGGGGTCCGCGCTGGGCTTCGGGACGCCACCCGGAGACTGCCAGAGGAGTACTTCCAGGATGAAGGCAGGGACATCGTGGGCGAAGGGCAGCGGGCCAGCTCGGCGGGGCCCGAGGACTCGATGACGTACTTCTCCATGCGGGACTGGCGGCGGGCGTAGAGCTCCGCCCCTTTCCCGGAGGCCTCGGACAGGTTCTGGTTGGGTTTGGGCTTCGGCTTGGCCTGGATGCGCGGGGACTTGAGGCACGAGGCCCACTCGGGGACGACGTTCTCGGCCCCGGTGGGGCTGTCCCTGTCCCTGGGTGCTGCCTCCTGCTGGAAGTTGGAGGCCTCGGCCCCCAGCGCGAAGGGCTCCTCCTCCGCTCCAGCCTCCCCCTGGTCCCTCTGCCTCCGCTTCTCATCAGCCGTCTGTACCAGGTCCAGCAGGTCTGGGTTGGGAGTCACCTTGGGCTTCTCCACGAAGGTGAACATGGATTTCCGGCTGCCCCTCCGGGCCATAGACTCCTCCAAAATCCCTGTCTTGCTGGTGGGAGCCCCCTGTCCTTTCAGATGGGAAGGCTTGGGGTCGGAGCTGGGGTACAGCGCGGAGTAAGAGGGGGGAGACCTAACCCGGGAAGCCGGGGGAGCCGTGGATAAGGTCTCAGCATAAGTGGGGGGCGGGGTGAAGTTCCCAAAGGGGCGTCTCTCCAAGGCGGGGCTTCGCTGTGCCATGGGCCTCCTCTCCATCATGGGGCTGTGCGACATGACGTGCCGCTGTGGCCGAGGGCTCCTGTCGGCCATGCTGGAGGACTGGGGAGCTGGGGCCTTCCCCCCGAGATGTCGTCTCTCTACCATGGGGCTCTGCTCCATCTGGCCGGTGCTCCCTGGTGCCTGGATCCCAAAGGGCCTGGCGGTCCTGTTGACCACGGAGGGGGGCTTGGCCAGTGTGAGGTGGACCTCGCTGTACAACTTGGTAGGTGTGGTGGCAGCTGCCCGCCCAGGCGTCTCTTGTTCTACTGACACCGCTGCGGCGCTGGGCTGGACGTCGATGAGCAGGGAGCTGGACATGAAATCTGGGGCGGGGGGCCCGGAGCTGGAGATGGGAGCGGCTTCTCTGGGGAAGGCGCTGGTGGTGGTAGATGGAGCTGATACCTTATCAATTAGGAGAGTGCTGGACCTCACCTCTGCGGCCAGCTCCTGGGGCTGCCCACCGGCACACAGGGCGCTGGGCTTGGAATCTGGCACGGTGCCATTTGGTGGGAGTTGTGCCTCTGAAAGATTCTGTTGGACACTGGAAAGCGGCAGGCTCTGAGGGGCGACAGTGGCCGGTGGGTTCTGATTGACATCAGTGGCTGGTAGGTTGTGGTTGCTGTTGGACGTGGGCGTGACGAGCGTGGCGCTGGGTGAGGCCAGGTTCTGGTTGATATCGACAGCCGGGCTGTGGGCCTCGGCTGGAGGAGGGCTTGGTGGACTCTTCTGGGTTTCTCGGTTCTGGGACAGGTGGAGCCCATTGGCTGTCAGCAGGGCTGCGTTCTCCTTTAAATACACCACCAGGGGTACCTCTTCCTCCTCACTGGCCACCTTCTCCAGGTGCCGCAGCAAGCCGGCTTCCTCTGAGCACCCCTCCATGCTGTGACCAGGGACCCCTATGTCAAAGCTCTGGACGTCGGGGCTCCGTGGAGGGCCTGGCTCGGGGAGTGAGGTGGGATTCAGGCGGAGCTCTGGGGCATGGCCTGTGGGGCTGGCAGGGGGCACTCTGAGGGACTCCTGGCTGGGCTTCTGTCCCCTACGGCCGTGGCTCTCCAACGTGAACTCGTTCACCCTCTGCCGGCGCCTGTTGAAGAGCTGGACACCTCGGGAGTTGGAGCTGGGAGGGGTGGTCAGCTGGGCTGCAATCTGCTGGCTCCGCGCCTTGGCCTCTTTCAGGTCCTTCTCAGTGAGGCTGGTGCTCCGGCCCAGCGCTGCAGGGAGGGACAGAGGCCTGGTTAGCAAGTGGGAATGCCGAGTCCAGGGGTACCCAGACAGACAGGCGGACAGACAGATGTTCACCCATGACCCTCCTACAGATGATCTTTTCCTCTGGCATTTGATCTTTACTTAACTGTTTCCTGGAGTCCCCTCTCTTCATAAAGATTCCTGGCCCAGCCATCGTGGCCCAGCCCAAATGCCACCACTTGGGTAAAACCTTCCCCGATGGCCGTTTCAGGGTTAACTGGCCCCTCACTTGCAGCCTGCAGGTTGTTGTCTCAGCACTTTACCTAGCTCAGAAAGAATGCCTCACCCCCCATTCCACCCCCCACTCATCTACCTTCTCCTCTCTCACCAGACTCTGCCCTGTGGGCTTTCTTTCTGTCTCTTGAAAAGGCCAAGTTTGCTCCTGCCCCAGGGCCTTTGCATGTGCTTTCCCCTCTGCTTGGAATGATCTTTCCCAGGTGGAATTCCAGGTTGCTTCCTTCTTGCTATTCAGGACTTACTTGAATGTCACCTTTCTGGAGGGGCCTTCCTCTGTAAGCAGCCCTCCCCTTTCCTACCCCATCTCTTTGTTTTATTTCCTTCATAACATTCAACACAATTCAGAATGATGTTCTTCACCTGTTTCCTTGTTTACTATCTGTCCCCCCACCTAGAACCTGAGCTCTAAGGGGGCAATGACCTTGCTTGACCTGTTCGGCACTCTCATCCTGGCCCCGGGGAGACAGCCTGGCATAAAAGTGGGCGCGCAGCAAGCATGACTGAACGCACGAATGAACCCCAGGACACTTTCTACGCGCCTTTCTTAGGACCCCTGACACCTTCAAACTCAGAGTATAGTCATCTGATGGCACGAACACTAACACTCCTCTTTTAAGAATAGGCAATCCAGTCACACGATCTAAACACAGTTAAAGACATGAAAAAGTATACAGTGTTCAAAAACAAAAAAAAGTGTGCAGTGAAAAATGTCCCTCCCCTCTGAGCGCGCTACACCACAGACCAGGTTGCAGCTGTCATTGGCTCCCTCTACGTCCTTGCAGACTTTCTTCCCATTTTTATTTAAACACTCGGTTTAAAATGCCCATATTTTAATGTTATAAAACTACTAAATGGGGCTGATCTCAGTAGCAACTATGCTAGAACATTGCATTATTTCATTCTATCCTCACAAGAACACCAGGAGACGAGCATTGCTTGCCTGTTTTACAGAAACGGAAAATGAGGTCCAGAGACGTGCGGACGACTCGGCCAACGTCACACAGCAGAGGGTGGCAGAGTCGGGGTCAGAACCAGTTCTCTTTGGGTCCACAGCCCATCCTCGTTCAGTGGGGCTTGGGGTTCAGCATGGGGCTGGAGGCTGGGGCCTGAGGTCAGGGGTCAGCCCCCTGTCCTTCTGTAAGTTCACTGCTGGCACACAGTCGGTGCTCAGCTTATGCTACCGAACGATGACTAAACAGATGGATGCACGAGCAGATCGGCCAGTGGACAGGTGGCTGGGACGGGCTGTGGTCAGGGTTAGCAGCTCACTCAGTGGCTGAGAAAATTCCTTCCCGGCCCCTGCTCCCACTGTGGGAAGCTAATTAGTTCTGGAGGAATCTGACCTTGCCCTTCCTCCTCCCTTCCCCTCATTAGCACTGGCCGTGACATGCTGAGTGAGCGTCCAGGGACAGTCTTCTAGGCACCCTGCCAGCGAGGCTCAGAATTCACAGACTCTCAGAGCTGGAAGGGCCCTTACAGAGGAGCAGTGTCACCACCATCCCCATTTTATAGATGGGGAAACTGAGGCCCAGAGCCTGGTGCAGGGCAGGGCTCCCACTAGGGTCAGCAGGGAGGCCACACAGAGCAGAAAGGCTGCATCAGCAGTTTCACTGGGACCAGGCCCAGCAGCCAGAGGCTGTGTGGCCCAAACCCCCCTTTCCTCCTCCCATCAGGGCCTGCCCCCACCCCGACCCCAACACCTGCGCCCACCTATCTGGAACAGTGAACTATGCCATGTGCCCCTGTCACCTGCTCCCTCCTGTTACGGCTCCTCTCCTGCCTGGATCACTCCATCCATGCAAGGTAACTAGCTGGGGGCCTTGGCCAGGCTGCTCCTGGGGGGAGGTTAGGAGGCCCCGGGAGGTGGCTCAGCTCACAGGGTGTCTGTCTCCTCTGCTCTGTGCAGAAACCAAGCCTCGTGGCCCAGACCCGGGCTCTGCCACTTGCTCGATGGATGACCTAGGCAAGTCACTGCACCTCTCAGAGCCAGTTTCCTTAACCGAGCAGGTGGCAAAGCACTGGGAGGCTACAGTGAGGTTCCAGCTGCCAGAAGGCTCACTGTCATCGAGCCCGGTGCACGAGCAGAGGGCTCACGCTGCCCCTGGCATGAGGTGACCCCACTCTTCTTCCTGGAAGGGCTCAGACGGTCTTCTAGCAAAGAAGAAGCACTGCACACGTCAGGGTCCTGAGAGAAGAGGTGACTCTCTTAAGGTCACACAGCGGGGCATTCCAGAATTCTGGGGGTGGGTGGCAAGCATTATTGCCCCAAACTACAGAACCTCAGCGACTCAGAGATGGCTGTTACTAGGTCCAATTCCTGCATCCCAAAAAACTGTGCCTTGGAGGGCACAGGCCTCTGTTTATAGACTCAGTGGACAGGGAGCTCACTACCCTGAGAGGGGTCTTCTATTAGTGAAGAGTCCTCAGCTACAAAGTTGTTCCTTACACTAACTGCTGCCCCCGAATGCCACCCAGAGAAAAAGCGTCCTTTTTCCAACCTGCAGCCTTGCACAGATTCCCAGGCACAAAGCACATCCCTACGAGGCGTGGCCGGGGTCAATACCCCAGCCCTACCAATGGATCTCAGGACACACACGCAGCAAGTGCAGCTGACACCAACTGGGCTCGCACTGTGCACCTAGACACGTGCTTCACACATGCCACTCCGTTTAATTCCCACCACAGCCCTATGGAGCATGGCCTATTGTGATCTGCTTTTCAGTGATGAGAAAACCAAGGCTCAGCGAGGTGAAGTCAGCTGCCCAAGGTCACAGAGCCAGATGGTAGTGGAACTGGCTCACCCCTGACCCCAGAGAGCACACAACTTTCTGGCTAGCAGGTTCCCACAATGCGACGCTCATAATCTAGAACTCCAAAAGGCCCTGAACTTTTATAACACCCCCTACCCCGCCTTCTCTGCATCAGTCCTATCCCCACACTGGTTCTAAAGGCCATGGGCTTAGAAAACTCTCAAATGGCAGAGTGTGCAGGCCCTCAGGGATCAGCTGGCCTGGGCGGCTCAGAGAGGGGAATGGTTGCAGAGAGGGCAGTGGGGCTACGACCTGGTCTGCTGAGCCCTGGCCAGACTTGGAGCCTCCCCCACGCCACTGTTCTGAGACAAGAGGAACATGGCCGAAGAGGCTGGGAGGTGAGAGAGCCTGCCTCTGAGGAAACTCCCGTGCCCTCTACCCCAGGCCGCAGTGACTCCATGGAAAAGGAATTCGCAGGAGGCTGCAGCAGACTGAACTAGCAATCTGGATGATTCTGCCATCCTGAATGAACAAAGCTGAGGGGACAGGGCTGGGCCGACTACGGGCACCCCAGAGTCCCCCGCTGCAGGACACCAGGGGAGAGAGTTCCACCCGAAATTCCTCAGCCTAGGGAACTGCCACCCCTGGCAATGCCCCAGCCAGTGGGTCCAAGATCGTGCTCTCTGGTGTCAGAAAGGCAGGAAGTGGACAAAGGCTGCAGGGGACAGGCACCTCACTGAGCCCCCAACCTGCCTGGTTACAGCCTGCACCTGTGCAAGTCACAGCACTCCCTCTTCTCGAAGCCTCTGCAGGGCCAGGCTGGGGTGCTGGCCTGGAAAGCCCCAGCCTGGACAATGGATCGGGAGCTCTGAAGACGGGCCTTCAGGAGAGGAAGGGGTGAAGGCAGGTGCAAGGAAGAGCTGCCTGAGGTGGGCAGAGAGCTGGGGAGACCAGGGTCCACCAGGGTTCAGTCCCTAGGTGGGGGAGGGGGACAGGAGGCCCTGAGTACCACCTTAGAACAAGGTAGCAATGGCTGCAGTCACTCCCGAGCCCTCACTGCAGCCCAGGTGCTGTGCGATGCACTTTATACTCATCACCTTTTTCAGTCCTCCCAACAGTCTCCAGAGATAACAGTTATTCCTCTCAGATATCAGTGCTCAGGGACACCTGCCCAGGATCACACGACTTGCAAGTGGCAGAGCAGGGATTGAAAACTCAGAGTCTGGCTGCTGAGTCGCGTTTCTCAACCACTCTGCCTTCCAGAGCCTGACTCTGGGGGGAGGGGCACCGACAGAGGCTCTGGTGCTCCCAGACGATGATGGTCTGCAGAACCCTCTGTTTCCTTGTCTTGTGATCAGTGCCCAGCAGCATCTTCTCTCCTGCATGTTCAGCTGCCTAGAACAACTCACATTTTCTTTCCCTTCTTCCTCTCAGGAGAATAGCTGACAAACTCATTCATACTAGGGCAGAAATGACTGCTAGGACGTAAAAGACTAGCGGAGTGGGAAGAACATGTGCTGGGAGTCGGGAGACCTGAGTTCGAGCTGTGTTCGGGCAGGGACGCACCCTTCCTCCCACCCCACCGGCTCGGCAGGCAGCTGCCTGTTCTGCCCACCATCAGGCCTGTCTGGACGAAGGATCCGAGGGAGGGAGGTGGGGCAGGCAGGGGAAGGGAGGCCAGAGCAGAAGGTCAGGACAGGGAGAGAATTCAAGGAAATGTTCCTTCACATGGCTGCCATCAATGGGAGTATCCAGGCCCGGGCAGGGTGGAGCAGGACAGGGAGCCAGAGGTAGGAACAGAGACTGGTTGCAAGCAGCTCACTCTGCCGCCTGGGAGTCTTGGCAACGGGACAGGTAAACAGGCTGGGTAAACTGCCCCCCTGGTGGGGTCAGGAAGAAACCAATGGCTGGCCGCTGTACAACCTCTGGCTCAGCTGGGGGCAGGAAGATGAACTTGGCCTGAGTAATGGTCTGGATACCTTGCCAGCCCCTGCCCTATATCCTCCCCGCTGAAAGGAGGAAATGACACAGCCTCCGTTCTCTGGAGAGTTCTCCATCCATGCCAAAGTCCTGGTGAGTGCAACCTGACTGAGTCCCGGCAGACTGCCAGACCTCCTCTCAGGAGGAGAATAATTCAGACTAAGGTGGGAAGGACTGCCAGGACATGAGAGGTGCATAGGAACAAGAGTGGGGAGCCCTAGACCTAGCTCCAGCCTTGCCACCAATGAGGCTAGCAGAAGCCACCATAGGCCTCTCCCTGGATGCCCAGAGGGGAACTGAGACCAGAGAGGGATGCTATAGGCCCTAAGCCACACCCCCCAAATCACAAAGGCACCTCTGAGTGCTCATCTTACTCACTCTGGCTGGGTCTTCCCTTGCAGCCCAGTTTCCCCTTGGGTGCTGAGCCGGCCTCGGTTCTCCAAGCCTCTGGGAGAGACAGCCAATCGCCTCATTGACAGAGAGGAAAATCCCACATCGACAGCAACGCGGAGGAGCTGGATGTGACTTCTCTCCTCCACGGATGACTCAGCCAGCTCTTTATCAGGAAAACTGATTTTGCAACAGCCTTTTAAATGGCCTCTCCACCCCCAGCCTCTTCCCCCGCCAATCTACCCGCCCCACTCGGCCAGATTCATCCTCGTGCCTTTCTTCTGCCTCCCCAGGACATGGAGGACCAAGCAGCAAGCCCTCAGGGTGGCATTCAGAGCCCCTGACGTCAGGGCCGCCTGAGAGCTTGCTGGCCGCCCTGCTCCCGGTGCACTCGGCAGCGGCCGGAGGGAGTCCAACGGCGTGTGGCTCCCACACCTGCGCCGAGAGCTCCTGCCTCTGCTGTGGGGTTGGACACCTCCCCCGGAACCCTTCTCTGTCTCACATCCTTTCTACAGGCCCCAGCCTTCCCACCCAGCGCAAATGCCACCAATCCTCCAAACGCCTCCCCGGCACCAGTGTTTTATCTGCAGCATTCAATTACCGCACCACTTTGCACATTATTCCTTTTACTGAGAGTTACCCTTCAGGCTGTGCTCACCACATGCCAGGCCCCGGCTCCATTCACAGCAGTCCACCAGGTCAGCAGCCCTCACCTCTGTGCTAGAGAAGCAGCAGCTCAGAGGGGCCAAGTGGCCTGCTCACGGGGGCGCAGCTAGTCAGAGGCAGAGCTGGGACTCAAACCCAGGGGGGCCCAGGGGCAAGTCCAGTGCCTACCCTGTGGGCCAGACTGCTCTGCAGCAATCTGGGACTGGATCCAATTTTCCCCCAGGAAGCTCGCGGGCAGACCCCCCCCCCCCCCACGGTGCTCACAGAGTCAGAATGGAGCCGACGAGGGTGACAACAGCCACGTGCAAGGAGCACCAGATGCTGCCAGGCTCAGGGTTCCGCATGTATTTTCTCATCGACTCCTCGCAGCAGCTCCTGAGGGAGGCTCCCTTACCCCCATTGGACAGGTGAGGAAAACGCGGTCCGGAGAGTTAGAGAACTCACCCCAGGTCCCGCAGCCAGCAAGGGGCAGGCAGAGTGGGGTTGGAGCTGGGAGTCTGACTGACCCCAAGCCTAGGCACCTCCTCCTGAAGGGCTCTGCCCACAAAGCACACTCATTTCCCCACCCACTGTCTCAGGCCCAGCTCCACTGCCACTTCCTCCAGGAAGCCCTTATCAATCCATTCAGACTTCTAGATCAGTGCTCCTCCCCTGCTCAACCTGGCCCAGGGGCTTCAGAGCAGGAAGACTGGGTGGCAGAGACAATAGGTTGGGAAAGCTCAGAAACCAAGGCTGGAGGGGAAGGAAGCCAGGCCTGGCCCAACTCCTGGTATCTCCCCACTGACCTCGGGTTGAGATTAGGCAGAGCAGGATGGGTGGGTTGGGGGCAACCTAAGACAAGGACTCCCACGTTGGCTGGGGCCTTGTCTGGCAGCCATTCCTATAGGCCACGAGCACTGCTCACGGCTGGCTCAAGCATTAATCTACAGCTGGATTTTCAGGGACTTGGAAATGGTGAAGCAGAGAGAGAGGCAGGCTCAGCCTGCGGTGCACAGCAGACTGGAAGGGCTGCTTCGCCAAGAACCAAGTTCAGACCCAGGCTCCCGCCTCCTGGTCTGGCCCTGCTCAGTCTGACCCCCAGCCCTCCCTGGCTGCCTCAGCGTCCACTGTCCACCCTGGGAGACTTGGGAACCCGGAGCCACTGCCACACCCTTCCTCCCAGAGGAAGCACTCAACCCAGGCGACAGAAAAGGTGGCAGACCAGAGCAGGGTAGTGATGGTCCCCCTAAACTGTGCCTCTGCCAGGGGAGGCCTGGGCCTTGGCCATTTCTGGGTCCCCAGCACCTGGCACACTCTGGGCCCTCTACAAAGATGTCGTTCCTCCCCTCAGCCCTCTGGCAACCTGGGACAGCAGCTGGTCGCCATCCTCGGCCAAGGCTATCACCCAGCACGGGTTCGTAAGTGCGGACTACACGCACGGCTGCAGGATGAGTGCTCCCACAGGCGAAATCCACCTGCATCCAGGCAGGTGGATTCTAGATTCATCTGGATCCCAGGTCTGTCTAGATTCCACAGCAGGAATCTTGAGGGTGGTTTTTGGGGACCCAGGGTGGCGGGGAGAAGGAGGGAGCAACAGGTCTGTGGGTGAAGAGGGAGATGACCTAAGAAGCAGACTATTCCATTAACTGCTGGGAGAATATAGAGCCTAAGGGCAAGAGGAATTAGGATGAGGCAATCTGGGAAGTATTTCTGGAGGGAGTGGCATATGCTCTAGGTCATGAAAGGCGGAGATGTAGAAGAAACTTGAAACACAGGGTCAAAAGAACATATGCACCCCCATGTTCACTGCAGCGTTCCTTATAATCACCAAGATATGGAAGCAGCCCAAGGGTCCATTAGTACACGAGTGGATAAAACAACTATGGGATATTTACACAATGGAATACTACTCAGCAATAAAAAAGAAACTTTTACCCTTTGTGACAGCATGGATGGATATGGAGAGCATTATGCTAAGTGAAATAAGCCAGCCAGAGACAGACAGATACCATATGATCTCACTCATATGTGGAAACTAATGAACAAACTGAACGAACAACCGAATACAGACAGACTCACAGACAGAGAGCAGGCAGAGAACTCCAGGGTGGGGGTGTTGATGGGTGGAGGGAGTGAGCAAAAAACGAAGAGAACTCAGGGGCACAGCCAGCAGTGTGGTGACTGCGGAAGTGGGTGGTGTGGAAGTGCAAGAGTGTCTAAGGGGGACAATTGGTAATGGAAAAAATACAATAAAAAACAAACTATTAGAAAGAGAGAGAGAAAGGAGCAAGAAAAAAAGAAAGGAAGGAGGGAAGGAAGAAAGAGAGTGATGTGAAGGTATTCCAAGTAATGGGACAGCCCAGCAGAGGCTGGAAGGCTCAAGGCAATCCACCCCCAACTCTACTCCCCTACCCACACCTACCACACCCCAATTCAAGACCAGGTGGACAGAAAGGCACCCATCAGAGGAACACACCCGCTGGACTTTCCCAGAGGCGGAGGGTGAATGGGCTGGGCCACGCGGAGTTCCAATGGGCCGCCGGCATCACTAGGCTCGCTCCCAGAGGGCAGGAGCACTGCGCTGTCTGCCTCGAGCCTCCGGGCCAGTTACATAACCGCCCGCTCCCGGGGCCACTGATTCAGCGGGGACCCTCCGCCGCCTCTGCCTCCGCCTCCGCGGCCTCAGCCATCTGTCTCGACTGCTTCCCTCTTACAGAAGAGCCGCCCAGCAGCCAAAAGCGAAGGCCAGCGCCCTGCGGTAAATTCCCCACATTCCTTCCGCACAGAAAAATAAATAACCGGGGGAAAAAACGCAGGAGGAATGGTAATGACGTCCCAGGCACGCTGGAGTCAGAGCGCGCAGCGGGGCGCCAACAGCCGAGGGAGCCCGCCGGGCTGAGGCTGCATCCTCCTGCTGTGCCAGGAGGTCCTCACTCGGGGGCTCCGGGACACACAGCTCCGCCCCCAACGCCCCTCGCGGCTCCTCCGGGACCTGCGCACTCTCTCGGGGTCTCAGACGCCCTGGCATCTGCCAGAGGAGGCCTGGGAACAGGTGGCCTTGGTAGGCAAACTTGTCAGAGGCCAGGTGCACTTCCCTGTCGTTACTCAGGTTGCTTCTTATGTTCCCGGCATTTGGTTTCAGTATTATCATTATTTTATTATGTTGTTCTGTTTTATTTCGCAATCTGTGACCTGAGAGCACTGTTATGCCCATCATACAGATGAGGGAACTGCGGCTCAGCAAGGGTTTGTGAGCCACCGCGGTTATCTGCCCAGCCTGGGCTTTGCTCCTGCTTCTCACTCCCACATCCATTCAGCCCCTCGCCTTCCCACCTCCCAGACAGCCCTCCTTTACCAAATCCAGCCAGGGGTGCCGCCTGTTCCCAAGGCATCCTGTGCAGCCTTTAGTAATCACGCCCCTCTCTAAGCCCCAACTTCCTCATCAGTAAAACAAGATGATATCTGCCTGGCAGAGCCACTGCTGAGCCAATGAGACGCAGAAACAATTTCTCTAGTATACAGCACTGCGCACACCCGAGGGGGCTTTAACTTAGCCTTTCGCACAAACACGCCTCTGTGTAACTCCACCAGGCTAGGGCTCTGTCTGCCTCCCTCCCTTCTGCAGCCCTCTCTGGGGCTGGTCTCTCTCTGGCTCAGGCCCATCCAGCACAGTCCAACTACCTCCACCCTCACTCCCTCACCCCCCAGAATGGTCTTTGCAAGGGGACCCCAGCGTCAGCGTCTAGCCAGTGTGCTGTACTGGCTCAAGAGACCAGGGTTTGAATCCCAGGTCTGCCTCTTGCTAGATGTGAACACCCAGGTCCAAGACTCCTGGGAGGGAAGGTACAGCCGGGGTTGGTCGCCATTGCTGGGTACACAGCCCCGCAGCCAGGAGGGCACTGAGGCCCTACGTGTGCCAGGGGCTGCCGACCCTGCCGTGTTCCCCATGCCATGTACCAACTACCAGGCCTATCTGGCTCTCCTCCAGCAGAAGAAGCCTGTGCCACAGGAGAGGCTGAGTCATCCAGCCCTGCCTTCCCCTTGTCCCTCAAATTGCAAAAGAAGACTGGGGTTGTGAGATTTGGTTCCATTGTGCGTCCTGTCACACATGGGGTGAGACATCGGACTAATTCCTGACCCTCTTTGGGCTTCAGTCTGTTCATGTGTTCTAAGAAGGGACTGGCCTGGACCAGTGATTCCTAGAGGATGGTGCCCCCACACCTCTAGTGGAAGCGAAAGGGTTTAGGTGGTACCCTGATCATCAAAATCTTAATAGTGATGTACATTTCGCAAGCATATTGGGAAAGGAGCATAGTAAACACACCAGTCCCGTGGAAGGCACATACCTGCTCAGGGTGAGGTGGAAGTAGATAGAGCGGTAACGAAAGTTAGACAGCCCAAAGAAAGTGAGCGAGTTAGGGGGCACGTGGACTGGTTCATTCAACCCATGTGTATTGCACACCGGCCTCGGGCCAGGCACTGTTCACAGCCACGAAGAGGAACTGCCTGCATCTAGTAGAAGAGCAAGATGGATGGGTAAGTAACGAGACAAGTAAGTCAGGTGGTAAATGCTGCAGAGAAAAATAAAGCAGGGACAGGAGATAAATGGAGGAGCGCGAAGGTACATATGATCACCAAAGTAAGCATCACTGAGAAGTCACACCGAGTAAAGAGGTGAAGAAGGTGAGGCAGTGAATGAAGTGTGTGCACGGCTAGGGAAAGAGACCAGGCAGAGGGAAAAGCTAGTGCTAAGGTCCTGAGGGGGGCTCGTGCCTGGCAGCTTTGAGGGTGGCGCACGTAATGTGGTGGTGGGACACGAATGAGGAAAATGGCTTCTTTCCTGGCCCTTATCCCTCTGCCCTTTGAGATCTCAGGGACCCCCTACACTGCCGTCATTTGTACACACACACACCCTACAACACACACACGTGCTCAACAGCTTCTCAATGCTGGCGAGAGCCTGGCCACCAGCAGCACATCTTCCCCTGCACACCCCCTCGCGCGCAGAGGTGCTGCTCACTTCACACCTGAACTACATGAAGCAGAGTCTGCACGTGCACACCCAGAGAAGCCAGAACCCACACACGAATGCACGCACTGAGCACCCACAGGTGTGCACGTGGAGGCACACAGGTACTCAGGTGGCAGACTGGCATGGAGGCACCTGCGGCAAGGACACACCCTGTGGGAGGGCGCAGGTGTCTCCCTCCCGCCAGACTGCCCTGTCTCCAGGGAAGTGAGCTACCCGGCGTTCCCAGAGAATGGTGAAGTGCTCCATGGTGCGGTTTCAAATTCAATTCTCCATCTCTGCGCCTCAGTCATGGTTTCTCGTTTCCAGGGGTACGTTAAAGTCTCCCAACTGATGCTCCAATGTCCCAGGGGACCCTGTTCCTGTGGAGACTGCCCCCTTTTCTTCCACTACTGCAATGAATTGGATGAGCCATGTGAAGTGTTTGACACAGCACGTAAATGTTATCAGCTGCAACCAGCATCCTTGCTCACTGCAGTCATCCCCATCCCTGGCTTCATCCCTTTAGGATGCTCCAGGCAGCTGAAGAGTGGGAGGACAGGGCGGGCTGAGCACTGCAGGCCTGGATTTCAGTCTCCAACTCGTTGTGAGGCCTTAGGCAAGTACTGTCCCTGATCCAGTGCAAATCAGAAACCTGCAGTGTTCCGGAACCCATCGGGGAGTATGGCCAAAATGCAGATTCCTGGGCTCCGCCCCAGACCCAGGGCCACAGATTATGCATGTGAATAGCCTCCCTGAAGGCTTTAGATCCCATAATTTTGTATGTTTATAAGCAGATTCACATGTAAGAAATGCATGTTAACGAAAAATACACTTAAGAAAACACAGGGTCCAGCAGAAGTAACACCTGCATGAGTGTGGTTGGTAGGGTGATAATACGGGCATAAAAATTTACAGTCTTAATTCGAACATTTCACCGAAAATGTCAGATGGTGTGCTTGAGTGTGAGATTGTTACGTTACAGGATTACATGCTTATGATTTTGTAGTAAAAAGGTGCGTTATTTGTGCCAGACCTCGTATATTTATATACAGAAATATATATGCTAATTATATACCATCCCTGGAATATGCACAACATTTTTATATCGTTTTCCTCGCACTGTCACATCCGTCAGAGACAGAAGCAGAGCAGGGGTTGTCACGCTATCTGACAGACCAGAAACCTGAGGCAAGACAGGCCAAGGGAATCTCGCAGAACTCAGGTCTGGCTCTGCCTGAGAGCTGTGCCGCCTGGGGCCTTGTCACCTCCTCCCACAGGGTTCCGACTTCCCGCCCACACTGTCCTACCCTTTTACTCCAGGTTTACAAAACCTCCGGGCAAGCACGACCTCTTCAATAACTCAAGGTTCGCAGAGAAGGGACAACCTCAGCCAGTTAATGGACCCTTCTGGTCCTGAGAGGGTCTCCTCCCCGGGCAGGGCAGGGGCTTCCCAAGGCCCTCACACTCCACGTGCCACTTGATCTGAAATGGTCCTTCTCTTCGAGCCAACCTGAGTTCAAGTCCCAGCTGAGCCGATCACTAGTGATGGCGACCATCAGCAAGCCTTGTATATGCTGAGCCCCAGTTTCCTCTTCTGTACGTCTCTTAAATGCCCACCCGGCAGGGTGGTTGCGAGGAGGAGGTCTCGCAGATGCCAGGTACCTGGCCTCAGGCCTGGTGCGTGCCCTCCTGGGATGACGGAACACCACTGGCTCGCAGGCTAAGGCGTGAGCTCCTGGAAGGCAGGGGTTCTGTCTCAGCCGTCCCCACACCCACCGTGTGCAATACGTGCCCAATAAAAACGTGCTGACGAAGGAAGAAGTGACATCGCCAAAGCAGCGCCCTGCGAGGCCTCACTTGCCATTTTGTTTCACCATCCACTTCCCAGTTCGCGGGGCCGGAGGCCCTGAGCGGGAATGGCCAGGCCAGAAGGGGTGGCTTCTGGTTCCTGGGAAGGGCCCTCTACCTGCCAAGGCAGGGACGAAGGGAGGGTCCTGTTCCGGGAGTCCTGAACGTAATCCTGTTGACTCAGAGGCATAAATAATGCACTAGCATGTTCTCTCCTCACCACTCTGTCACGCTAAGAATAGCACCGGCTACCCTTTCAGGGATTCCAGGGGCAAGAGAGCAGGACCTCAAGATGGGGACAAGCAGGGAGAGATGTCGCTGGGCTGTGGACCGTCAGGCACCCTCCCTCCAAACACGTCTTTCCAGACCTGCCCTCCTTCCTCCACCGGAGCTGCTTTATCCTCCCTCCTCCCTTCCGATTCCCAGTCTGACAAAGCACAGTCCTCTAAGCTGCCCCTTCACTCTCGTTCTGTGATGAATAAATACGGAGTGGGTGCTTCCCCTCTTCTGTGTTTCCTATGTAAAACTTTGGAGAGGGAAGATTCTACAGCTTTGGATGTTAGTTTTTTTCTCTGTAAAAATGACTGATCTAGAACAGTGCCTCTCATATGGTCATGGACACCGTAATTACTTGGATGTTCTTGAATGGCACATTCTGGTTCAGGAAGTCTGGGGCAGGGCCTGAGAGCCTGCATTTCTAAGAAGCTTCTGGGTGATACTGATATTGCCTCTGTGGGCCATACACTGAGTATAGAAAAGCTAGAGTATTTCTCTCTGAAACAGCTGGAGCAACCAAGGCCCAGAGAGGAGAACGATGTGCCAAGAGCATGTAGCAGAGCGGGGCTCAGGACACGGGCCTCCTGATTTCTGCAAGGGCTTGGTCCCGGGGGGCTTCGGGGTGGAATGAAGGTGTCTGAACTGGAATAAGGCACCTTCAGCCTAAGGCAGCAATTAATAGGCAGTAGGAGTTGGTTCAGGGGCCCCGAAAGCTGAACCCCCTGGGGCCACAGGCTCCCACAAGGAATAAAAGGAAATGAAATTCACCTGAACAGAGGCGCTCAGCCGGAGTGACTACAGCCTCCTGCCCAAAAGCATGCCCTCACCAGCTTGCATTTGAGGACTGACGGACCCAAACCCTCCGGGAAGGCAGGGTGCCACTGGCTGCTATTAAAACATAAACGGCCGTGGAGAGGAGGACATGGCCTGCGTGCTGCGCAGTCAGGCATCAGGGAAGCATCGGGGGAGGGCAGAGGGGCCCCTTGGCGGCTCTATCAGGATGGACATCTGAGGGAAAGAAGGAATGAAAGGAGGGAAGACCAGCCTCCCAAACCAGCAAGAGGAACGGCTCCTCCTTCCTAAGACCAGCCTCAAACACCTTCGCAGGCTCCAGGTCCTACGTGAGGCCCCACTGTCCCCTCCCCCGTGCCGCAGCTCCCCCCAGGGTGCTCCAGCCCCCAGCCATGCTGGCCCTCCGTCGCGTGCTCCGACAGGGGCCACACACCTCTCACCTCAGGGCCTGTGCACTGCTGCTGCTCTTGCCCGGACCCCTTCCTCCCCTCACCCCTCTGGCGTCCCTTTCCGACCGCACTTCACATCCTTCAGGATTGTCTGCAGGCCAAGGGAGGGCCTGTCTGCCCTTGGAGGTCACATTCCTGTGCCCCAGCACCCTCTGCCTCTCCTCCAAACTCTCATCAGGTTGGTAATTCCATCATTATTTGTTTTAGCACCAGTCTGCCCCACCCAATGGTCAGCAACCCCCATAGGGCAGGAACCTAGGTCATCATTTCTCTGCTGTCTCTGTCCCCACGCCACAGCTGGGGTTCAACAAATATTTGCTGACTGAATGAAGGAGTAAAGGAATAAAAACACGGCTCACACAAGTACTGCAAAGCCTTCACCCCGGTGCTTCCCGGGGACGTTGCGTGTCCCGGAGAAGTTGTGCAGGACTGGGGTTTGCAGATGAGCTGGGTGTGCAGCCCTCTGCCCTGCTGCACTCCAGCCGAGTGGCCTTTCGGTCACAAGACCTCCCTGAATGGGGTCTCCCGCACTGTCGGTCAGCTCTACATGAGAGGTGGCATCTGAGAAAAGCTCTGAAAGCTGTAAGGAGCTTTCACTGGTAGCATCACTCTGTCCTTGTTTGAGGCTCAGAGAGGGAAAGGGTTTCATTCAAGGCCACACAGCCACTGTGTGGTGATGCCAGACGCCCCCCACCCCTGGCACAGCTTAAAGCCAACAGCTGAGCTTTGGGTCCACCCAGGCTCAGTGAGGGCACCATCTGCCTGGAGGCTGGGCAGGGGTGGAGAAGGGAGAGGAGAGGGTGGCTGGAAGTGTTCAGCCTCAGGCCCAGAGCCAGGGTGCGGTGGGCGGGGCCCCCAGCGGGAGCCCTGAGTGGGACCCAGCAGCTGGGCCTGGGGGAGCCAACTGGCACCGGCTGGGTGGTAGCATGCTTGCTCCCCGTGCGCGTGACATTCTATTTTTTAATCAGCACCCTTCCCATCCCCCAACTCCAACTGCCCTCCCAAAGGGCCCCACAGCCGGAGTCATGTCTTGGCTGAGACCAGGGCCACCTTGGGGATGGGTGGTAGGGTCCCCAAGTCCCACTCCCCATGGTGCCCACAAGTACTAAGCAGCCCAGGGGCAGGACAGGAGACCCAGGGAAAAGGGTGTCTTCTGCTTGTGACCTTGGGCCTGTCTCTGGACTCTCTGACCTCAGTTTCCCCATCTGTCCAGTGATGGGAGGCACGCCAGACTCCACGGGAGTTCATAACGACTCAGGCTCTCAAGCCCCACTCAAGATCCTCTCAAGCCCCATAACATGAATGGTGCCCACTCATCAGGCCCTGGCAGCACCTCCCATGCTCATATTGACTTGCCCAGGCCCACTTGATCCCCCCTGACCGTCTCCCATGGGAGGAGGGAATGGGAAGAAAAGAGGCTGAGCTGGCTCAAGAGCCCACCTCAGAACCCCAGCCCCAGCCCCATGAGGCTTCTCCTCCAAGGACCTGAGGGTCAGAGAGGATGAGGATACCAGAGGAGTGCTGTGTGTTCTTAAGCAGGTGGCTTGGCCCCTCTGAGCCTCTGGCATTCTGTCTAAGGCAGGAGAGACTATGTCATGCAGCAGTAGCATACGGGCTTTGGGCCAGACTGCCTGGGTTTGAATCTGGCCACTTACCAGCTGTGTGACCTTGGGAAACTCACTTGACCTCTCTGTACCTCAGTTTCCCATCTATAAAATGCTGATAATAACAGTACTTACGTCATGTAGTAGTTGATATGTAAAGAAAGTTGAACCCCCCTGGCACATGGTACCTAACCATAAACATTACCTATTTCCCCAGAACACCAGCTCTTATCTTTTGAACTCTTAGCCTCCAAGAGACGTTATTCCAGAGGGTAAATGCCAGTCTCCAGCCAGCCTACTTCCTGTGGGTGGGCTCATCCGTCCTGCCCCTTTCTGACCCCCTGTGGTGATAGCCCCTCCTGCGGGCCCCATATTTTTGGAGTCTGTTGAGCTCTATCACCCCCATGACCCTCACACAACCTTCTTAGCCCATTTCATAGCAGCTCGGAACAGAGCCTGAGTCCCAGAGGAAGCAAATAATTTGTCCGAGACCACCAGCCAGTTAGCTAAGACTTGAAGTTCAAGTGTTGAAGTTCAAGGGTCTATTCCTGAGGCACAGGCCAGGCCCTTTTCCACTGCGCTGTGCCCAACCTCCCACCCTTAAAACCTGTTCCTGGCCCAGCGTCAGAAGGTAATTTATCCTGAGATGTGAGCCTTGAGTGAGCGAGTGTCTATCTCCTCCAGGGCTTGCTATTTTAACAGAGATCAAAGCACAATAATACTATTTAATGAGTAATAGGTTTTTTTTTTTTTTTAGCATTTATTATCTCATTTAATTTTCAGAACAATAGTACAAGATCAGGTCTACTATTGTTTCTTACAGATGAGAAAACAGAAGCCTAGAGAGGTTACATAACATGCGCACAGTCTCCCTGAGAACCCAGAGGGGAGCTCCGGGCTGCAGCCACAGAGTCTGTGTGTGAGCTGGGCAGGAAGCAGGGAGCACAGGAATAGACTGAATTTGGTCTGACGGTAGCAGCCCTGGGAGGCGGGGCAGGGTAGTGTGGGGTCACACAGTACTATACAATACTGCCTCACCAAGTGGAAAAGATGAAGCTAGGATGGTGGAATTTCAGGCAGTGGCCAGTTGGTAAAGATTTCATGCTGGAGAGAGAGGGCTTTTGTAAGCCTCTGGAATTACAGGGCCGGGAGGCTGTCCCCACAGTGGCTCTTCCTTGGGCCACGCTGGGTGGCGATTGAGCCCCAGTGTCCAGGGACAGTTCAAAAAGAACTCTGAGCTCACATACACACTGGACTAACTCAGCCAGCCCAGCCAGCCGTCTGACCCGGTCATGGGCCCCAGGCTCCTTTGGGTCTGCAGTCTGAAGCACTAAGGGATGAAGGCATTATCACAACCACAGCCAATGCCTCCCACGCCACAGCCCCAGCTCTTAGTTTGGACCTTTTACCACCCCCTGAAACACCTTCCTCCCAAGCAAATCCTCCCATTTTTCTAGACCTAAGTTCTGGTCATGCCTCCTCCACAAGCTGGCCATGACCGCACCTTCAAATAACACTCAGGCCTCTGCTCCAGTGTCACCTCCACAGAGTCACTCCCCATCTACCAACCCAGCGTGTCCCCTCTCCATCTTAGTGGCATGGCTTACTGTTTTTCATGCCACTTTATCTATCTGAAATTACCTTGCTGATTTCTTTGCTTCCCTTTTTCTTGACTATCTCTTCGATTAAAATGCAACTCCTTGAGGGCAGGGACCTGACTGTACCCCAATGCCTAAAGACCCACCCCACCTCATTGCTAGCCAGGGGCACTGAGGTCCAAGGGATTCACCCAAGGTCATATAGCAGGCAAGTGGCAGAGGTTGGCCAAGCACCTGGGTCTCTGCATTGCAGCCTGTCCCCATCCCCACCCCAGCTGACCCTCTGCTGGCTTATCTTGTTCCCTACTGCCACACTACAGTGGGGGCCAGAGCCTGCAAGTCTTCCACAAAACCACCCCTCCACTTCCCCAGGGGCCCACATCGCCCCAATCTGGACAGCCCTGCCTGCTTCCCCCTCAGTCCCTCCCTTCCTGGCATCGGCAGCTCTGATGAGCTCATGTCTGGAGCCTGGGAACTGCTCTGAAGGGACAGGTGCCTCCCAGGCCAGGCCCCTAGGCCTGGAGGTGTGTTCAGCCTTGTGGCTGACAGTCCTTGGCAGGTGGAGGGAGGATGCTGACCCCTGCCCAGCCCACTTCCCAGAGCTGTGCGGTGGGCTCAGGGGGACGCATGTCAGCCATGGAGCGGGTACGATAGGGGTGGGCGTGAAGAGGAGATAGGGAGAAGGCTCCTCTGCGACATGCGTGCCCTCCCACTTATCGAGAAACAGCTGTCCCAAGGAAAGACAGCTCTGCCCCCTTCTACTCATAGAATCACCCTGTGCACATCTCCTCTCCTCTCCTGCCTCAGTCTCCCCAACTCCAAAATGGGGGCATTAGGTACAACGCTGACTGAAGGGGCTAGGGATCAGTTGGGAACCAGGCCCCTGCCTGCAACAGGGTCTTTTATTTTTTCTTTTTTTTTAACCTTAGGGGAAAACAAGCTAACAAGGAAGGCGGAGTTGAAGGCCTGTATTAACTATGTAAATGCTGATTCCAACCACAGCTTCATTTAGGTACTAGCCTGGTAGGGGGCGGGGAGCCAGCCCATGGCCTGCAAAGAAGTGGCGAGGGGGTCGGGGGGCACAGCAGCAAACACTGTGCTTTGGGGAAGTTCTCTCAGTATCACACTAGAGTGATCCTCTGCCACCGTCCTTGTTGTACTATAGGGAAACTGAGGACCAGAGGAGGAACCAACCCAAGACCTCATACAAAGACTAGAGGCAGGGGACTGCCTGCAAGAGCAGGGCATTTTCAGCTCCCTGGGGGGGTCCCATTCCACTGCCTGAGGTGTATGGCAAGTAGCGGGGAGAGGAGGTCATCGGTTTGTCTGTGGCTCTGCCCCAACACAAGATGGGGGTCAGGCCTGGGGTTGGCGGCAGGCAGGCTGGCACCAGCAGGTCCAGTCCCTTACTCCAGCATTCTCTAGTCCCTCTGGTCAGCGTCCCGTCTCATTCTACACCTTGCAACACGACCGGTGGACACGGTCTGACCACTCCTACATCCACCACAAGCACTGCTGTCTCCATCGCAGTTGACCCCTTTGGGAGCCCCTTTCCCACCCTCTCACTGGGAGCCAGAGAGGGACGTGGCCTTGCCCCAAGATCACACAGCAAGTCGGTTTGTTCCAGCGCCACCCGCCACTCGTGAGAGGGTGGGGAGTGGGGCAGACGCTGCTTCCCTGCTTGCTCTCCTCCCTTGTAGACAACCCAGACATGGAACACGGTGAGGGGGGGCTGTTCTTGTTGGGACCCTGAATGGGGTCCCTGCTTTCACGTGTGGTGGTTAGAAAGGAGCCCCACCCTCCACTCACGTCAGCTCCGTGCTCACCTGGCAAATGGGAAAAAGTAGTGATGTGACGATTAGATGCGAAGCTTAGGACAGTTCCCCTTCTCCCCTAGACGCTCCGGAAAGGCCTCGATTTCTCCAGGCGGGCCAGCGGTCCCCGCGGTCGGACGGTTCCACGTCCTGCGTGCCTCGCCTGCACAGCCCGAACCCCGCGCTGGTCGCCCCGCCCGCGGGAAGGGGGGCCGCGGGCCCAGCACATGCCGTCCCGCTGCCCCACGGGCGCCCATGTTGGTCAGCCCCGGGCAGAGTCCAACCCGCCGTTTTCCTGAGTCCGGCTGGCCCGATCTTTCCCAGAGCGGACCGGGGGGCGCAGACCTCGGGCTGTTGCCCACCCCTGAGCCCGGGGCTGCCCCGGTCCCGGATCGGCTTGCGGGTTGGGCTCTGGAGCGCCCACGCAGCCCCGGGGAGCAGTTTCCCGTCATCGGGGAGACCTCCCGCCCCTGAGCTGCTCCCCACCCTCGAGATTTCTCCGGCTCGCCCTCCACCCCACCGTACCGATGAGGAAACTGAGGCCCAGAGTGTAGAAGCAACTTGGCCAAGGTCACCCTGCATGTGGGGACCGCAGCCTAGGGGTGCCACCTCCAACCAGGCGGTGCCGGGAACGGCACAGGTGGGAAGGGGCGAGGTGCGATCCGCGCCCGCACCGCAGCCGGCCAGCGCCCCTCACTCACCTCCAGCCTCCGCGCGCGGTCCCCGAGCTCACCGGCGCCGCCACCTCGGCGCACCTGGCCGCGTCTGTCAGGGCGCCCCGCCCCGAGACCCCCGCTGCTCCCGCCCGCACTCGGCACCCCGCCCCGCCGCAGCCACCTCCACCGCCTAGCGGGCTGCCCGGGGACCGGGAGCCGCGAGGGTTGGGCGGGCGACCAGCCGCGCTCCGCTCCTCGGGGCCCTAGCGCCGCCCCGCCCGCCGCCCCGCCCAGCCCTCCGAGGTGCGACTCCCCACCGCCGCCCCGCCCTGCCCCGCCCCCACGGGTGCGGCCTCCGGCCTCCTGGAGGGTCCCCTCTTCCGCCCTCTTTCCTCCCCCTTTGCCTCACTCTCCGCTGCCTGGTTGTCTGCCTCTCTGTTTCCTCTTCATTTTTACATCCTAGGTCGTTCCCTAAACGCGTCTGCTTTCTATTCCACTCCGTTTCCTCCTGTCTCCCCATCTATCTCATCTCCACCGCTTTTCTCTATCCTCACTACCACCCCACCTCCGCCCTTGGCAATCTATCTTTGCGATTCTTTCTCCATAACTGGCACCGCCTCCCACTTCCCCAGCCCCAGGGGCAGGACCCTCTCCGGCCCCAGTAAGTAAAATAACTGTGGACCTTGGCAGATGGAGACAAAGTTAGGTTGTCCCCTCCCGGAGCCTGGGGCCATGCCCTGACTTAACTGGTGGGCCAGCAACAACAGTGATGCCGGGTGTCTCCTGGCTGCAGTTCCCCAGCTTTTCATTGAACTAAACCCCATTCAGGCTGAGCTCAGCAGAGCCCTGTGCGGCCGCAGGCAGTGAGCATCAGAATCACCCCGGATGCTGTTCAAAGTGGAGGTTCCACTGTCTGGCGCAACCTCCCAGTGTAGGGGAGACTTGGTGGGCTCTAAAACAGGCCTGACGGCAAGCACCCTTCACACTCCCGACAATTTTGAAACAAAACCACACTTGGAAAAAATGCTGGCCTGGGTTTTCACTGGAGTTTCCCTGGGTTCCAAGTACCCACCCTTTCAACCAGGGCGGTTCCACTTTCATCTGTCTTGTATGCCAAGGTTCTTTCTGTGTTTAGAAATCTGGTAAAGGAAGTCAGAAATGTGCTGATTTGAACCCAAACGTACAGCTTCAGGTGATGGGCCTACTGTCCCCAGTGGGCAGGCTCAGAGCCCAGGACATCAGGTGACAGAGGGGACAAACCCTCCATGACTGCTCTGCCTCAGGGTCACAGAGAACCCTCTGACACTATGGATATTCGTGCGTGGGGGCTGCCCCGGGTGGGGATGGGAGGCACAGAGAGGTCCTGGGGATCGGTGTCAGGGTGGGGATTGCCTGCCCTGTGAGTGAGTGTGCTGAGAACATGGCTGCAGGCCAGCCTGTGGAAACCAGGAAACGAACTGTGTGGGTGAGAGAGAGAGAGAGAGAGGAGAGAAAGGCTAGGGTTACTGTGTGGGTGGGTACGAAAGAGAAAGAGATGGGAAAGGAAGGAGGACGGAAAGTGGTTCGGTCTGAACGTAGGTGTGTCACAGTGGGTGCGCAAGAGGGGCTATGCCTGTAAAAGAAAGTGTGTGCGTATGCAAGAGAGATTTCAAAGTGCAGGTATGTGAGCAAGAGAAAATGGAGAGAAGAGCAGGCTTTTAGCCTGTGTCTAAGGGAGGGGGCATGTGTGCTTGTGTTTCCGTGGGGCTACAGCCATGTATGCAAATCTGATGCCAGTGAAAGTTGGGCAGACGTGGGTCAGGGCGCTCTGTGGGAGGGTGCGTGTGGATGTCCACCCGTGCACGATGTCTGGGTGTCTGAGGGCATGCACATGTGTGCAGATGTGAGTGTGCACATGTATCTGCATAACAACGTGGTGTGTATTCACCGTGTGTGTTTCCATGCATGGTTATGGGGGTGTGAGTGCGTATGTGTGAGTACACATGTGAGGTGTACATGAACCTGTGAGCCCTGCTCCTAAACCGTCACCCTCCTATTATGGTCACCACGGCGGGGGGGCGTGGGAGGAGAAGTGGGTGGCGCCCTGCCTCTCTGACTGCCTTTTTTCCCACAGGGCTGAGGGTCAGGGGCCGTGTCCTTGGCCCAGTGACCAATGTCAGCTCTCATCATGGGCATAGATTCCTCTGCCTCAGCTAGACAGGCACGGCCAAGGGCAGGGCTCATCTGACGACCCAGAGCCACACCCTCACCCCCACCCCAGAGGCTCCCACAGGGTCTTCCAGATACCCCAAGCCCCCAGTGGCAAGTGGCCTGGAGAGGAAGGGAGGTAGTGTTTCCACAGCCATGAGTGGAGGAGGAGCTAGGTCTCCTGAGTATCTCCAAGGGGGAGGGGAGATGGCTTGGCAGAAGCCCCCAGCATCCCCCAGAGCCTGAACAACCTTTTCCTAGCCCCAGGTGGGTGGAAGAACACAGCCTGCTGCCTGATCTCCATGGAGACAAGGCAGTACAGAGGGCAGTGGAAAGCATGGCCAGACCTCCCAGCTCCTCTACCCACAGGCCTGAGACTTAAGACAAGTCACTTAAACTCGGTTTGCCTTAGTTTCCTCACCTGTGAAACAGAGATAAGAAAAGTATGAACTTCCGAGCGTTATTTAGAGGATGAAACGAAGTGACCCATACAAAGCATTCAGCACAGAGTCTGGCAGCTGAGCTGGGAGACAGAGGCCCTGGGTTCTAGCTTTAGCTTTGCTGTCAATTTTACTGTTGACCTTGGACAAGTTACTTCCTATCTCTGGGCTTCAGAGCCTCCACAAGATTATCTGCACGGTAATCTCAACGTGCCCTTCCAGTGTGACCGCTGAGACTTTGCAGAGAGGACAGCTATAGCGTGGAGTTCTCTTGGTGAGCTGCGGACTAAGTAGTGCTGGCTGAGGCTGGATTGCAAGCCCTACCTGACACCTTCCTCCCCACACATATTCTCCCGAGTTGGCAGCAGCTGACGGCAGAGAACTTGAGCTGCTGCCCACCTCATCTCTCTCTCTCCCCTGAGCGTCCAGCTTGCCAAGGACCGCATTCTACCCTGCTCCGCCGATACTCAGACCTTAGAGAAATGGCCCTGGTACCCACCCACCCCCGAGTGGTGGGTGTCCAAGGCAGAAGATGTCCTGGCCCATACTTAAAGCTGCCACGGAGCCCTGAAGAGAGGCAGTTATAATGTGGAAGGCTGGGTGTAATTGTCTGAAGATGCTTATAATCCTTCGGCGGTAATGGGAGGAAGCTTTAAAAGGAAGCCCTAATCCGCTAATAACCTGGCAGCTCCACAGGCCTCTTCCCTCCGGGTCTCTGTGCAGAGAGAAGGTATTCTGGCCGCTCCCTTTCCTAAGGGAGCAGAAAGGCCAATGTGGGCTCTGACCCAAGAGCGCCCGATTTCTACTCTCCTGCGAGACCCAGCTTCCTTCCTGCTTCCACCTCTGAGAAGTGTTCCCAGCCCAGTCTACCCTCCTGAGATCACCGCTGTCTCCTTTGTCCCTGGAGATGCTCAGGACAGAACTGGATAACCATCTGGCTGCACGTTCATGAGAGGACTGAACCAGGCTGTGCGGCAAGAAGAACGTGATCAGAGTCTCGGCTCCAACCCTGACTGTGACCTTGGACCAGGGACTTCACTCTCTGAGCCTCAGCTGTGTCGTCTGTACAAGGGGGGAATCCTGCCTTGGGAGGTGGCAGTAAGACCAATGAGAATAAGATGCTATCAAGTGACCTTGCCCCATGTAGTCCCTTCTTCTCCCTCCTCCGTCCATGTCTCCTCCACTCCAGGTGTTAGCAGACTACACTTTCCTGTAAATCCAGAATCAAGTGGTGGCTAAGGCTAAAGCCTCTTATTCCAAAAAAGCTGGGACTGAATCAGGGCTTAGCTGCGTGCTAGCCACGAGTCTCAGACAACTCACTGCCATTCTCTGATCCCCAGTCTCCTCATCTGTGTGTAGGAGATGCTGACAGTATGTCCCTAATAGGTCATGATGAGTTTAAATGAAATGATGTGGGTAAAGCTCTTAGCACAGTGAGCTTGGCAAATATGGGCTGGACAAATAATAGCTATTGTATTCTTGAGCTGATGATGAGCATTTTAATGATTATCAACATCTTCACTTGCTTTTCTAGATTACTCTAAAATTTCCAAAACATTGCCCCATCTAAGATTACTGCAACCTCACAACAGCTCTATGAAGTAGATAGGGCTTATGTTTTTATTTTATTTTGACAGATGAAGAAACTAAAGTGCACTAAGGAGAAGGGATTGGCTGGGATTTGGCGAGTTGACATCAGTTATAGAACCAGCTACCCATGTCTCCGGGCTCCCAGCCATGGACTATGAGAGGGAAGGAAGCAAGTCCTGGGCTTTCAGGCTCTAGGGAAACTGAATTTGGGATGACTCTGGTGCGAGGGCCCAGCTGCAAGTTCAAGGCTGCTGGGCCCTCCTGGGGCCCTCCTCCTTGCTGCCTCAGGTGCCTCGAAGGCCCCTCCTTGCTTTTGCCCAGCTCCTTGTCTGACCCAAGTGTGGGAGGTGGTGGGGGTGGCCATGGGGGGAGATCAGAGCCTGGAAAGAATTATTTCAGAGAAGAAGAGTGGGCAGGATGGCTGGTGAGATGCCAGACGGGGCGTCAGCAACGCCCGTGGAGAAATGAAGTGTTCCTTCAGCTTTCTGACGCACGAGTCCTCCCAGTTTCTGAGCGAGCACAGCCTGGCTCACACCCTCCCCATCTGGACCCACTTCAGGGTTTCCAGGGCCTGGTGGTGGAGGTGATGCAGTGTGATGTCCCTGACCAGGCCCTGCTCTGCTGACTCCTGCCACCTGTTATCACCCTCCCTCCCTTCCTTCCTCCCTTCCTTTGGGGCCGCTCCCATGGAGCTCTCCCCTACCTGTGGGTGTCGGGTCCTCACTGCAGCCCAGGGGTCCTGCCTCTGTCACCTCTAACAGATGGAAGACTGAGGAATGTGGGTCTAACTCGGTCACTGGCAGGCCGAGTGACCTGGTCCTGAACTCCCTCACTCTGGGTCTCTGTTTCTCCCCCCGTAAAATTAGGAGGTCAGAGTAGATCAGTCTGCAGTCGTTACCTCCTAAGCTCCACGAGGGCAGCAGCCAGGTCTGTGCTGCCCCGTGCTGTGTCCCCAGCACCCTCGCGTAGCTGGCGCTCAGTGCTCAGTTCATTCCACTCCCGCCCCATCAGCTGTTCACACCCCACCGTCATTTGTTAGCACCAGTGATTAAAGGGCAGACAAAAGCGAGAGGTGGACTTGTCCCCGACCAAGCAGGATAGCCCAGCCTCCTCTCCCGGCCTCTTCACGTGCCTCTTTGGCAGATGATGGGCTCAGACGTGATGCAGCTGGAGCTGCAAGCAGCTCACAGCCTCCCTGCATGTCCAGTGCTGTCAATCTGGACGTGCCTGCCGGACTGTGACGGGCCGTTATGCATCATGGGAAAATATGGTCAGGAGCCCCTGGGTTAAGGCCCCTGTGGGGTCCCCTGGGATCCTGGCAGTCCAGAGGAAAAGGGACATGAGCTTACCTGGTTTCTGAGGAATTCTGGGCCCAGAGCTGGGACTGGGGCTGGGGCTGGCTGTCATCACCTGCCGGGCCTTCACTAAGTCCCAGTCCTGGCTGGCCCTGTCAGCATGCTGGGGTCCCCTTCGTGCCTCCCTGGAGCAGCTGGGTGGCTGGATGCCCAGGGCTTTGGGCAACTCTGGTGCCGCTTGGGTGGCTCTGCAGGTGGAGCTGTCCCCACTCCCGCTGGCTGTCTTGTCCTCCTCCATGTCCATGAGCCCTGCCTCTCCCTGCAGTCCCTCCTCACCGCCGCTCTCCTCGGCTTCCAAGGCCAGACACCTGTAGCTCCCATCGGGGATCCGGAAGGTGCAGGGGGTAGGCCTGCCTTCGCTGGGCCCCAGGGGCGGGGGTGGGAGGTGGGGGCCCAGCATGGCGCTGCCTCTGCGCAGGGGCACAGAGAAGCTGCCTTCCGGGCTAGGGCCGGGGTGCCTGCGTGCGTCCGGGTCTCCTCTCCTCTCCAGGTCTCCTCTGGCTCTCCGCAGCTTGACTTCCTCGGCGACTCACAGAGCTGGGCGGGGGCCAACGGAGGGCCTTCCAGGGCTGGATGGGCCCCCAAGCCCTCCTTCTTAACCCGTCTCTGGTCAGTGAGGTCCCCCCTTCAAGACAATCTATCTGCACAGAGAGAAAAGAAGCAGCACATGAGACAGCTCACCAGTTGTTTGGGGCTGAATTTCTGAGGCCTATCCATTCCCCTTAGGGTCTCCCCAAGACCTGGCTGGGGCTTGGGGTCTAGGTCCCATGCACATCCACGGGAAAGTCTCAAGCTTCAGTCACTCAGGGTCTCCAGGTTTTGCTATATCCTTATGCCATTTGACACTTTATTTGCTCAGTATTTTTCTGTAAATCCACTTTAAATAACTTACTTCTATTACTTTGGACTTAAGCAATAATTGCAGGAAAACCACAAGTATGTTGTGCTAAGTCATTTTCCCAATACACATTAAATAAATAGCTAGTTATTTAAAAATACTTATCTGGGCACCCCCTAGAAAGAATTCTCTCACATGCCACCAAAGTTACATACACCACAGGAATCTCAGGAACAGTGGAGCAGAGGGTGGAAGACTGGGGACAGGGACCCCTGAGAAGGCTGGACAGATGGTGCAGCCTCAGGTGAGATGGTGCAGATGGCATGCCCACATGACAGGCTTCCAGCTGGAATCCCAGCTCTGCTGCTTTCGTGATGGGCAGCTAGTCATGTGACCTCTCTGAGCCTCAGCTTTCCCATCTGTAAAATGGGAAATATCTCCAGTGTAGTGTAGCATTGAAAATTCAGTGAGAAAAATGCAGGCAGAGGACTTAGCACAGTTTCTGAGATGCAACTTAGTACACTGGCTGTTCTCTCATTTCACAAAATTTCTAGCGCTCCTATCACATTTCAGACACTATAAAAGCACAGGGTGTACAGTGGGGATAAAGAAGATATGATACTCTGGCTCACGAAGACTTAAAATCCGGTGGTGCGGGGAGCACGATTATTTAGAAATGCTAACTATGATAATAACCCAGGAGAGAGGGGAGGGAGGCTTCCTATCGGGATGCGAGGCGGGAATGGATGGGAGAGAAACTTGGGTGGAAGAACTGGCTGGGCTGGGAGGCAGATGGAGAGTGGGTGTGGCGGAAGGGGGAGGAGTCTAGGATGCAGCTCTGGTGACAGCGTGGTTTCGTGCTTTTCATTAACAGAGATCGGGAATAAATGGGAAGGAGCCGCGGAGCAGGTGTTCTGGGGAGCAGGGAGATGAATTCAATTTGGGATTTCCGGGGGAGATGAGCCTACAATCACACCCACGTGGGGGCCTGGAGGCATGGGGCGGTTCCAGGCTGGAGGCAATGGTGTGCAGACCGTTTGTGGAGGCACAGGAGGTGGACAAGATGCCCAAAGATGGGTTGGTAGAGCCACTGTGAGGAGCCCTTGGAATCTGCTGATCTCATTGAACAGATCCTGATTCCACTGCTTCTTAGCCGTGTGAACTCGGGTGAGTGCGAACATTCCGAATCTCACTCACCCTGATGCACACACTCGTGCCCTGGCTCCCTAATGGGCAGTGAGAATGTTGAGAACGGTGAACATCTGTGGACATTGGTGATCTCAGGGCCTGGACTGACCTCAGCTGCTGTGGGACTTGACCTGGAGGCCACATCTCTGTCCCCAGGCACCACACCCCCACCCCAGCAGGCTAGGTCAAGGCCTCAGCTTCTGATTGGAGCTGTGCCAGGAAGAGCTTGGTAGGCAAGAGGAAAGATAAGCACATTACCGGGCCCTGGGGAAAATCAATGCCAACCAGGGGAAGACAAACGAGTATCTGGATCGGAAAGATAATAGGCACCTGTTACTGTAGCCTCTGTGATGGAGAAATCAGCGCAGAGAAGCCAACCTTCTGCCTGGAGAGGAACCGGCACTCTCAAGATTGAACATCTACCCCCTGCTGGGTCATTCATTTAGGTTATCAAGTAAACCCTCACAACCACCCCGGGAGAGGTATTATTATTATCCCATTTTAGAGGCGAGGAAACTGAGGCTCAGGCAAAGTGACTTCTGGCGTAAGCCGCAGAGTGACAGGGTCAGGAGCCGACCCCGCTCTGACTCCGCAGCTGTGGTGGCCAGCAGAGAAGAGAGCTCCGGGGCCTCATTCCTCCAAATTCTTTCTCACCAGCTGCTGCCAGATTTCTGCCATTAGAATCTTAAGAGCTCACAAAGGGCCAATGAATTCTGAAAAGCCCTAACTGGCTGTGTGACCTCGGGCGGGTGTCTTCTGCACTTTGGAGTCAGTTTGCCCAAAGGCACAATGGTGGGGTTGAGATGAAGGATGTTGGGGGGGCGGTTCTGTCTCACCCTGGCATTGCAGGGTGCCATGATTCTAAGCACTTGGAGCCCCCCACCCCACCGCCCACAGCACCACAGGGACAGATGGCAGGAGGCAGAAGGAGTGGGCATGGGGGCAGGGCCCCCCTAACGCCCCGCAGGGGCCCCGCCATGCTCTATCCCTGCTTCTGTTTTGCTGTATTTAACGGTGGCCACGGTTTCCAGGAAAGAAGAGAAAGGCGGAAAAGCTAACTTTCCGCCACCCACACAAATATTTTTGGCCGGCGTTGTCTTCATGTTGCCAAGCCTGGAGGGAGGGGTTGGCAGGAGCTCTTCAATTCAAGTCTCCCTCGCAGGGCGGAGGGGGGCCTGGGCAGGCCCCATGTGGGCCCGAGACCTGGAACACCCACCCTGCTCAGGAGCTGGGGCAAGGTGGTGGTGGGGAGAGCCACCACCCATAACTACAATGGCAGCTGTCACTTTCTGAGCATCTCCAGTGCCGGGCCGAGTCTTTTCCCTAATACTCCCTGTGGGGAAGATGTGTGTGTGCTGTCTACAGACGGGGAAACTGAGGCATGGAAGAGCACATTCCGTGTCCAGAGCCACACGGATGGTGAGTGTAGAGCAGGGTGTGACTCGAGCCACTGGGCCCTGTGCTCTTACCCCTTGCTCTCTCTGCAGACTGACTCTGGGGGCCGCCACAGCCCCCAGGGTTGCAAGGTCGGACACAGCACACCTATCTGTGAGGGCACATCTTCACTGTGGGCAGCAGAGGGTCCACCACAACCTCAGCAGAAATGAGAAGGGGGTCCTCTAATGCTAGCTCCCCCAAATCCAAGTCCCTCACCTGGCCACAGGCTCTAGGCGTGAGCCTGGGCGGGAGGACTGACAGAGTCCTGTCGACTCTTGGCCCTCATCCTAGAGGGGGAAGGGGTCCCCCAGGCTGCACAGCAAGTCAGATGCACGCCCGGAGCTCGAACCCAGGAGCCCAGCCACTTGCTCCCACTCCTCACGTAAGCCCTGCTCCCCATGAGCCATCAGCTCCCCCTCCTCACTCCCCTGAGCTTCCAGGAGCCCAAGGAAGGTCCCCAGGACCGGAGGCCTAGAGGAGGGGCTGGAGGCAGGAAGACCGGGACAGAGGGTGAGAGGCTGAAACAGGCAGGCATCCATGTGATCGGAGCGATTTAGACCGACTTCCTCTGCCCCAGGCACAGCGCCAGGCACACAAAGGCAATAACAATGATAACGGCTAATGTTCACAAAGTGTTTACTACGTCAGGTGCTATTCCAGACACTTAGCATGCATCATTTGCTCCTCATCATGACCCTATAAGGAAGGTGCTAATATTATCACCATTTTTACAGATAGGAAATCAAGTTTATGTGACGTGCCAAGTTCACACAGCCAGTAAGTGACTGAGTCAGGGTTCGTATCCTGAGAGTCTGGCTGCAAATATCACTCTCACCCATAAGGCTGTGCTGCCTCAAGAGTTCAAGCAGTTACTGAATGAATGAGTGAGTGAATGAATGAATGAAGAATGAGAAGGAAGGACGGGAGGACGGGGGGTTGAAGAGAGAGAGGGAGGAGGTTATCTCTAGTGCTTGGTGCATTGCCTGGCACAAAGTTGTCACTCAGTAAATATTTATCAAGTGGAATAATGAATGTGGGGTGGCTGGGGCATTAACTGTGCATACAGCCTAGGGACAAACATGGAGTTAACCTGGGGAAAGGGGTAACTCGGAACTGGTCCAGATGGCTCAAGGTGAACCTACCGACCCCACCCATCGGGCAGCCCGAGGCATCAGGAGTGGGGTGGGGAGTAGCGTCTGGCCTGTCCAGAGGTGAGTTTTCCCTGCCGCTCGGAAGGGAGCTTCCCTTGTCCCCAAGAATCTGAGCTAAGAGTATGTGTTCCTGCCTTAATACTTCTCTCTCACGAGGGCGTGGAGCCAAGGTGGGGGTCTTTCCCCCTGACTCCAGAGCTCCCCCGCCCCCCAGCACTGGTGGGCACAGGGAAGCCTGGCATTGGCAATTACCTTGCTAAGTGTTCTTGGAAGAGTCCCCCCTCTTTCCGCATCTGAAAAAGGCCTTGGGCAGAGTGGTTGGTGGAACTGATAGTAACCAAGGCTGAAGCTCTTCCCGAATCCCCTGGGACCTGCCCTGTCCCAGCATTTCCCAGAGTCAGTCACGCAGGGGTGTGCCAGCGTGGCCCCACATTACCAGCCCCACCTTCCAGTCCCGCGGGACAAACTGACTGACCCTGGCCTCTTTCCTGCCTGCCACTGCCGCCCGGGCTGCCCAGCGGGGCCCTGACCTCTCCTCCTTCCTCTCTGTTTCACTCCTCCCCTCTGTTCCTGTCCACCTCCTGGGCCTGAAGGGGCGTCAGGTGAAGCTAGGGGGAGCTCTGGACGCACCAGGAAACCAGTCCTTGGCAGGAGGTAGCTGGGAGGGGCCGGGAAGAACCCCCCAAGCCAGACCTGCGCAGTCTCAGGAGGGGTGAGTGTGAGCCAGACCTCCCTGTAACATACTGATAGCCGGGTAACTTGGGACCATCACTCATCTCACTGAATTTTAGTTGCCTTCTTGATAGAATGGAGACTCAGACTCAGTCATTCACTTATTCACTCATTCATTCATTCAACATGTAGTCCCCAAACACCTGCCTGGGTGTCACCTGCTATTTTGAGAGCTGACAGTACACAGTGAACAGAAAGGGAAGGAACCCTGCCCATGTGAAGTTCACATGCTAGTTGGGGTAGATGGATAATAAATAAATAAAAAAGTATGTCAGACAGTGACAAGGGCAACGGAAAAATAATTAAGCAGGAAAGGGGCCGAGGAGTGCGGTGGATCGTGAGGACAGAGAAAACAGAGGTATGGATGTACAAAACCTTTACAGACGCCATCCTGTGTTTTGAATGGCATATGTATTTCAAGTTCACTATGATGGTAACTTCTCATATGCGGCTACAAATACATAAAATCAACCGAAGGTGTCAAACCCAGGAACACAAGCCTGGCAGAGGCCTGGAGGATCTATTTCTTATGCTAATATTCTGACTATGCAATTGCTCACCACTTTAGAACCTTGATGTTCCCTGGGAACATGCCTACCACTCAAGACTGAGTATTTTTTATGATCTGGTATATAAAAAATATGACTTCACATATTGGCATTATTTCTTTGCGAGCGTTCTTTTCCAAGTTCCTTCCATTGACAGGGTGTCTCCTCAGCGCGACGCCCATCGCACACGATGAGATGGAGGACAGGAATAATGCTACCGTAGAGCTATGGGGAGGGTTGAATCAATCAACTTCGTAAGTGCTCAGAAAGATGCGACTTTCTTGGTAGAAGGGACTTTCTTGCCATTATAATTGTTATTTTTATCAAAGGGGGACTGAAGAGAACCAGAACAAGAGTGACTATTTATTAAACATTGATTCTGTGCAGGTCCCCATAGTGATACATAGTGTATGACCTTGTTTACTGCTGAAAATAACCTCACGAGGCCGGCCCCAGCTACTATGCCCATTTAACAGGCAGGGGAATGGAGGCCCAGGGAGGATAGCCCATGCCCGCGGTTCCAGAGCAGGAAAACAACCAAGTTGGGACCTGACGGTGCCTGGGAGCTGGGGCGGACCCTGGGGGGCCTGGGGGTCTGAGGAGAGGCCATTTTGCACAGCCCAAAGAGCCCTTCGTTGGGGCCCCGGCTCCGCCGTGCCCTCTGGGACTTGGCAAACCCTCCACTCCTGGGTCTCAGTGACCACCATCCACACAATTTGAGGGGTGGGCCTGGGGTCTCTAAGTGTCCTTCCAGCTCTGGATTGCCCACGAGTCCCGGCCACCAGCATGCACAGGGACTCGAGATCGGTCCAAACGGATGCCCTGAATCCAGCCTGCTCACGAAATCAGCCAAATCCTCTGCGCGTCACGTCTATTTCTGCCCTGCTGGGTTTATAAATATGTGGGCCAGGGAACCAGCTTCAGCAGAACTGGAGAGACTGAAGTCATGACTATAAATACGGGGTCAAGGCTGGCTGGGGTCGGGCAGGAGGTGGGGCAGGACCAAAGCAAGCCTGGGAAATCGTGCCCCAGGAGTCTGGTCTCCACCTGGGCACAGGAAAAATGGAGTCCCAGAGGGGCGGGGACTCGCCCAAGACCACACGGCCCGCTGGTGAGGGTCAGGGGTGGGCCTGGGGCACAGGCTCCTGGCTCTGAGAAGCGGCAGCTTCTCACACCACCTGCTGCCCATGCTCACGAGTCCCTCTCACCCCATCTCAGGGGTCAAACTGGCCTTGCCCAGTTTGAAGAGGAGCAAGATATTATGATTTAAGTTTATAAAATAAACCTCTACTGATAACATCCAGCTTTTTACCGTTTGGTATATTGAGGTTCTCAAATTTTCATTTGGGAGAGGGTTTTATGACTAAAGATTCAGACAAGGACTGACTGTATCTACCTCCTACTCAACAGGACTTCCTGTTCAACACCCGGAGGGGCCCAGCCGTGTGCGGGGGCCACCAAACTGACCCAGCAGCCAATCGTGAGAATCACTTCCCAGCTCTGGTAGCTCAGGATTGGCCACAGTGGGAGTCGTCACACTGGGCAGACGGGCAGATGCTGCAAAGCGGGGCTTTTTTTCCCTCCCAGAGAGCCAGTTGTTAAGTGTTTACCAGCACACCTGATCAAGACCTTGGCTGGCGGATTCCTACCACACCCGCTTCCTGGCTGCCTGAACTTGGGCTGTAAGCCCACACTTTCCCCTCTGGAAAATGGGAACCATAACCACCCCTGCACCATAGCTACTGTGGAGGCTAAGTGAGCTTGCTCCCCAAGAGGTTAACACAGCAGTTTCCAAACTTGCCTGCAATTAGATCAAAGAGCATCTTTGACACATTCCAAAGCCCTGGCCACACTGCAGACCATTCAAGCACAACCTCTGGGGGCTCCAGTATGTTTGTGAAATTTTCCAGGTGATTCCAGCACGCAGACAGGTTTGGGAACGGCCAGCTCACATTGCCTGCCTCCTCGCAAACCGTTGGCAGCTGTCGGGGAACCACAGAGAGCTAGGGGGCAGCATGGACCCCTCATTCCTGCTTCATTTGACTCGTGGGGGGAAATTGTATTAAAATGGTGATGGGGACTTGTGTGTTTGCTCCGTGTAAAGGCCTGATCTTCCTAAAGCGTGCAGGGGGTGCTGCTTCCAGGGACCACAGAAGGAAGGGCTTGGGCCTCTCCCTTCCAGATGTGCGTCTGGCCACCCCACACGCGCCAGGCAGATGGGCCATGGGTTTATAAACCCCAAAGAGGCCTCACTTCATGTGGTGCTCAGCTGGCTGGCTCGGGAGATGGAGAGACTTCAGCCCTTCTCTCTCTTCTCCTAGAAAGAGTTAGGCTGCCTCTTCTCAATCCAGAGGCCAAGGACTCCCAGCTTGGCTCAGCCTGGGGGCCTTCCAGCTGCCGGCTTGGAGGACTCAGATTTAAGAATAGAAACGTCAGTTTCTGGAAGCCTCAGCCCAGCTTCCCCCTGGACCACCGTCAATAACAGCCAGTGATAAAACGTAATCACGAGAGTGGCGAACTTGTACCACACTCTTCCTATGCACTAGGACGCAGCACGGGAAGCACCTTAAATACAGTCGCGTGGAACGGCGAGGCCCAGCTCGGTGCCCCTAGCCACAGCTGCTACTGAGCACGTGTCAGGAGTTCCAGTGGAGATGCGCTGGAAATAGGGACTAGGCACTGGATTTCCAAGACTTAGTACCCGAAGAAGAATGTAAAATGTCTCATTAGTAACATTTTTTAGACTTATTACATGTTAAAAGGATGCTGCTTGGGATTTAAATACATGTATTACTAAAATAAACTTTAGAGCTTTCTTTTTCCCCCCGTTCCTTTTTCCTTTTTCAGCGTGGCTGCAGAACGCTTAAAATGACACTCGGGCTTGCACTGACGTAGCTGCGCAGCGTGGCCCGGAGGCCAGGCGGGCCGGCTGTCTGGTGCTCCCTGGGGCTGCGCCCTGGCTGTGAATTGCATGCTGCTTTCTGCTGCTTACCAGCTGCGAGACCCTGGGCAAGTTACGTAACTCTCTGTGCCTCAGTTTCCTCATCTGTAAAACTAGGATGATACCTCTCGTGGCTTTGATGTGGATTTAAGGTGCTCAGCACAGAGAAAGCACTCAGTAAAGGTCAGCTATCAGGGGACCATTTGGCACTAAGCTGAATTATTTCACTGGATTACCTCATGCCTCTCAATAGGGGCTGAGCTGCCTGTCACTGACAGTGAACAAGCAGAGCCTGGGAAACTCCTTGGCAGGCTAGTCTAGAGGGAGACCAAAAATTGAGTGTGGGTGGGGGAGGCATTGAGTGGGGTGGTCTTTGAAGATGGCTCCCAGCACTGACAAGGAATTGTGCTTCTGTCTGCCCTGGGCTTGGTGCTCCCCACTAATCCTCTCTTCCCTGCTATATTCTCCCTTTCCTTCCCAAAGTTTCATCCAACCCAGCTGAATGTAATAAACACTCACTGGTGCCACTGGGGGGCCAGCGTCGTGCAAGACACCATGCAGAGAACAGAGGGAAAACGGAAGTGGCTCCTGCTGTCAAGGAGTCTGGTGTGGGCAGCAGGGCCGAAGACAGGGGTTGGAATATCCATAATACAAGGCCACGGAGACAAGGACCAGGAGGAACGATTTGCCCTCCCTGAACCTCAACTTCCCCATCTGGAAAAGGGGACCAATAATAGCGCCATCTCCTAGGCATTGATGAGGGGATAAAAGGGAGGGATGTGGGAGAAGCCCCGGGCCGGTGCCAGGTGCATGGGACCGGCTCAGGAAGCGCTGGTCATGATTCTGGTTCCTCCAGGGCTGGCGCCGCATCTGTTTTGCTCGGCATTCATTCCCTCAGCAAGAAGCTTTGAGCCTGATGAGGGCTCTGGTATGTTAGTTTGACCCTCTGCTGGAAAGGACTCCCAGTGAGTGGTGGAGCTGAGATAAAAGAAAGTAATCATTGCCTCCCCTCCCCCAACCCATGCAGGATGAAATAAAATAATGAAAGGGAAGGATGTTTTGTCAACAGTGATCCAGAGCTATTATTAAGGACGCTCAGGACACACTTGTTGAGGCAATGGTGGGCTGTCTGAACGAGTGTGAGGGCGTCACACAGTGGACATGAAAAGTCCAGGGAACGGAGGCACAGTCCCAGGGGTTGGGCAGACGAGGAAAGGGGAGGCAGGCTGGAGGGTGCTGAGCCTAACCCTGCAGAAGTGAAGGTTTGTCCAACCCATCCCCTGCCTCTCCTTGCCGCTGCAGCCTGGCTCAGCGCACAGTAGGACAGCCAGCGCTCCTCCTCCTCTCTCTGTGTCCACGGGAGGTCACTGCCTTCCCCTGGGCCTGAGAAAAGGGCAACATCATGTTGCTGCTTCACATGACAGGGACAGTGGGGGTGACAGCGCTGATCCCAGTGCCTGGCCCAGTGCCAGACCCTGGTGCCCTCTGAGACAGTGCGGGGCAGTGGTCCGCCAAGGGCCTCTGTGCCTAGCGGCTGCTGAACCAATGATGTGACCTCGGGCAAGTAACTTCACCTCCCTGTGCCTGTTTTTCCATCTGCAAACCAGGGCTAATTACAGTGCCTGCCTCCTAGGGCTGTTGGGAGGATTAAACAAATTCATATAAGTAGGGAGCTTAGAGCTCGAGGCGGGCACGGCAGGTGTTCCGGTGGCTGCAGTGAGGGGCTGTGCTGGTGTGTCGGTGACTGGGGGCGGAGGGGGGCGCTGAGGGTGAGCTGGAAGGAGGGTGAGCTGGAAGAAACCCTCCACCCTGGCACCTGGGGGCTTCCACGCCGTGTGTCTGTGTCTGTGCGTGGTGTGCGTCTGCGGGCATGCATGTGTTGTGTGTGCACGTTCCTCTGATGACGTGTGACTGTGCGCGCGTGTGTGCCTGTATCTGTGCATGTGTGTGTGCGTGTGCGCGCACACACACACGTGTGGCAGGGGTGGGGGGAGTCTGTCTGCAGAGCTGCTGGGAGTGGCCCAGGAGTGGCCTCAGCCAGACCAAACAATCCCAGCACTTCAAGCTCCAGGCTTTTCTCTGGCTGTTTGCTTTCTTTCCCTCCTTTCCCATTTCCCTTTCACCAGTTCCTGCTCCCAGTGAGCAAAGTGGGGAGGGAGGCCCTGGCAGGGGAGGCACAGGGCCCTCCCCTTCCCCTCACCCCACAGTGGTTTCCCAGTTTCTTGCCTCCACCCTCCAACGTGGCCTCATTGCCACGTTGACCCCACACAGGCCCCTCCCCTCTCCCAGCCTCAGTTTCCTGGTTTCTTCCAGTAGGAAACCATCCCGTGCTCCTGCTGGCCATGGTAATGAATACCAAGCCCTGCCCTTCACCGCCTGGGCACTGAGGCACAGCATTCTCCCGGGAGTTGTCTGGTGGTGTTTGCGGGAGGGTCTGAAACCAGTGCCTGGGGCAGAAGCCCTCCTGGGGCTCCCGAGCCCCTGGCCTTGGCCTTACTATCCACAAATGCTGTGGCCCTGAATGGGGACCAGAGACACCATTGAGAGGGTCAGCCAGGCCGCAAGGCCGCCAGGCCACAGGCCGCCAGGTTCCTACTCAGCTAGGTAGTATTCACTGAGCAACTACTACGTGCCAGGAGCTTTAGGCTGGCTCATTTAATCCCCACAGCCACCATGAGGTAGGTGCTATCTCTTTCCCGATTTTATAGATGAGGAAGCCGAGACTCAGAGTGGTTAAGTCATCTTCTTGAGGTTACACAGCCAGGAGGGGCATGGCTGGGACTGGTGCGAGGCCTGAGAAAGAGTCGGCGCCCGTCCCTCATCTCAGGGCACATCACTTGGAGTCGTCCTCCCTTACATAAAACGACAGTGACTCTCTCCCCTTCGTCAGCAGACTTATGGACAGGCCTGACACCTTTGACCCATTATTTAGCAAGTCCAGACACTGTGCGTGCCGGGGCTTGTGTGCATCATCCCCTGAATCTTCATGACAACCTGTTTTACGGATCGGGAAAGTGGAGCCGAGGACACGCAGTGACCGGGTGCGGGCCTGCAGCTGCAGCGGGAGCCGGGCGGAGGGTCCCCCACCTCTTTGCTCCTTTATCTCTCCCCTCACGCAGCCGAGACCTGCAGCTCCCTGCTGCCCGGAGTCAGTATTGTTGTCACCCGTAGACCTGGACGTGGCTCCGTAGACAGGCCGTTTCATCACCAGCCCACACTCTGCCTTTACAGCACTTGGGAAACAGAAAGCAAGGTGGACTCTAACCCAGGGGGCCTCAAGGCATCCCTGTGAGTGGGCGACCTGAGTTCAGCTAGAGTCCCTGGCATCCCTCTGAGCCTGGGCTTGGCCCACCAAGGGTGACATGTTTAAGGGGACCGTGGTGGTAGAAACAGTTCCACTTTCCAATTGGGAATGTTTCATTAGGGAATGTTTCATTAAGCCCACATCCTGCCCTCTAAGCAGTGCCGCCTCCCGCCCCCTGGGCAGGCGGATCTCTCTAGAGCGATGCCCACAAAGCTGCCCAATGCGTCATAAAGCTGGTCTCTGTTTGCCCTTGGCCTTGGGTGTAGCTGCAGGACCCACAAGGTTAGTTAGAATGCGATAAGTTCTGCAAGCTGGGAATGTGCCCCTGACCCTGGCCAGCTGCTTCCCCAGGATTTGAAACAGCTTTGAATCTGGGCCCAAGACTGCGGATGACTCCACGTGACCCATCCCTGCTCCAGGCAGCCTGGCCCTAAAGCTCACAGGGTTCTCCCTACCCCCCGCCGCTGGGAAGGCATGCTTCTAGAGAAACAAGAACCCCCTAGAAATAGACAGATGTCACTCCATCCTAGGACAGAGCTAGAGGTTCCTTCAGCCTCACCAAGGACAATGTCTTCTGGGGTCAGAGGGAAGTCTGAGGCCCCCGGCCCCGTGAGGGCAGGGAGCTTGCCCTGGGCTCCTTCCTTTGTACTCCCTACCTCCCCAAGAAGGGGTCATGAATTCATTTCCCACCCCAGCATGCCACCCCCATCCTTGAGCCAAAGTTTGGTGCCCTCTGCCTGTTGCAGGACGAGACAAGAAGGAACCATCTGGGAAGCTGCACCGCTGCAGAGGGGCAGGGACGTGCTTGCCGAGAGAGCTGCGGAAGGAACCAATCCCCAGTGCGGATCCACAGACAAACAGTCATCGTCATGAGTAACAATAAGAGCAAGAGCGGGCCACTCAGTGAGGGGGAGGCATGCAGGGGCATGTCCTCAGTGACACTAGCTCCAACCAGCCCCGCCTGGAGAAGTAACTGTGGGGGCCTCCACGCCCCGCACCCCTCCCAGGTCTGTCCTGGGTTGGCACGGAAAGCGCAGCCCGGTGGCCAGGGAGCCAAGGCTGAATGGCAGGAAAGGCTGAAGCCAGGCTGGCCCCTGGCTTACTCACCCGCCCTGGCAATTCAAAGCGAGGCTGACGCCGGCCAAAGCACTTGAAAATGTCAGTTACAGAACAATCTTTTTCCCAAACTCCTTGCCTTTGACCTTGGGCACCCAGCCTTGATCTGGGATGGGCTGATCTTTTTCCCAGCTCTACCTAGTCCATCCCCAGTCCCTTCCCACACACCACGCACGCACACACACACAGGCTCCGGGATGACAGCTGGGCTTTTCACTCTAATCGCAGAATCACAGGGCTGCTATTTTGTGGGGACCCAAAGCGGGTCCACACAGCAGATTGCATCTCGGGGTCCTCAACAGCCAGAACCAACTCTCCTGTGGTCATTTAAAACGGTCAAAGCCTAAAGAGAGCCTGGTGCTGAGGTGCACAGGACACAGGGGTCTTCCAGCGGCCCCCGGTCTTCGTTCATTCTGGTAGTTTACATTTTATTAGAGTCCATTTGCTGGTCTGATGTGCTTTTGTATATTTTTCCCCAACGTGGGTGAAAATAACAATCCTTCTTAAATGGCACCACGTCATGAGCTGCCAGAGAGGTGCACACCACCTTTCGGGAAACGCTCCCTTGGCTCTCAGCCTTGCATTGCAGAGGTGGGGGGACCTGGGGCCCGGAGACTAGAGGAGACCCGTCCGACATCCACAGAAGGTACGGCAGGGCCACCTCCAGAGCCCAGAGCCCAGCTCCCAGCTGGGCTCGCTCCTTACGGAGAGAAGACCCAGGATCGAGCTCCCCCCGGGCCTCCCTCTGCCACAGAACCTGAGTGCAGCCTCCAGGCTTCTCCCCAAGGCTCAGCCCATGTCCCAGCAAGCCTCTGACCCCTCCAGGCCTGAACATCCCCAGAGTGTCTCCCTGATGCTGTGGGCAGGCAAGCTGTCCCTTCTCTTGGGCTTGGTTTTCTCACCTTCTAGGGCTACCGTGAATGTGCCACGCTCCTGGCAGCGAGCACTCTGAAAAAGATGAAAACAGACGCGGGAGAGAGATTGTTCGCAGCCCCTTGCGCTCTGCCTCAACCTTTCTCACTTGGAAATGGGTAGAAGTTTGGCAGATGTGAGACGATGGAACTTGCTGGAGGAAAATGAACGAAGGAGGGTGGCGGCCACAGGGGGGCCCAGAAAAAAGGGCCGCCACCCGCTGCGGCGTCTCCTCACCTAGCGGTCCCTCTCGGGAGGCAGCCAGCAGACTCCCAGGCTCTGGGTGACAGGCAGAAGTCTGCCCAGGACTCAGGCCACAGGAGGCCAAGAAGAGGGCCAATTCAGGTCTGTGAGTGGGACACTCCACTGACCAGCAGACACGCTTACATGTTCACACACACTCATCCATGCAACACGCGCACGCACACACACTGAACTCAGACGGACACTCACACTCTCTGATACACTGTCACTTGTACAGACGCGAAAGACCCCCACCCTTTCTAAGGGGGCCCCCTCACACACACACACCCCGAGGCACACGACGGGGCCAGCCTGCATCTCTCCTCCCCCCAGAGCCTGAAGCCCCAGGCTTGGCGGCGTCTCTGTCCCGCCGCCTAGAGACACATGTGGTTTCAGTTAGCAGCAGAGCGGGCATTTCCGTCCCAGACAGCGGGGCCCTGCCAGGGCCCCGGCCCCGGTGGCGCCCACAAGAAGGGCCACCTCACCCCCCCTACTCCTCCCCGGGCCATCCTGGGGGCCCCCAAGACTCCTCTCCCCTGGAAGAGTCTGCTGTCTTCTTCCGAGGCTTCCCCTCACCTGGAGCCAGCATCCGCGCACACTCACACAGGGCCCGGCTGTGCCCGGGCTCCGGCCACGGCTGCCCGCCTGCCTCCTCGATCCTGCTCTGTCTCCAGCAGGCTGAGCAGGATGGGAGGAGGGCAGGGTGTCAGGGGGGCGGGCGGGAGGGAGGGGAGGGGGCGTGTGGAAATGAAACTTTAATAACAGAGCCCCTTTTGTTCCCAGCATATGGGATATTTCATACATACTGAAGACATTAGCCGTCTATATTTTTAAGGGCTCGGGCTAAAGGATGAATAAATACAGCCCATGTTCGGCTCGGCACACATGCACACGCACAGGCTGACTTCTGGAGCATTTCAAAACCTCAGAGAACGGCCCCAGTGACACCGGACACTTAAAAATAAATATGTTTCCAAAACCTCAGGCTCGCCTTGCCCCCTCGAACAGCCACCTGGAGGCCGTGGGGCTCCTTCCCTCCTGCTGCCCTCCTTCTTTCCCTTCTGCCTCTGGCTCTGTAGCGGGAAAAGCAAGTCCCTGGAACCCAGTGCCCGCCCCCAACCCCGCAATCCCAGTTCTCTTTCCTAATATCCCCACCCCCAACAGGATCCCAGAAAGAGCCTGGAAACCTCTGCCTTCCTCATTTCAGAGACAAGAGACCAAGGCCCAGAAAGGGGCAGGGACTTACTTGAGGTCACACAGCAAATCAGGATCTTGAGGCCATGGGGCCGTGCCTTCTTCTTTCAACAGGAGAGATCCCCCAGTCTCCCACTTCAGGGTTGGGAGCGGGGAGACCCTAGAGCCCCAGAAGGAGGGCCAAGGTGTGGTCTGGGAGTGTGCCCGCCTGCCTTTCCCATTGGAGGGCTGCTCTGGGACCCCCCCAACTCTGGGCACCCATCCAGGGGAGACAGCAGCAGGGCTGGGAACTGGGCCGTTCCAGGAAATCCCCTTCAGGCTGGCAGATCCCAACAGGCCTGGAGGCCTCAGGTATGGGAGCCTCCCTCCCTGACAGCTTGGCTCCAGGTGTCTTGTGCCCTCCATGTGTCCTCCGGGAGGAAAAACAGAGGCCCAGAGAGGGTCGGGCCTTGGTCAAAGTCACACAGCAAAACGATGGCAGAGCAAAAAATTAAACCGGGGTCTTCAGAGCCTGTGCTTGCTGGCCTGCTTGATTCCCCAGCTGCCTCTGGTCAGTGCACCTTCCTCCCTTTCCCTCCAGTCCCACCCCCAGCAGTGGCCTCAGCTTCCCACTTCTGTTAGAGTTCAGCCCCCTTCTCCCCAACTGCCTGACTATCCGTGTAGTTTAGTTAGCGCAGCGCCGGACGCATAACGAGTGCCCATAATAAATGTGAACAGCTTATGGGGATGATGCTGAGTTTGCAGCACACACCAAGCCCCATACAGGCACGGGGCTGCATCTGTGACTGAGAGACAAGTCCACGCCCTCCAGGGCTCCCAGGAGAGAAAGAGCCTCCCTCTTTGCAGGCCTCTTCTCCCCATTTGGGGGAAACTGAGGCTCAGAGAGGTCCAGAATGTTCCCAGGCCATGCTGGCAGTAAGTAATGGAGCTGGTCCTCCAACCAGGACTTCCTGAGGCCAGAGTCGGTGGTCAGAATGTTCAGGGGGCTCCCCGCCTGGCCCAGCCCTGTTCTCAAGACTGCCAGCCCCGTGCCGCCACTGAGCATCTTCATGTGTTGTGTGAACGGGCAGGCAGAGCACCCTGAACCCTCCACAGAAACGGGGCTCTGATGCGGGAGCAGGAGAACTGGGTTCGTGGCCTCAATCTGCGACCGACAGCAGCTGTGTGGGGTCCCCTGTCTAGGGACGCAGTTTTTCTCCTCTGTGAAGTGGTGATAAGCATGTCACCGAATGAGGGAGGCTCTGTGAAATAAAGGGTATGGAGAGTTCCCTGTCTGGAATTTCGTGCTGTGGATGGACCCCGGCATCCAATCCTGTCCAGGCCCCAGCAGGTCCTGCTTGGCCCTGTCTCCGGCGGTGCCCCTCAGTGAACTCTGCATCAGCCCCCAGAGGCAGCTTCCTGAAGAAGCCCTTGCATCTTGTCACATCCCCTCAGTGACCCCATAGCAGTGTCCCCATTGCGCAAGGGCGGCCAACAAGTTAGAGGCACAGTCAAGACTCCTGGGAACCTGGTCCACCTCACGCTCCCGCCTTTCCCAACCCAGTGTCAGTCGGGTCCTCAGGCTCCAGGAACCTTCCTGCCTCCCAGTGATCTGAGCTACGCCGCCTATCTGCCCACCACTCCCCTCCTGTCAACATCTCGCTGATGGGACAGGTCCGTGAACTTGGAGGCATGAACTTGCCACTCTAGTGGGGGCAGCTCAGAGGCCTTTTCAGAAGGAGGCTTCACGTGAGTTCTTGGCTGGTTCTGCATCAGACGGTTCCCGGGTAAGTGAGAGGTTGTCTCAGTGCTAATTGTTTCGTGAGATAATAATGGCAGCCGTTCGTGGTGCGTGTGCTCCGTGCCAGGCACTGTGCTGGAGCTCCGTGGGCATTGCCGGCTTGCTCCCGAGGAGGCTGGTAGGGAGGCCGCACTCTGCCTGAAGCCCCCCCACCTCGAAACGTGGCAGAGCCCATAGCCAAGTGCAGCCTGTCTGCTGCGGCCCCTGCTTTTCCCTGCCTTTTAGGTCAGTGTTGTCTCTCCCCAGACATCGCGAGCCCCTGGAGGGGTGAGATTCGGGCCCAGCCTTTCCATTGTCCCCACATCAGAGCTGAGCATTAATGGACATTTGCTGGAGCAAACGCTGGAGTGGGCCCGGTGAGAGCCTCTGATGGAAGGAAGTGCATGTGTGCCCATGCACGCGTGTGCTGCTGCCTCAGCCGTGCAGAGCCCGTGACCACATGTGGCACCTGGAGGGCAGGGGGTCTTCCCAGGTGTGATCCTGCTGCTGATGCGCGTGAGGATTCTGACACCCTCTGTCTCCAGTCTCAGCCAATTCACCCCTGCCACCTGAGGCCACCTGGTGGTCCCACCCCGGGAGGCCACTCTGGGATGGGTGCAGCGTACTCCAACCCAGAGCGCCTGGGCCCAGGAGCCCCCCGACCCCCCGTGCGGGCAGACAGTGAGGCGTGGGGAAAGCAGTTCTCAAGTAATGGGCTCAGAATGAGAGATGATGCATGCAGGCCTGAAGAAACGGGAAACCCTGAAGCCCACTGCCCCTACTCAGCAGAAGCCACAGGAAGACGGAGGGATGACCTTCATTCCCAAGGAGGGCACACTAAGGCACTGCAGTCAGTTCCCAAACCTCACCGTTGCAGCCTTGCAGGGAGGCGCCAGCCTCTGCCACCCAGACCCCCCAGCTCGGGGCAGAACAGAGGACAAGTCACGAGGTTACCACCCTCAGAGGCTCCCCTGGCTGGGCACCTGGCCTGGCCAGTTGGTGTAAAAGTCATACCCCACCTTCCTTGTCCCTCTGGCCTTTGGGTGCTGATTCAGGTCTTTAGTGAATAGGGGGACTGAGAAAGGGCAGGAGGTGGCAGCCTCTTTTGGGTCCCCAGCCCCAGTTCAACAGTGACCGGTGACCAAGCGCTGTCTCCCCAGGGATCTCAGGAAGGCACCTGGTCGGTGAGAGGCGAGGCCCTCAGGCCCAGGCACCCTCGTCTCTGGCAGAGCAACCTTCCCCAGGGCCCCCGCTGACACATGAGCCGTCCTGATCAAATCACCGGTAATTGAGTTGCTTTGGGGGGTAAATTCCATCCAGATGTGAAGAGCCGGGTGGACTTCCTGAGCGGAGAAGGGGCGGGGTCCTGATACACGGGGGCCATGCAGCCAACTTGCCAAGTGCCCACGAGGCCTGACAGAGAACGCACGAGTCTTCTGAAAAAGCCAAAGGTCGAATTTCAGGGCCAGGACATCTGAGTCCAACCTCCTTAGTGGGAAGATGGGAAACCGAGGCCAAGAGAGTCTAGAGAGCAGAAGGGACTGCTCCAGCAGGAACTGGAGGGCTCCAGACCTCCTGTCTGGCCAGGTCTCTTACATCTGGGACTTTCAGATGGAAGTAGACAGGGTAGCCTCTCCCCCAGAAATTCCCATCAGGCCTTAGATTAGGGGCCAGGAGTACAGGTCACTGAGCAGGGGCTCTGCAGAGGGGAAAGTGCTAGTCTCTTCTAGCGAAACCTCTCGAACCAGAGGGAGCTCTGCGAACCAGAGGGAGCTCTGCGTTTCATTTGCAGGGATTGTGGGGGCAGGGAGAGAAGGTTCCAGGGGAATCCCATAAAAACATGTCCCCCACTGCTGCCCCCCTTGCACGCGGTCTTGGGAGAGCGTGTGGCCTGAGCCTCTCTGTCCCCAGGGGAGGCCCCTCCACACTTCTCTCCTTTGACCTCCTCAGGGCCACATACCTTCCTGGCTCCTTTGGGCTGACTTACTGGAAGGCAGGAAGAGGCCAGCCAGCTCCAGGGAGGTGGCGGGGGGGGCACATGAGAACTTGGAGAGAATGAGAGGAAATGAGGGGGGAGTGGGCTGGGGTGGGGGGAGATTAAGAGGGGAATTTTTTTCCTCCTGCCTCATGTTTTGGCTGCCTTAGTGGGAACACGTCTAGGTGCCTTATCGCGAAGACCAGCGTAGTCTGAATGAGAAAGAAAACAGTGTCTGCGGCGGGAAAACTACATCTTGATAAAACATCCCTTTGCGATGGCATTGTGGGTCTCTTATCAGCAGGCGGCTGCACCCCACATACCTCTTGTCTGGCTGCCCCCAGGTCCCCAGCCCGCTCTCGTTCTCCCCCCTCCCCTGTCCCCCTACCTTGCTGCTCCTGTGTAACATGGGCTGGGCCAAAACAGTCCAGGAAATTAGGAGACCCAACTTCTAGTCCTATCTCTGTCAGGGATGCTGTGTACCTTGCACCCAGTCCCCTCTGCTTTCGAGGCCTCAGTTTCCCCTCAGTAAAGGGCAGGGCGGGAAGGACGGACCAGGTGGTTCTAAGATCCTTCCAGCATCAACACTCTGTGGCACTGACAAATGCATACTTTGTGGTTCTGTGTGGTATGAAAGTGTCCAACCTCCGTTCAAAACCCATCACAGGCTAAACCATCTGTTGTCTCCGGTCACAAGTCTGCAAATCCCCTTTATTGCCACGGGACACCGGAAGCTCTTGCCTAAATCCCAGGAAAAGCTTCCTAACCCAGAACTTGTGCAGCTGAGGAGGGGTCCTTCTTAGCTCCCACCTCAGAGGTCTTGGAAGAGCACGAGGCTTGCAGATGTAGGGGACACAGGTATTTTTTCTCACAGCACTTCCTATATGGAAATCCATGTAGAAAGCCAGGTGAAGCAGTTGGGATGCCTATGACCCATGCTCCTTTGCCCCTACCCTCTGGGGGTGTGCACACCACAGGCCTCGATTCCATCCTCTGAAAAATTGGAGGCCAGTGCTCCCCGCGCCCAGCTGATAGAGAGGTAAACTAAGGGGGAAATAGGAAAGCACACTATAAATCATTAGAGCTTATTACCCTCAGCCAGAAGAATCTGGATTCCCAAAGGTGAGAGCTGGGAGGGCTTTTAGAGGCCATCTGTTCAAGTCCTTCCCCGTGCAGTTGGGGAGACTGAGGCCCAGAGGGACGGGAAGGGACGCGGCGAAGGCCACATGGTGAGATAGCAGGAGAACCAGGAAGGAGCTAAGGGGAGCGCTGGGGAGGTGGTGGGACCCCGCCTTTGACCGTGTTCAAAGGTAGTAAGAGATGCCATCTGTCAGGAAGGCCTGTCCTCAGGCTAGGGAGGACTCCTTGATTTTTAGGATCCTGCCCAGCTTGGGGATTCTGTACAAACGACCCCTCTGAGATACTCAGAGCCTGGGTTCCCCCCCTTCCAGCCTCCTGACCGTGCAGGGAGAAAGCCCTTCTGTGTAGCGGCCAAGCCCCAGCTCTGACCCATGTTTTTTTCCCTGAAGACCTTCCCCCCTGGCAGAGAAGCCCCAGCTGCATTCCCCCAGCCCCACCCCGCCAGCCTCCCCTGCCACCTCCCATACCACCCTCCAGCCGAGTCTTGGCCTGCTCACAGGATTCCACAGAGGGCCTCTGTCCTCTGACCGTCTGGGTAGCAGGGCGTGGGCAAACACTCGTGTGATAGTCTGCAGGCTGCAGAGGACGGGGCCAGGCTGCCAGAACCACACAGGGCACCAACCACCCTCCTCCCAGTGGGACAGACCCTCCCACACCTGACTTCACCCGTCACCTTGATTACCTCGGTTCATCTGGCTGTGTCACCCCAGAGCCATGCACTGCTAGAGCTGGCAGACCCCTCGAGGCCACGACCGGCACATATGCAGTTCCCAGACCACCATCCCACCTCCCACACACGGCCCGTTTTCCCACAGAACCCTTACACTTCCTCAGAAGCCTCCTCGTCACAGAGCTCCAGCCAGAACAGACGGGCTCACCAGCACCAGTCAATCAGAACAGGCACAGAAGGTTTTACCCATGAGAATAGGCCGAGCCACTCACAGTACATAAAGTAGAGCTGAGGCCAGTAAGGAGAGGGACTTGCTTGAAGCCACAGCAAATTAAGGACGGAGCAGGGAACAGACCCCAGCTCTTCAGGGCTCTTCCTGCAACTCCTACTGGTTCGCTCCTTGCCTTGGCTCCCAGCATTCCCCATGGGCAACCTTCCCTTGCTCCCTACCAGAAGAGAGTACACAAGTCAGGCCACCCGGGAAGTATACCCAGTCCCAGGCCCTAGGCCGGTTTCCCTGCAAATGAGGGAACTAGAGATCAACTCGGAAGTGGTACAGTCCAAAGAAACAGGCCTATTTTCTTAATGGGTCTATAGTCCAGTGGGCTATCATCAGAGCTGACAAATCTGTGGAGGACCATCCTGGCATAGGGGAACACTTTGTTAAGGGAGGGGAACTGAATTTACAGAGATGGAAGTAAGACATCCACCGTGATGGAAAGCTACAGGAAGGAAGGTTTCTGTTCATTCGAAAGAAGGGCTTTCTCACAGTCAATGCTACCCCACCATGAAAAGGGCTACCTTGTAAGATAGTGAGCTCCCCGTCACTGGAGGAGTCCAAGCAAGTTTTAGATTCCCACATGGGGTAGGCAGGGGCTCAAGGAGGTATTAGAGGAGGTGCCCTCAAAAGCCCTTTTGTGTTCCGAGAGGGTGTGATCTGGGCAAACACATGCAGGAACTCACGCTCACAAGCCGCAGTTCCTCAAACACAAACCCCTCTGTCCTCTGAGAACAGGGTCGAGGTTTTATCCCGGAGGCATGTCCTCAGTCTCTCAAGCCCTGGGGTTGAAGCGGGGAGGGGTGTTCAGAACTCCAAGATCGCTGCCCCAAACTCGAACTCCCTGGCCCTCCCTGGCCCTCGGGACCCAGCCCCAAAGCCTCCTTCTCCTCCAGGGAGCCTCCGAGAATTTCCCCAACCACTGCGCTCTTTCCCGCCTCCCAGTTCCCACACTCGTGTGTTTTCTTGGTTTAATTCCACCTTGAATCAGAACAGCCTTTGTCAAGATTATTTTTGGTGGCACAGGGTCACTGCATGCAAACATCTCCTCTCCTAGCGCTGAGAATGCTGTTCTTTTTAAACTGTCTGTCCTTCATCAAGGATAGGGCGGCCAGTTTAGCAAATAAAAATACAGGCTGCCTGTTAAATTTGAATTTCAGATGAACAACAAATAACTTTTTTTCAGTGTAAGTGTGGCCTATGCAGTATTGAGGGCTTGCTTGTACTAAAATATTATTCGTTGTTTACCTGAAAATTAAGTGAACATCTTGTATCTTGCCTGGCAGCTCAGATCAAGGAGAAAATCTTCATGGGGCGCTAGTCTGCCTTTCTCTCCTGCCTGCTAATCTCCCCCCTCTCCTTTTTTGAATCAAAGAGAGAGAGAGTCTCAGACTCTATGTAGAATTTAACATAGTTTTGTTTTTATTGTATTGTATTTATGAGGTTACTCTGTATGGCAAGTGACGCGAGCCTTCTATTTTCAGTAGCAGTGCAGAGTTCCTTTTTAAAGAAATGCATTCAAGTTTTAAAAAGTGGGTCAATTTTTAAAAAAATGTTATATAAGTAAAACCACATCCTAAACACAGATATGACAAAAAGAACCAGGAAGGTAGAACTCGCAGGACAAGGCTTGAGGCTACCTGAAAAGGTGTCCCCGCCTTTCCCACCTGTGAGCTCCTAGGGGCAGCACCCCTTCCTCCCCTTCCAGGTCCCCTGCCCACACAGGCAGACTCAGTGGCTGGAATTCCAGCCCCCAGGGCAGGCCTGCGGGAAGTGCGGAGGCTCCGCTGGCTGTGTGTGTTGCAATTCTGGGGGAAAGGTTTCAGCCCTTTCTCCATCACTGAGGTCCCTGAGCCCCTTTATACAAAACAGCCTCCCCGGCCCGGGCTCCACTTCAGAGAGGCTGTTGCTGAGGAGGCAGCCACCAGGGACTTCTCGCTGTGTTTCCAAGTCAAATCTGAAGCTTTTCAGCTTTGCCAGGAAACCAGCCCTCTTTCCCTTTCTGGCTGCCTCCTGGCGCTAGGGCTGCAGGGCTGTGGCCTAGACGCCCCACCCCCACCTCCCAGCCCAGACCCCTCTGGTGGCCCCACCCCACGCCTAGCCCCCTCTCCCCAGCCCCTCCAGCGGAGGCTCGGGGGAGAGACTTGGAGGAGGAGCAGAGAAGGGTCTAATTCCCTGGATTGCAGTGGCAGGCCCAGCCCTTCCTTAGAACGTGACTGGACAGGGTGGGGACCTGTATTAGCAAGTCTGCTGCACACTAGCCCCTTCTCCTTGGAAACCGGTCCCTGCTCCGTTTTATCGTCATAGGGAACAACAGTGATAAGAGCTATTCAGTTTGAGATTCTCCATATATCGGGCACCGTGCGAAGTACTTTCCTGAATCTTCCCATTTCATCCTCACAGAGGCATTCTGGGGTGGGGATTGTCGTTATCCTGGTTTAGAGAAGAGAAAGTTGAGGCTCAGAGATGTTAAGTAACTAAGCGAGGTCACACAGCTAAAAGAGACGGACCCCAGGATTTGAACTCAGGCAGGGTGACTGCAGATACCTGCACTGAACCACCCACCTCAGCTGCCAGAAAAGGTTCTAGGACGTTAGGTGGGGAAACTGAGACCAACAACCAAAGGCTGCCAGACTCCATTGGCTCCCAGCAGAAATCCCCTTCACCGCCTCCCGCAGCCCCGCTCACCACCTGAGAGGGAGCACTTCACCTGTCCCCTGTGTGGCCTGGTGCAGCCTCTTGCCCCTCTGGGCCTCTGTGTCCTCTTCTGGGCTCTAGCAAAGGGGCCTTAGCCGGGCTGAGATGGTCGCTCCACACCCTCCAGGAGCCCGCTGTCCTGCCTGGAACAGAGCCGGGGGAGCCCTTGGCAGGGAAAGCCTGGGGGCCATCTCAGCTTGACACCCCTCTGATCCTCAGCAAAGATGCTTCTCCCCAAGGCGGAGGCAGGCTCGGCCAGACATCAAAGGGCCTCCACTGCTGGCGCTTTCGTGGGAGCCTTGTAAAGTAATAGGAAACAGGAGGACGACACCGTGCCCCGGCCCAAAGCGTAAGACTTGGGAAAAGGAGAAGAAGAAACTCTTGGCAGCCCTCTGCACGGGCTTTGGCTGAACTCGGCCCCTTGCAGCTGCCGGCGGCCTGTCCTCTCCCCGCCGGCTGCTTGCAGCCACCCTGGGGGATGCTGTCCCTGCACAGCCATGGGGCTGGGGCCTCTCCCCACAGAAAAGAGACACATGCACTGGGGCCCTTTCCTCCCTCCCTCCAGGGAGCACCAGAGCTGGGAGCTCACAGAGACCAGGAGCGAACCCTCATTCGAAGATTCCTGAGCCGGTCTCAGACCTCGAGACCGTGGGGCTCATCATCACATACCTTTACTCTCTCCATCCTTCCAAATGCATCAGGAGCTGCTGACTGGATGGACCTGGGGGCCTGTCACTCCTCTGCTCAAAACCTCCCCCGGGGGCAGTTTGGGGTGCTGCGTGCATGTTGGGTGCGTGGACCCTCTTACCTAGCGATATCCCTTCTGGGAATTTACCTGACGCACACACCAGCCCATGCGCTCAGAGGGGGACCCACAAGGGCATATTCATTGCAGGATTGTTTGTGGAAGCAAAAGGCTAGGAAAAAATGTCACTGTCCATCAGGAGGGCCTGGGTAATGAAGTGCAGAGCATATGGATGGCCGGACGGCACGTGGCGGTGGAATCAACGGGGGGAAACGGTCGGCAGCGTGACAGAGCCGTGCACGGAACACGCCTCCACCGTGGAGGAAGGAGGGGCGGACACGCGGAGCAACTGCAGCCGAAATGTCTCCTCAGAGGTCTGGCAATAGGGGCGCTTTCTAGGGAGGGAACGGGGCGGTGGGGGTGGGATTTATTTTTTACAATGAGTGTGCATATGACTTCTTTTCCTTTTGCTTTTGTGAAAGCTTTTTACTCTGGAGGATAAAGTCCAAAGGCCTCAGCCAGGCTTTATGGCCCTAGGAGCCCTTGTGACTGCTGCCCTAGCCTCCCCTCCTCTGCCCCCTTCCCCCTCCCCACCAGACACCCCTGTCACAGGGCAGGGTGGGGCTGCCTGCTCTCCGTCTGTCTCTGTCTCTCTTTCACACACACGTGCACACGCGCGCACACATGCACAGAACGAGACCCCTTCTCTTGTGACACCCACAGTCCTGTGCCTGGGGCCTCTGAGTACATTTAAGACTGACTTTGGCACGGGGCTGCCACAAAGGCCCCTTCCCTGCCAACGAGCCCCTTTTCCTTGGAGCTGACTGCAGGAGGAGTCCCCCTTAAGCACCCTTTCCCCAGCTTCAGGGCCTGGGCTGCATGAAGAATGAGAAAGTTCCAGGCAGGGAGGGTGTGCAGAGCCAGAAAATCAGGGAGGGGCTCTTTCCACAAGCTGCATCGCCTCTGCCCCCTTCCCCCCACTCCCCCTCCCCCCACCTCCGGGCACACCTGGGAGAGGAGAAGCAGGCACTGAGATAGGGCTGAAGGCCAGGCAGGCTCAGGAGAGAGGGAGCCTGGGCCCCCCCACTAAAGATCTGGGGCCTCACGGTCAGGTGTCTGGTGTCTGCCCTGGTGCTTGCCCTGACAGCTCCGCTGGGCTTTAAGGAAAGCGTGGGGAGGGTCTCTGTACCCGGCCTGACAAATCCCAGCAGGGCTGGCCTTCCCCAGAATGTAGGGAAAACCCTAGATTTCACAACGTTTTCTTTTTTAAAAAATATTTTTATTTATTTATTTTCAAAAAAAGGGGAAGGGAAGGAGAAAGAGGGGGAGAGAAACATCAATGTGTGGTTGCCTCTCACATGGCCCTCACTGGGGACCTGGCCCACAACCCAGGCTTGTGCCCCGACTGGGAATCGAACTGGTGACCCTTTGGTTCGCAGCCCATGCTCAATCCACTGAGCTACACCAGCCAGGCCACAGCGTTTTCTTTTAAAGAGACAATGGAGGCCCAAGTACTTGACCCAGGTCGCATGGAGCACACAAATGAGACAAGACTAGAACAGGGGATTTGACCCCTTTTCCAGACGCTGTTTGTACAACAGTTAGAAAGGACCCAGGGATTTGGGATCATGTGGTTTGCTGGGTGATTTGGACAAACCTATTTCACCTTTCTGAATCTGCATCTAGAGTTTCATGATTAACATTCTAAGAGTCTCATATACCAAAGCTGTACCTATCTGTCCTTCCACACCTGCATCTGTCCATCCATTCATCCACTTGTCTACTTACCCTACCACTCACCTACCTACCATCCAGCATGCATTTGTCCGCATGTCTTTCTACTCAGCAGTCCGCCCACCTTCCCATGCTTTCATCGGTCTACCCATCTACCCATCCTCCCACACAACCATCCGTCCATCTGTCCATCCATCCATCCATCCACCCATCCATCCATCTTCCCATCTATCCATTCATTTATACAGGCATCTACCTGTCCACCCACCAATTTGTTCCACGAGTATCTCGGGTTTTACTCTAGGCCAGGGCCTGTGGGCACTCCGGCAAATGTGACAAACACCTTTCCCGACCTCTCAGAGCTCACAGCTGGAATGCGCAAACAATCAGTCGGATAACCCTATAAATGAGAGTGTAATTCCAAACTCTGCTCGAAGAGACTCCTGTTCTAATAGCGCTATTCTGGAGGAGTTCGGGCACACCTCCAGGGTGTGAAGGGAGCTGGAGGGCAGGTATCAAGGCGGGCTTCTCTGAGGAGGGGTCCCCTGAGCGGAGGTGAAGGAGGAGACAGTGGTTGACGACAGGATGGGGAATCAGGGTACCAGGTGAATTTACGGGCTACGGCTCAGGAGGTCCTGCCTGAATCACTCACTGGCTCTGCTGCCGCGCACCCAACTCTGACCTCCGTGATCTGGGGATGTGCCTGAGTGCTGGTGCAGCTGGGGCTCCGCTTCTCCCCTCTCCCTTCTCCACTTTCCAGCCTCTGCCGGGCACTCACCTCTGCCAGCCTGGCACACTGGCCTGCTGTTGCCCCACTTGCCAAGGAGCTTGAAGCCAATGTGTCCTGTGGACCTTCAGAGCCCTGTACCTGCCTCCACAGGACAACATCCCTCTCTGGGGTGGCCCAGCCGATGAGGCCTCCTAGCTCCACCCTCCATGGGGCCTGGTTAGTGACACCAGGGAGACCTTTGCCCAGCTCAGAGCCTCCCGTGGCTCCTCTAGGACCAACCCTGGCAGAATCCCCAGGATCTGGGGATCCTGGCAGGATCACCTTAGGCCTGTCAGCCCCTCCTTCAGGAAGGAATGTGAGAGATGCCAAGAGCTTGCATGGCTCCCAGAGCCACCAGCCTCTCCTCCGATGGGTCTGCTCCTCATTGGTGCTAGGGCTCACGGGTACCTTCCAGCTCTGTACCCGGGCTACCGCTGTGCCTATTTCCTAGACTGTTCCTCTCTCTTCCCGTCCTTCTGCTTATCCCTGTAAAAGCCTGCTGAATCCCTGCTGGCCCAAACCATCCCCCGTGGGGCGCCCCAGTCCTTTCCTCATCCAAGGCAGTGAGTACAGCTGGAGAGCTTGGGTTTTAGAGAAGGAGCCCTGGGTTTGAGTCCTGACTCACTGGGAGCCTTGGTTTCCTTAACTGTGAAATGGGGGAAGTCGGTCATAATAGTATGGGCCTTATCGGGTTATCAGGAAGATAACTGATGGAGGCTTGTGAAGGACCTGGCGCGCATAAGCGCGCCCAACACATTGGAGCTACAGTTAGGGTCAGTGCTGCTCTGAGCTCAAGTCCACGGCCACGCTGAGCCACGCATTCAGAACACAGCCCCAGCCTTACTGAGATCTCCTGGCGGTCCTGGGCTGTCCTGGGTGTAGGGAGATTTGGCTACGAGGCCTGGCTCTGCTGTCACTTCTTGTGCGATCTTGAGCAATCCTGTCCTCGGGGTCTCGTGTGACTGGCTGAGCTGTTAGTCTCTCGAAGATGGGAACCCAGGCTACCTTCCCACAATAGCCTAGCATTGACCTCAGTAGGTCCTCAAGGTTGGCTTGAGAGGGCAAAGGAGAGAGGAAGGGAGGAGGAGGAAGGGAGACCTACAGAAAAGTGAAGGACTCAGCAAAAGGCTCAGCACCGTGGCTGGGGTAGGGGGTGTTTCTTCCTTCCTGCTAAGAGCAGGTCGGGGGGGGGGGCGGGGGGCGGGGGCGGGAACTCCGGGTCTGTGCAGGAGCCAAGAAAGTGGTTTACAGCCTGGGTTCATGGCGTCTCCAGCTGCCTGAGTCTGGACAAGCAGGGTCTGTTCAACTGTGTACCAAGGGCCGGGTGAGACAGGGAGGAATTTTCGTGGCGAGCGCCAAGGTGGGGCTCTCTGCTTACCAGCCCTGTGACCTTAGGCAAGTGACTTCACCTCACCTGTGCAAAGGAGCAAGTGACAGTGCCTGTCATTGGGAGGGTTGGACACAGCCTGGGGAGTGCTTGGCACAAAGTAAATGCTCAGTAAACGTGCTATTAAAATTGTTACTGTTCCATTATTATCATTGTATGTCTAAGTGTGATCGCGTGTGTGTGAGGCCATGAAGTATAGGCCTCAGTGGATGTCTGTGTGCACATGTGTGAAGGGAGGAGAGGCTGGAATGCTCTTGAAAGCAGTGGATGTGCAGGCCGGTGTGTGAAGTTGAAAGAGAGAGTGTGCGTGTGACTGTTCTGTGAAGTTCACGGGATTCCTGGGGTCCAGGACCCCTTCAGAGGTCATCTCCATGTCCGTTCCTCTCCTCCAGGGCTTCCCAGGGAGGCCACAGCTCCTGCTGTGTTGTCCCACACTCCAAGGGCCCAAGCAGGCTGCCAGGCCGCCCTCAGCAGCCCGCTCTAAGGTGGCCCTGCCCACTGGAGCCTGGTCTTCTCGCGTCTGGTGGCAAGCAGGCCCATCACCACACAGGCCAGTGCCTGGGATGAACGCTCAGAAAATGACATCCTGCCCTTGTGCCTGCCACAGTCTCCATGTGAGTCTCAGGAGACCCTGCACATTGGGCAGGGCTATGGGCAGGTCCTGTTGTTCAGAGACCCATTAACTAGAAGAGAACTGTGAAGCTGGTGTCCCCACCTTACAGATTGTCAAAGTGACGTCCAGACAGGACTTACCAAAGGTCCAGGATCACCTGACCCATGGTACCCTCTAGGGCACAGCGCGCAAGCCTGTGTTTCTGGGCCCCACTGGGGACTCACCGTGGGCACCGCCAGCCACCTTCTTCCAAAGGTGGGGGCCGGGGTGAGCGTGTGAGCCAAGCTGGGGGATTGAGGGAATGAGAGCCTGTGTGTGCGAGTTAAATTGGTTCAGGCCTTCAGAAAGTCAGTTTGATCATCTGCCCTCCGAGAAACTCTTTGACCGACCAATTTTACGCCTCTGAATTTCTCCTAAGGAAACAGTCCACATGTGCACAAATGGCGTAGGCACAAAGAGCTTGGGGGCCGCATTGCCCATATTTGGGAAATTGTGGAAACCGTCCCAGAGCCAGCGACATGGGGCAGCTGCACAAGGCAAAGGCAGCAGCAGGCTGGAGGGGGTCTGCGTCTCCCACCGCGGGTGGGAGAAGGCAGGTCACACATCCAGACGCACGCCATGAGTCCGCTTTGGGAAAATGTGCATGCATAAATATTTATACACATAGACTCGGGGCATAAACAACAGAAGAACTTACATGAATGTGTTGGCAGTTAATCATTCTACATGGTGAATCTTGGGGTGATGTTTAGGTCTCCTTTGTTGTTCCATATATATAAAAATATATTTTTTCTGTTCTTTTCTAATTTGTAAATGTTTAATGCTAAAAATCACTAGAAGGCCGAAAGATGATGCTGTGTAACTCTGCACAACCATGCTGCTTACTAGGAACATATGAGGCAATAGGCCTTGGGTCTATCTTTTTTTTAATCTTCATCCAAGGGTATGTTTACTGAGAGAGAGGAAGGGATTGAGAGAGAGATGTAAGAGAGAAACATCGATTGGTTGCCTCCTGTACATAACATGACCAGGGATCAAATCTGCAACCTAGATATGTGCCCTGACCAGGGATTGAACTTGCAGCCTTTTGGTGCATGAGATGACGCTCCAAGCAACTGAGCCAGCCAGCCATGGACTTGGGTCTATCTTAACACCTGCTGGTAGAGCACTACCTTCTTGCCCTGAATCTGCTCTCAGACCCACTGTCCCAGCCACAAATCCAGAGACCTCACTTGGATCTCCCCATCCATGGGTGAGTGGCTCAGGCCCCCATCGCACCTCTCCCTGTGGCTCTGGCCAGAATAACACAAGAGCCTTAGGCAGGCAGAACATTTTTCTCTTCAGAGCTTAAAGCCCTTTCCCGGGCAGCTCTGTGCTTCTCCTGTCAGGACAGGGTGGGTGAGGACCGCCACCCCCAATTCTGAACAGAGTCATGGCGCAGGGAGAGGGCGCGCTGGCCAAAGGTCAGCAACAGGACCGATGCCACCTGAGCCCCGCTGCTGAGAAGAAGGAGGTGGAGGCTTGACATCTGGGCGGCTGCCCCCTGGCCCACTGCCGGCCTTCCCTGCCCCCATCCCAGCTCCCCAAAGGCCAGGAACATCTGGCTGCTGGCCTGGCTCCAGGAGGGGTGAGTGGCGGAGGGGCCTCCTTCCGCCAGGTCCAGACGCTGCTGTGGTGCAAGCACATCAATCAAGGCTGCAGGGCTGGCTGGTGCTGGGAGGGGAGCCGGCTCCTTCCCTCCCCCCTCCCCAGACATTCCTGCGTAATGGAATCTTTTTTCCTGTCCATTTATTACCAACACACAGAGCTCTACCAAGCCCAGTCTGCACATTCAAACCCCAGCAGCCCTGCCTTTTCCTGGGGAGAGGGGTTCCCCAGGGGGAGCCTGGGGGGACCGCCAGACCTTAACCCTCACCGGCATGTCTCACCCCACTCTCCACCCTATCCACGGGTCAGGGGCCAGATCTAAGCGAAGCACTTCCCATAAGGGGTCCTGTGTGGCCACACATGTGGGATGGGCACTCTCCTGACCTTCATGTTAACAGAGGAGAAAACGCAGGCTCAGAGAGGTTAAGTCACTTGCTCAGAGTCACAAAGCAAGGCGATATGCACAGAGTCTGCCTGGTCCCGAAACTCCAGCTCTTTCCTCACTCTTCTCTTGTTAAAGAGAAGGGCCAGGACAAGATGTCTGTCTGTCTGCCTTTGCCTATGCTCTCACCATGGAACTGGAGATGTTAGTCAAGACGATTAGGTAAGAAAAAGAAAAGGCAGCCAGATCAGAAAGGAAGAGGTAAAACTCATCTGTATATGCAGATGACATGATCTCGTGTATAGAAAATCCCACGGAATTCACTACAAACTCTCACAGCTAATAAACGAGTCTAGCACGTTGGTGGGAAAGAGGACCAATAGCGGAAAATCAATAGTATCTCTGTACATCTGCACTAAACAGTCTGAACATAAACTGAAGAAAACAATTTTATTCACAATACCATCCAAAAGAGTAAAACACGTAAGAATAAATTTAACAAAAGAAATGCAAAACTTATCTCTGAAAACTACACTGTTGGCATAAATGAAATAAGATCTAAGTATCCCTGACTGGAGCGGCTCTGTTGGCTGAGCATCATCTTGCAAAGTGAAAGGCGCTGGTTCGATGCCTGGTTAGGGTGCCCGCCTGGGCTGCGGGCTGGCTTCCGACGAGGGGTACCCGATGGGTGTCTCTTTCATGCATCAATGTTTCTCTCCCTCTCTTCCTCCCTGCCTTCCTTCTCTCAAAAAATAAAAATAGATAAAATCTTTCTAAAAAAAATAAAGAAGGAAGATCTAAATAAATGGAAAAACACCACCTATTCACGGACTGGAAGACTCCATGAAGTATGCTAAGGTGGCAATACTCTGTCGCAATCCCCGCTGCAATTCCTGTCGCAGTCCCCGCTGACTGCTTTGCACAAATCGACAAACTGATTCTGAAGTTCCTAGCGCATTCTGGGGGATCTGGAACAGTCCAATGACACCGACAAAGAGGGGGCAGTAGAAGGGCTCACACTTCTCAATTTCAAAACTTACTACAGAGCAACTGTAACGAAGGCGGTTTGGTACCAGCCCTTGGCTAGACATTCATATCAGTGAAACCGAACTGAGAGTCCAGAAATACATCCTCGCATCTGTGCTCGACTGATTTCCGACAAGAGTGCCAAGACTCTTCAATGAGCCTACCTGTGACTTAGTTTCCCCTTCTGTAAAATGGGGAGAATTACAATAGCTGCGTCAGAGGGCCGCTGTGAGGGTCCGATGATGTGCTTAGGACAGGGCCTGGCATGGGACGGCGCTCTGGGAGTGGCTCCTCTGCTGTGTGGTTGGCACCCAGAGACGCCAGCCTGGTTGTGGGATGGGTTGTGAGGCTGCCATGCTGGGGGCTCGGGAAGGAACTTGTTCTAGCGGCTCAGACCCCAGTAGAGTCGTGGAAGAAATGACATGACTCCTGCTCTCTTCTACGACAGGGCTCCAGAACATTTGCCTGGGCTCACCACGTTCAGGCCCACTGCTGGGGCTTCTCCAAGAACTCGATAATAGTGATGATTATTATTCTTATTTTGGCTTACTATGTCTATCAGTCAGGGTCCAGCCAGAGAGACAAAACCAGTAGGAGACACATCTTAAAAGATTTATTACTGAGAATTGGCTCACTCAAATGTAGGGGCTGGCCAGGCAAGTCTAAAATCCACAGGCTATGGTTAATTTTATGTGTCAACTTGACGGGGCCACCAAGTGCCCAGATATTTGGTCAAATGTTATTCTAGGTATTTCTATGAGGATGTTTTTGGATGAGATTAACAATGGAATCAGATCAAGAATGGTAGCTACTGGAACTTCCGGCCAAGATGGAGGCGTAGGTAGACATACTGTGCCTTCTCGCACAACCAAAAGAGGGACAACAACAGTTTAAAAACAAAGAACAACCAGAACTGACAGAAAATCAAACTGTGTGGAAGTCCGATAACCAAGGAGTTAAAGAAGACACATTCATCCGGACTGGTAGGCGGGGTGGAGCTGGGCAGCCGGATGGAGAGGGCTTGTGGCAAGGCGGTGGTTTGTGGAGCAGGGTGGGCAACACTGCAGGGGGCTGGAGAGACCCACAGCTGGTGGACCCGTACCCAGTGGGGCTGAGGCTGGTGGAGCCCGCACGGCCCAGGGTCCCAGTGTGGGGAAATAAAGCCTCAAACCTCTGATTAAAAAAAACTGTGGGGGTTGAGGTGGCAGTGGAAGGAATCCCCAGCATCACAGGGGAGTTTGTTGGAGAGACCCACAGGGTCCTAGAACATACACAAGTCCACCCACCTGGGAATCAGCACAGGTGGGCCCAATCTGCTTGTGGGTAGTGGGGGAAGTGACTGAAAGCTGGCAGAGAGTGGAGCAAGTGCCATTGTCCTCTTTTGGACCCCTTCCCCACAGACAGCATCACAGCATAGCCATGTGGGTGGCCCACCCTGGTGAACACCTGGTGTAGTAAGGCTCCGCCCCTTACTACACAGCAGGCATGCCGAGACCAAAAAAATGGCTCAAATCAAAGAACAGATCAAAACTCCAGAAAAAATACAACTAAGCCCCGAAGAGATAGCCAACCTATCAGATGCACAGTTCAAAACACTGGTAATCAGGATGCTCACCAAATTGGTTGAATTTGGTTGCAAATTAGATAAAAAAATAAAGGCTATGGTAAGTGAAATAAGGGGAAATGTACAGGGAACCAATAGTGATGGGAAGGAAACTGGGACTCAAATCAACAGTGTGGACCAGAAGGAAGAAAGAAAAATTCAACCAGACAAGAATGAAGAAACAAGAATTCAAAAAACTGAGGAGAGGTTTAAGAACCTCCAGGACATCCTTAAACTTTCCAACATCTGAATCATAGGGGTGCCAGAAGGAGAAGAGGAAGAGCAAGAAATTGAAAACTTATTTGAAAAAATAATGGAGGATAACTTCCCCAATTTGGCAAAGGAAATAGACTTCCAGGAAGTCCAGGAAGCTCAGAGAGTCCCAAAGAAGTTGGACCCAAAGAGGAACACGCCAAGGCACATCATAATTACATTACCCAAGGTTAAAGATAAGGGAGAGAATCTCAGAAGCAGCAAGAGAAAAGAAGACAATCACCTACAAAGGAGTTCCCATAAGACTGTCAGCTGATTTCTCAAAAGAGAGTTTACAGGCAAGAAGGAGCTGGAAAGAAGTATACCAAGTCATGATAGGCAAGGACCTACATCCAAGAATACTCTATCCAGCAAAACTTTCATTTAGAATGGAAGGGTAGATAAAGTGTTTCTCAGATAAGGTCAAGTTCAAGGAGTTCATCATCGCCCAGCCTTTATTATATGAAATGTTAAAGGGATTTATATAAGGCATGGAGGGTTATCAACAGGGGAGTGGGAGGGGGAGAGAGGGGGAAAAGGTACAGAGAATAAGTAGCATAAAGGGTAGGTAGAAAACAGACAGGGGGAGGTTAAGAATGGTATAAGAAATGAAGAAACCAAAGAACTTATAGGTATGACCCATGGACAAGAACTAAAGGGGAAGAATGGGGAGGGGCAGAGGGGAATAAAGGGGAAGCAAAAAAGAAAAAACAAACAAAAAAACCAATGGAATCAATGGGCTGAGTAAAGCAGATTGTCCTTCCTAATGTAGGTGGGCCTTGTCCAATCAGGTGAAGGCCTGAATAGGATCAAAAGGCTGACCCTCCCACAAGCAAGGGAGAATTTTTTCTGCCTGACTATCTTTGAAATGAGACACTGGCTTTTTCCTGTCTTTGAACTCAAACTGAAACATTGCCTCTCCTGGTTCTCAAGGCTTTTGGACCCAAACTGGAATTACACCATAAGCTCTCCTGGGTATCTAGCTTGCCAACTTACCCTGTGTGTCGGTGTGTCTGTGTGTGTATTAGGTGGGGTTCTGTATATACATCTCCAACTCACCCTGTGTGTATGTGGTATGTGTAAAGAAGAGAGGTACAGGTCCTGGCCAGGTAGCTCAGTGGGTTGGAGTGTTGTCTCAATACTCCAAGGCTGCGGGTCCGATTCCTGGTCAGGGCACATACAAGAGTCAACCAATGAATGCATAAATAAGTGGAACAGCAAATCAGTGTTTCTTTCCTTTTCTCTTTCTCTCCCTTCCTTTCTCTGTCTAAACTCAATTTTTTAAAAAATTGTTTTAATGAGTTGTTTTACAAAACATTTTTTAAAAAGGAAGCAAGGTGCAATATATACATCCCGTTGGTTCTGTTTCTCCATTTCCCTGGACCCTGCCTGATGCGGTGGGGCAGGCTGGAACTCGCAGGCTCAGAGGCAACAGCTTCTTTTGCAGGGAAACCTCAGCTCAGCTCTGCCCTTAAAGCCTTCCATCCAATTCAATCAGCCTCCCCACCCGACCCTGGACCATCTAGGATAATCTCCTTTGCTTAAAGTTAACTGATTACAGACTTTGATCCCATCTACAAGATACCTAGGTAAGCGCTTGACTGAACTCTGGGCACGGCAGCCTAGCCAAGTTGGCACCTAAAACAGGCCACCCCAGCATGGGCCAGATGGGTGCCAAGTCCATGACTATGTATCAGCTAGTTTGTTTCTCCAATAATCCCAGTAGGGAGTCTTTTAAAATTCTTTTTTTCTAGAAGAAAGTGACTGGCCCCAGGTCACACAGCTGAGAGAGGAGCCGGGGTTTGAACCCGACGTGCCTCCAGTGCGTGCTGGTCCCCATTCTCAGGTTCTGCCTCCTACCTGGTCCTTCTCCGCCCACACGTGACCCTCCATGGTGAGTTCTCCGCTGTGCTTGAGAAGAGGTGGAGGCTCAGACAGGGTAAGTGGCCGCCCTGGTTAGTCAGGACGTGGAGGGCCGTTCCGACAGGGTCCCCTTCTCACAGCAGCCATCTGCTCGCCCCCTGGCACCTCGGCTGCCCGCCCCAGAGGAAAACACTGAGCTTCTGCCCCTGACCGCTCTGAGTGACACAGACACCCCCCTCCTCCTGGCCTCAGCTCTGTCCTGTGTCAGGAGGGGCAGGACTCTTCCGGGTTTGACGGAGGGCCCGGTCTCGGCACCCTGCCTCCAGGGAGCTCCTACTCTGGGGTTAGTCCCACCCTTGGGGATGTCCCCTGGGAGATACCCAGCCAGGACCAAGTGCCCTCGAAGTGTTTCTCTCCCCAGCCCCAGGCGGGGTGAGGCCTGAGCTGCCCAGCAGAATGTGCATTCCTTGGGAAACCAGGGCGCCTCCTGAGACACCAGACCCCTGAAGGGTCCCGGCTCAGCCAAGACTGTGGTCAGTGTTGGCCATGGCCTGGCCCGCCCACCCCTTCCTGTGGGGGCCTCCGTGCCAGGGAGGCGGCCCTGTGAACAAAGCCCTGCTCTGTTCTTGGCCCCGTGACGGGTGGCTGTTTCAGCTGCACCTCACACCAGCCAGGCCTGGATGCTCCCCTGCTCACCTCCACTAACTGGCACCTTTAGGCCTCAGAGGAAACCCATCCTATGGTCAGCACCCTCCAAACTCCCAGAGAGGCCGCAACTCAGAGATCAGCAGCCGGGGGCGCAGGGGCGGGGTTAGGGATGGCCCCCCAGCAGGACCGGCCATGACCACGAGCACCCAAAACTGGCTCCACCTTGGCCTGGGCCCTTTGACCAGCCCTTGGTCTTCCTTTGGTGAGTGTGAAGGGAGGTGGGGCAGCTTGCCCCTGGTCACACAGCTGGGAAGCAGCAGAGGGGGAGCTCAGACCCAGGTCTGCGAACCCCCTGAGCCCAGGGCCTTCACCGCTGCACCAAACAGCCCTTTGGAAACCCAGCGTGGCCCCGAGTCCAGGGCTCAGTGCACACACACGCACACATGGGCGCATGTTCACCTTCCTCAGCGGCTAAACCATGCAGGAACAGCCTTGGCATGGGCCCTGAAGTGCTCTCAGCCCGGCTCCCCATGCTCACCTGGGGAGGGCCCCTGCTGCCCCTGCCCGGCCTGGGTGCAGGAGTCAGGCCCCAGCTCAGGGTCCCCTGGGTGTGTGCATGCAGTGCGAGGGGAGGTCAGTCCTGCCCTGGAGGTCTCCCCAGCCCGGCAGGCTGGCGGGTCAGCTGGCCCTCCTCCCCCGGTCCTCCCAGCACCCACAGGCCCCAGGCCAGGCCTGGCTTCCGGAGCCGCCGCCACCTTGGCCGGCCGCACCACACATGGTTTCAATCAGCAGCCTGCCTGGATGAACGGTGCCTTGTGAGAGCACGGCGGGGCTCACCTCCGACCGGTCGGGCCAGGTAGGCTGCCTCTGGGAGGGAGTGCCAGGGGACCACGGGGCAGGGGGTGGTGCGCTGGGAGGGCTGTGGACAGAAAGGAGTGGGGTCCTGACCTTGCCAGGCCTGGCCTCAGTCTGGGCAACTCACAGAAACTCTCTGGGCCATGGCTCCACCCTCCACGTGGAGGAGGGGGAACAGAGCCCCCCAGGGAGGGGGCTGCGAGGATTCAGGGATGGCGTGAGGGTCAGGCGCACAGTTTGTACTTTCGTACCTGGAGTCCTGCCCAACCCGTCGGGGGCCAGTGCCAGGGGTCTCACAAATGTGATTTACTGGGGGAAGGGAGAGGACCCCAGCTTGGAGCAAGGGGGCTGGCCGCCATGGTGACTTCCTTTGTGAAGAGGGGGAGGTTGCAATCAACTCTGTGGCTCACACTTCAAAGGGCCTCACAAAGGGAGCTTCGGAGCTGACCTCAGCTCCAGGAAGAGGGTAGACGGGGTAGATGGGCAGGGCCTGGCCTGCCACCCGCCAGCACCGTGGCAGGAGAGCTGCAGGTGAGATGGACGGTGAGGACGCTAATAACGATGTTTGCTGAGAGCTGACTGGGGACTGTTCTCTGCAGTACGTGCACCGTCTCATTTAATCTTCCTCCTCCTTCTATTAATGTTTCCATTTTGCATGTAGCAAAACTACCACAAGCCACACGGCTGGGGGAGGCAGAGCTGGGGCGTGAGGCTGCATGACGCAGCTCGAGCCCAGGCTCTTGCCTCCGCACCGCCTGCTGCGTGAGAGGCCTGCCAGAGGGGGCTGGGAGCTCCTTCTCCGAGGGTCTCCAGAGCAGGGGCTGTTGGGGGGCAGTGCTCCCCACGTCCCTGCCTGGCTGCCTTTCCTGCCCCCAGAGCTTCCCGAGGCCCTGCCCAGAGAGCCCGAGGACCCACCTTCTCCCCACCTTCCTCCCAGCCCTCGGCACAGCCTGGCGCAGAGAAGAGGCTCCTGGGCATTGAGAACAGAGGGGAGGGAAGGAGGAGGTGTCGTCACCAGTGCGGCTGTCCTGTCACCAAGGGGATAAAGGGCAGAATCTTTACCCCTTGCACAAGGTCCCAAGGACCCAGCAAAAGTCTCCACCCCTCCTCCCTTGCCCCCACTGCAACCTTCACTCTCCAGGTTAAGTGCTCCAGGTTCTCGGCAGCCCTTGGCCCTCTGTCCCCCACCTCCAGGCTTTGCTCATACTTTCACCTGCCTGGAACCCTGTCCTTTTCTACCCTGGCTAACCAGTCCTCCAGGACTCAGCTGAGCACCCCGTGTACCACCGGGATGCCAGTCTGGCCCACTGGGCTCCAGAACACATCCCCCGCCAGTAAGTCCAGGACAGAGCCCTGGGCCTCGTGGGCCTTTCTCTGGGACTGGCCCCAAGTCAGACTCTCTCCCTGCCGAGGAAGAAGCTTCCTTTCTCCTCTGTTGGAGACAGGGCGCCGCCTTCTCAGAGTGCCTGCTCTTGTTCCTCTTTTAACTCAGCGGTCGGTGGGGTCAAGGCAGCTGCACCCACATGGCTACATTGGGGTCATTTGCCTAATGGGTGACCTCACAGCTCCTAGCTGCCCAGTGGTGCTCTGAGCCCCGCTGAGAGACCATTTCTGGAGGAGAGTTTAAAGCACCCGCCGCCCCTGCCGTCTTCTGCACAGACTAGAGGTCTCCTTCCAATGGCGACGGCTCAGCCAAGAGCTGGGTGCGCACATTCACTGGGCGCCCCCGTCACCCAGACCCACCTGCCGTTTGGCGTGACAACTCCACAAGGGCTGTTAGAAAAGCATCCCTGTGAAAACAATATGGGCGCGCTCAAAGGTTAGGCTGCAAAAATGTTCAGCGTGGCTTCGTTGATGCTACTAAAAATCCAAAATAACCCCTCGGCTCTAAAGTTCGGCGAAGCGTGGTGCATGACAAAGCTGAATCCCAAGATGAATAATCGATGACCCCAGCAGATGGGCACAGCTTATCTCTAAGAGGAAGAAGGCAGATTAGAAAACATCGTGTAAAACCAGGGGAACCTGGAGGTCAAAGCCGCAGGGGTGCAGTGTGTGTGTGTAGGCTCGGAAGCCAGAGGGCCCAAGTCCAAAGGCAGGTCTGCCACCCTGTAGCCAGGAGACAAGGAACAAGTCACCAGACCTAAAACCCAGCGTCGCGCCATCTGTGAAGCGGGGAGGGCGCAGGCCCTGCGCTGCGTACGGGGTACTCGGTGCAGTGCGGCTGATGGAGACGGGGCACACACCCGAGTGTGGGCAGTGCGGAGCATGGCATTCTGAGCAATGTTTATCTTCTCATGCTCGCTTATTTGTGTCTTTTTCCTTTTTCTGCACTGAATGCATATGACTCGTCTTAATTTAAAAAATAAAAGCAAACAAGACTTCCTAAGGAGGCGGCCCGATGGAACTCGTTCCCGCCAGCATGTTGTTGAGGGCATAGCTCGTGACGATGAGCTCATTAGGGCCGGGGAGGGACCGGTCCAGTCTTGGTTCCAGGAGATTTCCCTGATCCTGCTGGCTGCCCGTGGGCTTCAAGCCACAGCTGTGCACCTGACCTCCAAGGCCACTGCGAGGGGGTCACTTCAACAACAAGCCTGCTATGCGATGTGCGCAGGAAAACACACAACAGTTCCACCAAAGAGACGGACGTCTCCGACCGGGGACCAGGGAGTTTCGTCACAATAATCTTCTGTCACCATAAAATGGACATGACATAATGTATTATAGTAGGAAAATATATAATAACACATAAAGATGTTGAGGATTTGGGATGTTTAAAAAGAGACATGCAAAAGAACTTCCTCTCCACGAGAGCGACACGACACACCAGACAGAGGGGACGCCCTGCAGTGGGACAGTGGCTGTCCCAGCGAGAGGGACACGGACGTGCCCATCTTCCTCCCACTTGTCTGCGTGTCCTCGATGTCCCACCATGCCTATCTGCAACTTTTGTGACAAAACAGTGTCTTTTCTTCAAAGGGGAACTTTGGCCCGACGTTTTGCCTGTGTTAGTGTCTCGGTCACAGGGGACTACGCTTTAGCCTCTTTCTTGCCGACCCCCGTTCCCCACCACTGTGCGCCCCGCTTTCTCGCCCACCTTTAATTGGCACCATCTCTGCTTTCCTGCCCGTGTCCTTGTGAAAGGCCTGAAATCCTTGTTGGAATGAGGCAAGGCAGGAGCCGAGGCGCAGGTCCAGCCCACGGCTCCCAGTCCAGTGGTTCCCCACCACCCCACACTGCCTCTGGGAGTATTGTTCCAATTAGTGGGGGCGCAGAGCAGACCCAAAGGCAGAACTATAAACACCAGAGGCAAAGACCCATAAACAGCTGGGTAACCAGCTCCAGCTGTGCAGACGACTTGCCCCCTCCCCTCCCGCACAGTGGTGGCTATATGGGGGCTGGGCTGGCCACTGAGGACTTGCCTCTGCCTCCCATCTTTCCCCATAAACTAGTGGCAGTTAGGGATTGAGTGGGTCAGTCTTAAGTGCTTTTGCATTCAAGTGAGCAGGGAGTATGGGGCCGAGGCTCCTCAAAGTCACCTGAACCCTATTACCTATGCCGCTGAGCCTCAACTTATCTATCTGTAAAATGGGTTACAGAAGAACTAAAAAACTGGATGGGCCTTCTCAGCTCTACCACATTATGCTTAACTCAAATCTCTGCATGGGAACTAAATGCCTATAATATACCTAGCTGCAATATAATGAAAATATGGACTCTGTGATGATAGAAACACATGCTATAATAAAATGATCTACAATATAACCCATACATCATATTCTGTATTATTGTATCATACTCGTTAAATTATATTTTTATACTTCTAAATGACTATCCATGAATATCTGTGATCACAGAGTACACAGAGGCAAGCCGGGAAGACTTCCTATAAGAAGAGAGATTTAAGGGCTATGAATTTGACAGGCAGGGGAAATGAGCCTCCAAAAATGCCATGATGGAGGAGAAAGGAGAGACTTGAGGGCTGTTCAGTGGTCATCCAGGGAACGGATCTGTGTCCATCTTGCTCCACATAAACACAACTTGGCATGGCAGAGGGCGGAAACTTAATATTGTTAAGTAGCAACTCCCCAATGACCTACAGCTTCAACACGATCCCTGTTAAAATCCCAGCCATCTTCTTTGACAGAAATAGACAAGCTGATCATAAAATTCACATGTCTATGCAAGGAACCCAAAATAGCCAAAAACAATTTTGAAAAGGAAGAACAAAGCTACAAGAATTAGTCCTGACTTCAACTGCTGCAAAGTTACAGTATTCGGGACAGTGTGAAAGTGGCTCCATAGACAATGGAACAGAACTGAGGGTGTAAGAATATACTTAGATTTATGGCCAGCGGACTTTTGACAAGGGCGCCAGGACGATTCAACGGGGGAAAGAACAGTCTTCTCAAAACGCGGTGCTGGAACAGCCAGCTGCCCACCTGCACAAGAACGAAACTAGCCTTCGACCCTGCGTGGTGTACAAAAACTAACTCAAAGTGCGTCAGAGCCCTAAATAAGCTACCCGATGAAGGTCTAGTATCCCGAATATAGAAAGAAACTCTTACAACTCAACAGCCAGGACAAAACAAGCCCATTCAAACTTGGGCAAAGAACTTGAACAGACGATTCTCCAACGGAGACACACCCATGGCCACCAAACCCATGCAAAGATGCCCAGCATCGTTAGTTACCAGGAAAATGCAAGTCTCATCGTTAGTTATCAGGAAAATGCAAGTCAAACGCCAGAACGAGGTACCACTTCACACCCACTAGGGCAGAGCTAATGGAAAGCGACGAGTTCTGAGGAGGCCATGGAGAGCCTGGAACCCCCCTACGTTGCTGGGGGGGCTGGGAAGTGGCCGGGCCTTTGTGGAAAACGGCTTGAAGTGCTACTACACACTGTGACACGAGGGACCTTGAAAACATTACGGGAAGGGAAGGAAACCAGACGCAGAAGACTGTGCACTGCGGGATGCCATTTATGGGACTTGTCCACAAGGAGCGATCACAGCAACAGAGAGCAGTGGACTGTCTGCCGCAGGCTGAGAAGAAGGGGGTGGGGAACGACCGTGAATGCACCCGAGCTCATTTCTGAGGTGACAGCATGTTCTGGCAGTCGCACAGCCCTGTGACACGCCGAACAGCCCTGAATTAATTGTGCACTTTAAAGCGTTACTTTATGATATGCGAATACGTCTCCATTTTTAAAAACAAGAGCTGCCTTTAGTCGTGCGTATGTATTTTTTATTGCGGTAAAACATACATAACATAAAACTTGCCATTTTAACCATTTTCAAGTGTACGATTCAGAGGCATTAGCTACCTCCACGGTGTTGTGCCATCAGCACTATTTCCAACACTTCCCAGCACCCCACGCAGAATCCCTGGGCCCACTAAGCAGTAACTTCTCATTCTCTCTCCCCTCAGCTCTTGGTAACCACTGATCACCTCCCGTCTCTGTGAATTTGCCTGTTCTTGATATGGTACATAAGTGGAATCATCCAATATTTTCCTCTGTGCCTGGCTTATTTCACTTTGTATAGTATTTTCAAGTTTAATTCCTGCTGCTGTACCATTTACCAGAATTTCATTCCTTTTTCTGACTGAGTACTCCTCCACTGTATGCATATACTACATTTTGTTTATCCACTCACCTGTCAGTGGGCATTTAGGTTGTTCCCAGCTTTGGCCACTGCGAGTAACGCTTAACTTTTTGAGGAACTGTCTTCCGCAGAGGTGGCACCATTTTACAGCCCCACCGGCAATGTATGAGAACTCCAATTTCTCTACATCGTTGCCCAAACTAATTTTCTTTTAAAAAAATTATAGCCGTCCTAACAGGTATGCAGTGGTTTTGATTTGCATTTCCCTGGTGGCTAATGATGCTGGGCATCTTTTCAGATGGGCCATTTGTGTATCTTCCTAGGAGAAGTGTCTCTTCAAATTTTTTGCTCATTTTAAAAAATATTTTTATTTATTTACTTTTAGAGAAAGGGGAAGAGAGGGAGAAAGAGAGGGAGAGAAACATCAATGTGTGGTTGCCTCTCTTGTGCTCCCCACTGGGGACCTGGCCCGCAACCCTGGCATGTGCCCTGACTGGGAATCGAACCGGCGACCCTTTGGTTCACAGCCTGCGCTCAATCCACTGAGCCACACCAGCCAGGGCAAATTCTTTGCTCATTTTTAGATTGAGTTGTTGTTCCTTATATGAAGAATAATTTATCTGTTTTTCCTTTGTTGCCTACACTTTGGTGTCATATTTAAGAAACCATTACCAAACCCAAGGTCACAGAGATGTGCACTTATGTTTTCTTCTAATAGTATTATAGTTTAGCTCTTCAATGTAGGTCTTTGATCAACTTTGAGTTAATTTTTGTACATAGCATGAGGTAAGGGTCCAACTTCAAAGTGCGGCATGTGATTTGTCTACAATGACAACAATAATACCTACCTCAAAGGGTTGTTGTAAGGATTAAGAGATATTAACTGCCTGACTCAGAGTGAGAAGTACTTTTTATTATTAATATTATTTAATTTATTGTTGTTATTGTTTATAGTATTATTACCCCACCACCATTAATCACCAGCCCAGTCTTTGCAGGGAGGCTCCCACTGACCTTAGCCTTGAGATGCTGGGGTGATATCTCCCCCCGGTGGACATATTATGAACTGCATCAGATAAGTCAGACACACTAGAATGAGTCAAAATTCAGCTCCATTTCTTTCCTCTTACCTGTAAATATTTCAGTGTGTACTTCTTAAGAACAATGATATACTCTTACATAACAGTACAATAATCAAAATCATGAAATTCAACACTGATACAATACTATTATCCAACATACACAGTCTATATTCACATTTTGCTGGTTGTCCCTAGCCCAGGACCCCCCCCCAGGGACACACATACCATTTGATTGCCAGTTCCCTTGAGCAGACTTTAATCTTGAACCATTTGTCAGCTTTATCTTCCAGGGCCTTGACTTTTTTGGAGCTCAGGCCAGTTATTTTGCAAAATGTCCCCACCTTGGTAGCTCTGCCATTCCCCCTTGGCTAGATTCATGTTACCAGTTTTGTCAGGAATGTCACGGGCTGTGTCCTCATACAACGCTGGTTTGTCCCAATATTAATGAACTCCAAGGCCCCCACCCGAGGCCAGAGGGGAGCGGAGACTTGCCTGTAGTCACAGCAAGTCAGGACCCTCAGCTCAGGGCCTTGACAGGTGCTCAGGAAACTTCAGCAAGGCAAGAACTCCCCCCATTGCCCTTGGGCTCGGCCCCCTGGCTGGTGAAGGTCAGAGGTGTTACGGCCTTCATGGTCCCACTCACGCTGGTTCCTGCCTGCAGCCCCTCCTTTCTGGTGCACCCGGTTCTAGTTAATTTTATTAGAACTTTTTCATTCCACGGATGAATACATTATCTCAATTTTTCAAAAAATGTTTCGGCCAAAGCTAAAGTCCTCTTGGAAGACCCCTCTTCCCCGTCCCCTCCCCTCTGTTGCAAGTTCGGCACGAGAGATATATAATATGGCTGTTATGTATCTATACTCCCAGAACAAATGCACACTATGTAGCATTCTCTTTCCACAAATGGTCACACTGTGTGGGTAGGTCTGTCCTGCAGAAATGTCCCCAGCAAGACGAGATGTTTTCAGCTGCACTGTCATGCTCCAGCACGTGGCTCCACCAGAGGACCTCTGTGCAGCTGGTTCCCCGTGGATGGACATCGAGGTTGTTTCCGGTGTTTGCTAGTATGAAACACACCGCCCTGGGCTTCTCCGAGGGAAATGCCCACCTCTGGAGCTGGCCTGCTCCTAGGGCACCAGGCTCCCAGAGCAGCACCCCCACTGAGGAGGATGAGGAGGGGCTAGTGTTTTTTTGTTCACTCAACCTGGTAGATCTGCAGGACTCTTGGGACCTCTGACAGCAGCCAGGCTGGCTTTTCACACTGTGTCTCAAGGAAGCGTTGTATTCCAGGTAGGATGGGGGACAGGGAGGAGGAAGTGGAGCCGGTGAGAGGCCAGACCCTCACCCCCAATTCCACCCAGAGCCCCTTGCCTTCACCTGGTTTCCAATTACATTTCTCTTTAAAAGAAGAACCTTTGCTGTTTTAAAAGTCAAAAACTTCTGATGGAGCCCAATCCCCTACCTGGTGCAGGTATCATGCCTGTATCACGCCTTCTGGACCTGTTCCCATCAGTGCTGCTTCCGGCCACGTTCTCATTGGTGATGCCGCAGGGCCCATCCCGAGCTCCCTGATGACAAACCGTGAAGTCGTTTCTGCGAGTGCGGTGCTTGTGCCGTTGGGGTGGGCATTTCGGTGTGTTCCAGCTGGGTCCCAACACGCCCCTTAGCAGCGGCCCACATTTCTGTCACCTTCTCAGGCTCACACTAGGTGGGACTGCGTTGAAATACACATTGCTGGGTCCTATTCCCATAGGTTCTGATTGAGTGGATGGGAGGGCCCGGGAATGTGCATTTTCAAAGCTGTGCAGGGGATTCTGAGGGCCAGGGTTCCCCCAGGAGTCGTGCCTCAGCATGCTCCAGAGCTTGTTAAAATGCAGGTGTTCGGGCCCATCCCCACATCTGCCAGCCAGCAATCTCTGAAGGTGTGGCCTGGGAATCTCATATTTTAAGCAAATTCTCCAGGAGCAGCCACTAAGCCCAGTTCCCTCCACACCCCTAAAAGATAAGGGAAACTGAGAATCAAAACGGAAAAGGGACTTGTTCCCAGTCACGGGACACGTCTGCAGCAGAATGGGCTCTAGACGCTGAGCCCCGACCCCCAGGGCACCGCTCTGTCTGGCCCTTAAAGACCTGGGCTCTTGCGTGTGTGTGGGAGGGGCAGGGGGCGGCCAGAGGGGCCATGCATGCAAACATCTGCATCTCCACCCTCCTCTGCAGGCCTTGAGAATATGTCAGACAGACAGACAAACACGACCAATGCGTACAAACGGAACCCCACTTTATTAGCAGTTAGTTCGAGATTGTACATTAATGGAGGAAGGTTCCCACTTTTAACACAACCCAAAACGGCTGGTTCAAGAGCCCTGATCGGGTGAGCTGGATAGTGCCCCCTTTCCACGCCTCTCCCCACCCCCACAAGGGAAGGAAACCTCAGCCTGCTCCCCCCCCGTGTGTCCCCCACCCTCTCCAGTCAGCCCTCTCCTCTCCCCAGGAAATGACATGAATTTCATGCACAAATTACAAAAGGAGCCCTCTTGCTGATAATAAAAGCTAGCACAGTCAGAGAAAACCTCTCCTCCCTCGTCCTCCTCAAGGGCCACAGAGAGGAAGGAGAGAGGAGGGATGAACTTGTTAGGATAAAACACGGCCAGAGCCCCCCAAGCCCTTGATGTGGACCCCACACAAAGCTGATGCCCACCCCCTGAAGGCGCTGAAAATACCTACGGTGCTCAAGCTGGCAAGGGCAAGCCCTGGGGGCAGCCAGCCCTGGGACGGCCAACCCAGGGCTCAGCGCCCCCTCGAGTGTGGAATGGGGTCGTGCCTGGGCCTGCTGTCCTCACCTCAGAGAGAGCAGAACGACCTCCTGCTTGCTGCTTGAAAACCCTCGCTGTAGCTCCACCTGCTCGTTCTATAAATGTGAAACTGAGGCCCTGGGAGGAAGCCTGTCACGCCGAGACCAAGTGTCCTCGGTGGGATGAAACTTCCCGTCTCCTGCCTCCAGCCCAGTGCTCTCCTCCTCGCGCCAGTCTGGGGGAGGCGGTTCCCTGGCGAGACCCATCCGGGTCACATCTTGGGGCCTGGCTCTGCTCCAGTGCACAGGGGCCATAGGCCTCCCGGAAGTGAAGACCCCCGGGACCACAGCAGAGAGAGATCGAGATGGAGAGATTAGAGACACAGAGAGAGAGAGAGAGAGAGAGAGAGAGATGGATGCTGTTTGGCACCCTGGGGCCCCTCCCCGGGGTCAAAGTGGGCAGCACAGGCCCTTCTGAGCCAGAGATGTCTCATTTCCAAGAGGCCCTGCACTGCGTGGGCTGGCCTCCGTGCACGGGGCCTCCTCCTCCTGGCGGGCCCCCAAGCCTTCCTCCAGAGCCCCACTGTGAGGCCGCCTGCCTCGCCCACCCCTGAGCTCCTGGAGCTCCAGGTGGCCCCTCTGTGCTCTACAGGTGACAGTAGAGGGCACCTTAGGCTGGAGGGAAGCTGTCCAGTCAGCGCAAAGGCAAAACTCCACATGGCCTAAATTACTCTCGACAACCCAGGGGACAAGGAACTCGACCTCCAACACCGGGAGGAAGCAAGTGGACAAAGGCAGGACGCTGGGCTTCTCCAGGCCTGCAGGCCCGCTGGCCTCGGAAATGATGTCACTTAAAAAATCCAAGTGAGCAGAAGGAGGACTTTTCAACACTCAACGAGCCTTAAAAACACCATCACGAAATGCAATGTGTGCCCCCTGACTGGGTCCAAATTCCAAAACCAGGTTCAAGTTATTTGGGGGGAAGAGGAATATGGACGGGAGAGCAGATGTGAGCATGTCGCCGTCCCAGGTGTGACCCTGGGCCACCACACAGGGGACCACTCTGACTCTGAACAGATGCGGGCTGCAGCATTTTGGGGTAAAGTCACAATTTTTAGTTTTAGGCCAGTTCAGAAAAAACTCTATGCAGCGAGAGAAAACAAATGTACCAAAATGTTCATTTTGAATCCAGACGGTGGTCTCAGCGAGCCCATGGGGGGTCAGCCCGCATTGGGACCGCCGCTCCCTGTGCGGCAGCCCAGCCGTTCTCTGCTCCTGGAGACAGGCCCTGCCCCCACCCGGGCCCCTGAGGCACTGGCTGCTCCTGCTTCGAGGCCCGGAAAAGGCCCATCACAAGATGCCCGCCCTGCGCCTGGCTCTGGAACCCCGAGGGACTGAGGTGGCGTTAGCTGGACACCCCCTGCACGCCCCCTGTGGGGCAAGGGCGCGTGGTGGGGTCGGCAGGATGGATGATGAGGTCATCTGCATGACTTCGCTATTTCTGTCTCCCTCTCTGTCTCCCTCCTTGGCCAAATGCTTACAGTGAACGAGAGAACATTCAACAAGCTCGGGCTGCTGGACCCGCCGACCGCTGGTTCTCTTCTCATGAGGCACCCCTGGGGGACTCATCTGTCCCCTCTGCAGTACCCATGGGTCCTGGCAGTGGGTCCTCGAGGAGGAGTCATTAGTGGGAAGGGAAGGAAGAGCAGTGACCAGACTTAGAACACGTGGCAGGTCAAGTCCCCTGCCTCCCAGAGGGGCCTGGACAAAAATCCCCAATATTACCTCTGCTCCCACAGGGTCTCATACCTGCATGCTCCTTCCTCGGGCCAGAGGCCCCGAGAAGTGGAACTGCCGGCCCATCAGGCCTTCAGAGCTCAGAGAGATGGGGGAGGCTGTCCAGGCCCAGAGGGTAGACTGCGGAAGGTGGGCGCTGGAAGGTCCTCACCGGTCGCGAAGCCCGAGCCGCTCGCCGACCACTGGGAAGCGAGGCCCGGGACGGGCACTGTGGAAGTCAGCGTGTGGTCGGGCCCACGGCGCGGCCGGTCCTCGGAGCGTGCCAGGTGGCACGCGGCCCAGTCCTGAGACACGCTCTCCTCATCCTCTGCGGGGCCGACAAGGCTCAGGGCTCCCGGGCTCGAAGGCCCCAACAGGAAGCACAGTGGGACCATGCAGCCATCTGCAGCTGGCCCCACTGAGTGGCCACCCTTCTCTGGCCCAGTGGACACCTTGGGAAAAGGGCATCGATCGGTTCAGAGCTGAGAGAGACCCGGGCCCGCAGGCTGGGAAGAGCCTTTTGAGGTGGAGGGAGCAAGACAGGGATGCAGATGCTGATCTGAGGAAACTCAAAGGCACCCTGGCTGGGAAGAAGTGGTTTGTCCCTATGTCCTGGAGTGACCAAGGGTGCGACTGAGGGAGGGACAGGAACCTGGCACAGAGTCGGGTCCCAAGGAGGGGCTCAGAGGCAGCGTGGCATTGGAAGAGGAGCACTGGACTCAGAATCAGGAGCTGCGGATTCACTTCTCGGCCTTGCTCCCAACCAGCTCTGTGACGCCGGCCAAGGAGGCCACCTCCCGTTGTTCCCGTAGCTGAAGGACCCTTCCCTCCCCAAGATGCTACAGTCTTCCAAACAAGGCTTTCCAGAAAGGACTTCCTGGGTGTCAGTTCGAAGCTGAACTGGCAGTGGGAGGGGGTGGGGAGAGCACCCCAGTTTAGTCACTTCACATTGTTAAAAGGAGGGTAGGAGCAGACCCCAACCAGAAAACAGCCCGGAGACCCGCTGTCTGCAGGGGGCCTGGAGACAGCTCTGTGGTCCCTGCGGGCCCCCCAGCTCCCAGGGCAGCGCCCCACCTAGCACCATGTGAGGGGAGGGGAGCAGGCCAGCCTCTGGCCGGGTCGCCCACGCCAGCCTGGCTGTTTCCTTTGGCTAAAGCTCCCCTGGGTCCCTGAACTTCGTGAAGCCAGATTTCCTAGAGAGAGCAGGTCTTCCCCATGTGTCACGGCCTCTGCACCTGCACAGCCCTGGACGGCCATGGCACTCGGGAGGGGACACAGGCTGCTCTCCCAGGGCGCCTCCGCGCCGTCCCCTCGAGGCCTGGACACAGGAAGATGCGGCCGCCCCCTCCCTTCCGTCTCATTTTCATGCACGGGGCTGGGGCTTGCCACCATTTTGTGTGACTGAATTAAAAACAAACCCAACCAAAAAAATATAATATATATATACAAATTATATATATATATATATATATATAACACAGTGCGACCCCAGCACCCAAAGTATAAACTCTGGCACCAAGAAATAAAACAAAATATTAAAATACTTTAGCTTCTTAGTATTGGGGAGGTCAAGGGGCCTCCAGGAACCCTCAGCCGCAGGCCGCGGGAGCAGAGCCGCTCCCCAGCTCCGCGCGCGCCGGCCGGGGCCGAGGCTGGGCGGGCGTGGGGATGGCATGTGCGCTGGGACACGGACCCTGGCAGACTCCTGAGCCGCCTCCGTCTCCTACCACAGGAAACACCACGCGTGTCACGTCCCAGGGGGAGGGGTGGAGGGCTGGGTCTCTGGGTCCCAGTGGCATGGCAGTGCCCCAGGCCCTGAAGGAGGCCTCAAGGGTCAGGTGGATACTGGAGGAATCGGCAACCCCCCCCTTCCCGCCGCCCTGAAAGGGAAGGCGAGAGGCGAAGGGATGAACCAGAATGGGTGTGGAAGTTCCGAGTCCTCTCGAGGGACCACACTCACGTCCAGCCTAGCGACCAACTCGGGGAGCGGGCTGGCCCCTCAGAAGGTCCAGTCTCTCTCCCTGGTTTGGCAAAATGCCCAGCTGGGCTCTTCTCCCTTACTGTCCACAGGACAGGGAAGATGTGGCAGCTAACACCAAGGGGATACCCCGCTGGGGCGGGGGGCGACGGGATGAAGGGGAGGCCATGGTTGGTAGAACACAGTGAGGGACAGAGAAGAGAGCCTCGCGGACCCCCTCCTACCAGGGAGCGGCCTCCCCACAGGAGGCCGCGGACAGGACGGACCTCCGGCGGCTCGGGAGGTCCTGGAGGCCGCAGACCCAGCACTGGGTGCTTCGAGGCGCTCGCGGACCCGCCTGGGCTCTTCTCCGGGCGGTGCCTGGGCCCCGGCAGAGTATTGCTCGCAAGTGCTTGGCCAGCCTGGGCCCAGCTCGCCGTTCTGCAGGTCAGTCTGGCTCAGCGCGCGGCAGGACGTCCCTGCCATCACGAATGTTCGGTCTGGTTGCGGTGCTGCAGCTACCTGGTGTTCTGGAGGTCCTCCCGCAGCCAGGTGGGCAGCGTCTGGCCCATCTTGTACAGCAGCTTGGAGAGCTCGATGTTGTGGTCCCGGTAATAGTCCTTCAGGAAGGTGCGGGACTGTAACGGGAAGGGAAGCGCAGGTCTGGTGGATGTGCTCTCGCAAGAGCGAACCCTCCTCTTTAAGGCCACTGTGACGTTGGTCCCATCCCCATCACCCAGTTCTCATTCACAGTCTTCCTCAAAAGGGCAGCCTCCAAGAGAAAACCCCTCCCTAGGAGGAGTACCAGAATGTAGCACACAAGCCCAAAATTCTTGTGATAGAAAAGAGAGAGAATTAACCAAAACCAGGGCAAAAGGGAGAAGGCAAACATAACAAAAGTCACAGTGTGTGACCTTTCCCCTCTGTCCTTTGACCTGCCTTCTCCCCTACAACGATGCCTCACCCTCCCCTGCCAGAGGTCCAGATGTGGCCCATCTGTCCAGGTCCGCCACCAGAGACCCCTCCTGGCCCCTGAGAAGGCTTCTTTACCCCTCCTCATCCTGTATTCCCCGAGCTCGGACCTGTCCGGCTTCCTGCCTTGGATTCTGCTCCCTGGAATATGGACTGACTTCCCTCCTAGGAAGGAACTGCTAGACTCGGAGTTCCCTGAAGGCAAAGAAATGTCCAATTTGTCCTCAAAGCCCCACTGCATTCAGCCCTCGGGAGAACGGAATAAATACTCATCTGACTAACTCAGTTCTGACCCACCAGATCCCAACCCACGTTTCTCCTTTAAGAATGCCATCCGCCTGGCTGGCGTAGCTCAGTGGATTGAGCGCGAGCTGGGAACCAAGCGGTCCCAGGTCGATTCCCAGTTGGGGCACATGCTTGGGTTGCAGGCCGGGTCCCCAGTGAGGGCCATGTGAGAGGCAACCACACATTGCTGTTTCCTTCTCTATCTCCCTCCCTTCCCCTCTGTCTAAAAATAAACAAATAAAATATTAAAAAAAAAGAATGCCACCCAAAAAGTACCAAGGCCATGAACGTGCTGGGCACAGGGCAAAGAGGAGGGGGGCTCCCTCCAGTGCAGGGACGCTGCCCGTTTATCCAGCTGCTTGCAGGCAGCGTGTCCACCACTTACGTCCAAGTCCATCTCCGGGTACTTCCGGCCCTTGCTTTTGCCCAGACACTTGGTTTTTCCTCCTTCGAGCAGTTGGCACCAAAATCCTTTCTTTGGATCGAACCTGTGGAGGTGGAGAAGGCTGTGGATGGGAGCTGGCCCGGCCCACCTCCTCCCCACTGCAAGGCAATGCTCGCAGACCCCAGGAACAGCCTGGGACAGAGACTTTAGGATCCACGCCCCTGTGCACGCTCTGGAACCCACAGACCGCGTGGGGCCAAGACCTGTGTCTGTCAGCCGTGCTCTGTCCCTGACTCCTCCACGAAGCCCCCCTGCCCTGTTTTCCAGGGATGGCCGTGCTTAACTACCACGGCAGATATCGCATTTCTTCATAAAAGAGCTGACCCCCCTGGGTTGGAGGGTGTGCAGAGAGGTTTCTGGGAACCGTGAAGGTGGGGTGTGTGCATGCTGTGGACTGCAGCGGGAACCGGGACCGCCAGCCCAGAAACAGGGAGGCTCAGAGCATAGGAGCCGCCATCGGGCAGTTTCACATTCGGAGTAAACTTCAGAAATGACAGCGCGAGACTGCCTTGGGGACGTGCAGTCATGCTGGGCTGTCATGGGCACTTGAGGAGAGAGGAGATCTGGAGCTGTCCCGGGCCCAGGAGGCACAGCGGCATCAGAATCCAGCCCCGGATCAGGAACTGAGATCCTGGGCATGGAGGCAGCAGGAAAACAGAATTCACGCTTGGCAGGTGAAGGAAGCAGCGATTCCTGAAGGGGCCACAGGGTGGCCACAGACAATGGTGCCGCTGCCGCTGCTGCTGCAGCTACATTTATTTGGCACCACTCTGCCCAGGCACCGAGCTGAGGGCTCCATGTGTGTGCTTTCATTCGACACAGTGACCCCTGGGAGGTGCGAATTATTACCTTAATCCCCAACTAACAGGTGAGGAACGTGAGGCTTGAAGGAGCGAAGACATTTTTTCCAAGGTCACGCAGTTAAAGAAGTCACTGGCGGATCTGGGGTGCTACCCCGGGCATCTCTGATGTCACAGCCCACGCCCCTCACTGCTTCTCCTTCCCGCCTCACCACGCAGCACTGACTTCCCTCCCCCACCTTCAACTTCCAGGGCAGTGGGAAGGGAGCACTCTTGCTGCGGGACTTTCCTAGGAAAGTAGCCAGGGAGGGTGGCTCTCCTCCTCCTTCTCCTGAGACCCGCACCCAGCCGACTGTGTCACTGGCCTGTGGCACGAGCCGGCGCTTGCGCACTGGGGGGCACTGTGCACGCGCTGGCACTGGGTTCAAATGACGGGGATTGGGAGCCATCGACAGTATCTGTAGTTTCCTTTTCCCAAAATGATATTTAAGTCATAATCTAATACCAAGAAACCCTGTGGGAACCAGGGCTGCTCATCGCTGGTCTGACTGACTTCGGGGAAACGCGATGAGAGCCTCCGAGCCCAGACTGAGACGAACGCCCGGGGGCACAGCTGACCAGTGCGGGATGGCCCCTCACCTCCCTCGTTCCTGAGTCAGCACCTTTATCGACACGACTCAAGTCGTTTTAGCACGAGCGTTTCTGCTAAGCTGCCGTCAAGCACATGCACACTTTCTCACACTTGCTGATGTAATTGACCCGCATCTCTCCCATAATCATTCAAGCCTTTGGCTTTTTGGCCCAGATGCCTGCTCAGGAAACCCCGTTTCAAGGCCAAAGCCACACTCACGCCAAGGTTTTGTGGTAGTCGATGGTGTTGGTCACCCCAAGGAACTTCTGCACCGTGTCCATCACCTTGGCAGGTTCTGTTCGCAGCAGTTTGCCATCCAAGACCAGAATCTGGAAAAAGAGAAAAGGCAGAAGGGCGATCTGAACCTGTTCTCACTCCAGAGGCAAACGGGCCCCCGGTTCCCTGGGTCAGCCGCCATGGTCACAAACTGGGGTCCCTGCACTCCGGAGAATCTGTTTCCTCCTCCCCCTCTGAGCAGCAGGGGTCCCCAGGTGTCAGCCTGCCCTCACTGATGGCATCCTTCCCTAGAGTGTGAGGCGTCACCACATTCTGCCCACCCCCTCTACCTCTGCAACATCTCTCTCTGGGCTCTCCCCAAGCTTCTGGCCTGCATGTCACTCTCCTGCCTAAATCCTCCAAGTTTTCCTAAAACCTGTCATGCAATCTGGGTCCCCTTAGGGCTACAGACCCTGCTGTGAAGGGACAAGGACTTAGGGAATTCTCACACGTCAACCTTGAGATAAACAAGACTGAAACTTTGGAAGACCCCAAAGGTCTAACTTGCCAGTGACGGCATTTCGGCCCTGTGACCGGCGACAGAGCATCTGCGGCTCCCTGCCCGCCGAGATTGCCCTACCAAGGGTGAAGGACAGGCAGCTACCTGGTTGGCGTGAAAGGCGCTGAGCCAGCGCTCAATGTGGGTGGCATACCAGCCGGGGACCAGGCAGCGGTTCTGGAGGGCACGCAGCTTCGAGGACGCGTCAGGCCCGGCTGTGATCACCTCGTGGAAGGTGTACTTCAGGGCCACCGGGTCATCGTGGGCTCGCTGGTGCTGAAGGCAAGGGGGTGGGGGTCAGCACGCCCGGGGAAGGCCCAGAGCAGGAAGCTTCAGTGCAGAGCACTATGAGGGAGCCAGAAGGCCCTGGGCCGAAAGCAGGAGCGAAGGGCTCAAGTCCTGCCTCTGTTTCCCATCGTCACCTGAGCTCGGGGAAGTCACTGGCCCCTCTGAGCCCTAGTTTCCTCATCTTTGCAAGACTTGATTGGACAAGAACAGAGATTCCAAAGGCTGGTAGTTTGCACACCATCTCTCTAATTCCTGCAGCATCCACAAAACAATCCACAAAAATTATGTGCCAATGCCGACATACTTTCTTTACAGGGACTCACCTTTCGTATTCACATAATTTCAAACTAAAACCCACTACCCCTTCCATAAGTGGGAAACCAGAACAGCTGTCACATACAGAAAGCTCATGAATACAACAAAAATAACGCAGCGTTCTCAAACGCCAGCCAGAGAGAGACGCCTGCTACAGGCCGTGACCCGAAAGTCGGCACTCTCCGTTGAAGACACAGCCTGGCAGGTTAGAAAGGATGTAAGTGCTGTTTGCACCAAAGTAAGAATTTCTCCTTTATAGAAACCAGAAAGTGCCCGGCTGGTGTAGCTCAGTGGACTGAGCGCGGGCAGGGAACCAGAGGATCCCGGTTCGATTTCCAGTCAGGGCACATGCCTGGGTTGCGGGCCAGGTCCCCAATGAGGGCCATGTGAGAGGCAACCATACATTGCTGTTTCTCTCTCCCTTCTCCTCTCTCTGAAAATAAATAAATAAAATCTTTAAAAAAAAAAAAAAAGAAACCAGAAAGTGTCATAGATGGAATGTCTGTCCTGTCCCCAAAGGTGTACATTGTAGTCCTAACTGCCAATGTGATAACATCTGAGATGGGACCTTCGGGAGGTGAGCAGGTAGACAGGTCACGAGGGTGGGGCCCTGGTGAAGGCATTGGCGCCCTTGTAGGAAGAGACACCAGCGGGTCTGCTCTCTCTGCCGTGGGAGGCCATGGGGAGATGGCGGCTGTCTAAAAGCCAGGAAGAGCCCTCTCACCGGGATCTGTATTGGTGGCACCTTGATCTTGGACTTCTGGCCTCCAGAACTGTGAGAAACACATTTCTGTTGCTTCAGCCAGCCAGTCCGTGACGTTTCGTTGTGACTGCCTATGCAGACGACGACAGAAGGATTGGGGCAGGACTGGACAGGGGGAGATGCCGGGTTTGAACCACCTGAAGTACTGCCATGGGCTGTGGGCACCTGCAGAATTCCCACAGTCCAGAGATCGGGGGCCTGCCGACCGGGGGGACCCTCACCTGTCCCCACACCCCCACTGAGGGCCACACCCAGATCAGGGGAGGGGGGTCTGGGGGCCGCAGAGCAAAGAGGTCTGCAGCTGGGCTGGCCAGTGGCGCGGGCCCAGTGAGGCCTCAGCACGGGGAAGGCCACCTAGAGCACCCAGGCGAGCAGGGTGACAGGGAGCTGCCCAAAGTGGCCTGAGGACTTTCAGGACCAGCTGGTAGGCCAGGCACCCCCAACACCCTAGTCCATGGCAGGCAGAGGAGGACACCCCCAAAAAGCCCAAGCCTAAGCTGTGCTTTCAGCCTAGTGCAATGGCGCTCAGGAGAAACTAAGGTGATGGAAATGAAAGGAAGTTCTAGTTGTTACGCAGTCAAGTAAGGTCTGGGGTCACACCATCTCTGGCTGGGACGCAGTCCCGGCAACTTCCTGGTCAGGCGTTGGCACCCCCCGCCAAGAATGGCAGGTCCTATACATTGTCCTTCTCTGAGTGCCCACCCCCACCCAGTGTCCAGGGAGGGGCTGCAGTTAGTATCCGCCCAGACCACTGTCCACCAAATCAAAGTAGAAACAGCCTTCACCTCTTCTTGGTGTCAGACTGAGAGGCAGGCCCCCAGCCCAACCCGGGATGGTGGGCAGGTAACCGTTGGCTGGGGTTCCCAGGGTTTCTGCCTGTCTCCTCCCCCAGGCTAGAAGCACTGTGGAGGTGGGCCCCTGCTCTTGCCCACCAGCACACCCCAGGAGCCTCGCTAGGGCACATCGCAGGTGATTAGTACACAGCTGCTGAATGAATGAGTAGCCGAGTGGCAGACGGAGCCCTGCGCCCCCACCCAGGGCCCTGCCCCAGCCTGGCTCACCTGGTACCAGGAATAGGCCCGGTCCGCTGGGTTGATGAGGATGGTCAGAACCTTGGCTTTGGGCAACAGGGCGGCTGCCCGCCGGGGCGCCACTTCCGAATCAAAGTAGTTGGCGCTCTTCTCAAAGTAGAAGTCAGAGGTGGTATTGGAAGGGATGGGGAAGAACTCCATGTACCTGCAGGAAGCCCGGGGAGGGGGCTCATGGTCAAGATCCAGGAGGAAGGGGCTTGAGGGATACGGCACAGGGGGCGAGGGTTGCTGGGGTTTGAACTTTCTAAAGCAAGCAGGGTGCATGCTCCCAGGCAAGCGAGGGCTCACTTCCAACAGGGGTCCTGGAGGAATGGCCACTCCGCAGTCTCCCTTTTCAGAAAGCCTTGTGGTGAGGGGAGCTGAAGACTTAGGGTGTGCTATGGGCTGCGGCATGGGAAGGGGCTGAGTTTCCATCCTAAACGCTTGCTCCCAGAGTACAACTGACAGGGCCCTAACTCTCACCGCCACTAGGGGGCGAGCTGGGCCTGAGATCGGCAGCTTCCCAGATAATCTGCTACATTCCATGCGCGGAGTGACCGCAGAGTGACAGTCTGCACCAGTCCTTTGGGACCATCTCTACGTCGAGGACCCCTCAGAAAACTAAATGAACACTCCAGACCCTCCCAGGGGCACCTATTCACGCAAAGTAGAGGTACATTTTCAGGGGTTCTTAGGAACCAAAGCTCACGAAGCCCACCCTAGTTCATGTGCAGGATCCCTACTCTGTCCTGTGAGACAGGGATTCTCCAGGGTGGTCCCAGGGGCCCCTTCATCAGAGTTACCTGGAGGCTTGAGAGGTTCCTGCACCACCCTACAAATCTCTACAAAATCAAAATCTCGGGAAGGCAGCTGAGGACTTGCTCTCTCTCGTTTCTAAATTTTCTTCATAAAATGCATCTTCCTGTCCACAATGCATTGTAAAACTTAAATTGAGAAAGCTCTGAAAATTGAAGCTTCCCCTCTATGTTTGTGGCAAAGCTGCTTGGCAGCAAGACCTGACTTACTCATCTCACTTAGTATAAATATTCACACCCTTTGCCCCAGACATATTGACATGTTTGCTAATGGGGTGCTGCCCCAGACCCCGCAGAAGGCGTGGCCAAATACACGGTGTCACAGCACATCACCTCCCGGCAATCTGAAACATGCTGACTTCCAAAAACACATCTGGCCACAACAGGCTTCAGATAAGAGGTTGTAGACATGTTAGAGACACCGACAGAGACAGGCAGGTAGGTAAATAGAGATATGAAAGATGAGAGAGAGAGAGAAATACACACAGAAAAATATCAAAAACAAAACAAAACAAAAAAACCCCAAACTGGAAGAATGGCCATAATCTCCCCACCCAGGTAAACAAACCACCGACAAAAATGACAAACAAAAGTAACACATGGATAAGGTAAGAAAAGATAAACAGAGAAAGATGCAAATTGAAAAATCGGAACACAAAACCACCCCCACGTGGTCCTAACACCCAAGGCAACCACTGGTGACAGGTTCCACAGGAAGCTGTCCTGTCGACTACCCCCTGGGGACTCCCTGAAGGCTGACGAGCTGCCTCTGAAGGACATGAGAACAGGGGGAAGGGCCAGCTCTCGGGTCAGAACCCTTGGATTTCAGCCCCTGCTCTGTCCCCGGCTCTCGGGACCTTGGACCTCAGGATGTCTCTGTGCAAGCAAGGGAGGGACTGGACTCTGACTTCCATGGCCTCTGACCACGAGCAGTAACGCAGCGGGGCAAAGGGCTTCCTCATCGAGCGTCCCATCCACGACAAGGCTCCAACACCATGACTGCAGGATCACTGCACTTTGTCCCTGTTTACAGGAACTTGACTTTGTGTGAGCAAGCACCAGCTGCTTCCTGCTGTGGCCACAGCAGGCCTCCTCCTGGGCAGGCGCTGAGAAGGCTGTCCTGTCCCGCTGTGGACTGAAAGGCCCACTCACCAGTCGATGCCTTTGTGATAGTTGTGGCCGTTAAAAAACTGGATCTCCTCAAAGGTCTCTGAGCTGGGGTAGTTGCTGCTGAGGTCCGGGTGCATGCTCAGGAACAGGTAGAGGGCCGTGGTGCCTGTGGGGGTGGAAGGCGGCTGAGACCAGGGCCCCCAACACAAGGAGGGAGTCTGAAATCCCAGGCTCTGATTCGAGTTCTCCATTATTCACTGCAAGATCCCAGGAAAGTCCCTTCCCTTCTCTGGGGCTTAGCTTCCATCTACACAGTGAAGGAGTCATACCAAATCCAGCAGGGCAAATATAGGACATGCACGTGACTATCTCAACTCCTGCACCCACTGCAGACATCATTAATCCATCACAGCATTCTTCATCACTAAATGAGAACTTGACCTCAAAATCCTTCTCACTACATACTCCAGCAGCCACATCCAACTCACTACCATCTCCTCGTAATCCCAGAACCAGATGCCTTATTCTGGGCACTTACAGCTCTGGACCCCTGTTCTCTCTGGCACTCAGGGGGAGCTGAGAAAAGGGAGCTCCAGACCCTCCAGTCTACCGATGTGAAATTCCTGAAGGGCTAAGAAATCTGGCTCAGAAGATGCCTCCTCTTCTGGATGCCCTCACTCACACTCACCCCCTACCTCCTTCTCCTTCAGAGTTCATTCCTTCCTTGTGTGTGAGCCTATGGTTAACATGCTATAACGAGAGGCCCCAGCAGGGAAGGAGAGTGCATGTTTTGGGGCCACAGAGACCAGGGCTCAAGACCTGGATCTGCCATTTCCTGAGCGTTTAGAGGAAGTCACTTAAGTTATCTGAGCCTCAAGTGTTCTACTGTCAAATAAGGGGACCCACTTGTGCCTTATAGAGTGTGGATGGCAACTGCTTAGAAACCATGCCACCACTTCCCCATCCTGTACTTCCAGCAGACATGACGAATGGATCACCTGACTAACTGATCGCAGTCCTCTTTGCCTGGAACAAGTTTTGACCTGGCACTGCTTGAACTGGCAGAGCAGGTTATCTGGGCTGCTCTGCCTCAACTCAGAGACTCCCAGGGACCAGGGAGAGCTCCCTGAGGCTGTGGTTCTGGACAGATTGAAGAATTCCATGCCCACCATCCACCCTGTACCCACCTCCACACTGACGGGCAATTCATGTTCATCCCAACTTTACTCCTACTTCCTGGGAAAGAGGGGACAGGTCGTTGGGGAATGGGACCAGGGCCAGCTGGCCCCCAGAATTCTGGGGCTGAAACAGTGGGCAGTGGGGGAGGCTGACCGAGACTGAAGAGACCTGCCTGTTTTCTGGGGGCCGATGATGAGGAGTTTGGGGAAGCGGTCGCACGTCTTCTCCTTGGACCAGATGTCTTTGTGGCGCTTGTCCTCACAGGGGTCCTAAAACGACAGTGGGAGGGCTGCTGGGGGCCAAGAATCCAGTGGAGGGACCCCCACTGCGCACGGGTTTGTGGATCATACAGCCCTGACTGACAGGCACTACCACGTGTGTCCCTGGCACACCCCCTCCGTGGGACACTGGCTGCTGGCAGGGCAGGCAGAGACTGTGTGGGGCCAGCGTTCGGCACACAGCAGGAATTCACGAGTACTTGCTGAATTTAACCGCCTGAGATGTGTCTCCACCAGGGTCAAAACCATTTACTATAAAGTTTAGTAAATCTTTTGAAATATTTAGTAAATATGTGAGGCTTGGAGACTATCCGGTCTCTGTCGCAACTGCTTGACTCCACGGCTGGGGCCTGAAAGCAGCCGCAGACGGCGCCGCAGGGATGGGCGTGGCCGGGCCCCCCAAAACGCTGCCCACAAAAATAGACCCTGGGCCAGGGTCTGTGGACCCCTGGTCTGAACTGTGAGCGCAGCACTAATTCTAGCTTCTGTTTGCAGTTTTGACAGTCCCCAGGGACAGACTTCCCCGAGAACTATCCCCACTGCCCTCCCCACAGTCCCCTTTCCCACGGCTCAGAGCCAGCTAGAGAGAGGAGGGCAGAGAAAACTAAGTCTAACCAGGCCGGGCAGCTGCTTTCTACACTTTGTCTATATCACGTTCACTTACTGCTGTTTTCTCAGAGGCAGTGCAGGAGTGTGCATGCCTGTGGGGTGGTGTGTACACACACGTGCACAGAGCAAGTGTGCTGTGCTGATGAGCAAACATGCACCTGAGTTTGCACTTGAGAGAGAGCCTGAGGTCATGAGGGGAGCCCCGAGCCCATGTCTGGAGCGTGCATCTGGGCGCAGTGCGCAGTCTGTCCCTGCAACAAGGCCTCCGGGCCCCGCCCCCACCCACCTGCCAGAGCGGGTCCTTCTCCTCTGAGAAGATCTGGAAGTACTTCTGGGCCAGCTGCACAGGCGGCAGTGTCTGTAGCCGGAGGTTGGTCCAGGAGTGCAGGAAGCGCACCAGGTGCTTAAAGGTGTACAGGCCCAGCCGGTCATTCCCGTAGTTGGACAGGTGCGTCATGAAGATGCTAATCTGCGCCAGGAGAGGGAGGCGGGAGGCAGAAGCTGGTCAGCTTGTAAACTGCATTCACCCTGCTTCTGACCTTTTGGTCTTGCTTCACTGGAAGGGCCACTCGATGACTAGGTTTATCAGGCCATCAACAAACTCGCTGTGTGACCCTGGGCTGGGCACAGCCCAGTGCATGCAGGTCTGACTGACCACCAACTATTCCGGCCCTGGAATGGGAAGCTGACCTACTGCACAGGTACCTGGGTATTCGTTTAACTTTCTTTGGTGGTGACAGGGAGGGAGGGTGCATGGACAATAGGAATATTTAGTTATCCCAAAAAACTAAGTAACACCACCACTTGGTATCTACTTAGCATCTTGACATCTACATTAAAACATGAATGATGGACCTGAGGCAATTGTAACAGCATAATCAATAAAAAATAACTTAAAAAAGTAAAAAAAATTTGAAAGTGAAAAAAACAACAACCATGAATTATTATTTCCACTTTATAGATAAGGAAAGAGAGGCCCAGAAGGCTCAAGTGAATAGTTTAAACTATACTTATTATATATAACTTATATAGTTTAACATATTAATAGTTTACTATGTATACTAATATATACTTACATATTTATACAGACACACCAAGACTGGAAAGAGAACATGGTCTAAAATTCTAACACTATTATATACATTGAAGTGCAAGATTATAAAACCAGAAAAAAGATAGCTCGGACTCTCTGTCCAGGGTCAGGCTGCAGGGCAGGGCAGAGCCAAGGCAGGGGGTGGGTTTCCCCTTTTCCGGCCCTCACGCTGCTCCCCAGGCCGGGCTGCCCGCCCTGGGGCAGACAGGCCATCCGCAGCCCCTCCTCCCCCGGCCGGGCCGTGGAGCACTCACCGGATTGAGGAGCACGGTGAGGAAGAGCTCGCCCCCGTTGATGATCTTGTCCAGCTCGCTGGAGCCGCCGGGGTACTCGTTGTAGAAGATGGTGTGCGTGAAGAGGCCGCAGGTCTGCCGCGGGAGGACCTGGGGGCGGGCCCGAGGGGAGCTCTAGCACCTCCCGGCGTGGGTCGGGGGGAGGACCCTGCCTCAGAGCAGCCAGGGCGTCTCCTTCTATGTGACAGAGCAGCCCCCACCCTTGAGGATCTTCTCCCGTCAAGACCCACAGCCTACGCCACCAGCTGGACACGTGAATGCCAGGTCTACCAGGGCAGGGACTTCTGTCGGGCTTGCGCATGCCTATATTCCCCATGCGTAGAAAAGGGTCAGGCACGCTGTCAAAGCTCATGAAAATTTTTTAAGTAAGCAAACAAGGGAGAGACAGAGGCCTGTCCCAAGGCCTCACTAGAAGTCCCTTTAAAGAATGTTCATCCCCTGTCACAACGACTAAGAAGGAGCTTGTGGAGGGGGTAGACTGGCGGCCACCTTCCCTGGGACAGAGACCTCAGATGCTAGAGGGGCGGCAGAAACTGGCCTGCAACCCTCGTCAGCTCACCCAAGCCACGCACCCGAACAGTGTGCGCACACCCGCCCCCCGCGGCTGGGGGCCCACGCACCATGATGCCGTTGTGGATGAAGCCACGGCGGTAGCGGGCTGGCTTCAGGTGGGGGTACTCCTCCGTGCTGGTCACGCGGATGCTCCACACCTGCTTCCAGGCCTCGTACAGCTGCACGTGCACAGGGTACACGCCCGAGTGGTGGGGTGCCACTGCGTACCCCATGTCTGTGGGGATGCCGTGCTCCTGGGGAGAGGAGGGCCAGGGCAGGGTAAGTGTGGGGTTCCAGCCCCTTTGGGCCTTATTTCCCCTCTGCAGAATGGGAGGGGGCAATCAGAGGCTAGAACAGCAGGGCAGGGGGTCCAAGGCCTCATGGTACAGATGGGCAAACTGAGGTTTGGGAGGGAAGGAGCTGTGCTCAGAGTCTCCGAGTGAGACACTGGCCGAGCTGGGACTCTAACTCTCCGCTCAGTGTCCGGCCCTCCGATGCCCAGGAGAGAGGAACGGGATTGGGCTTTTCCTGCCTCTCTGGGCCTCGACCTGGCCGGCAGGCCCGGGCTCTGCCAGCTCCAGGCCTCACTCCCTCTTAATGGGGTGCCTCCTCCAGCTTTCTGCAGCTCCCACTTTCGCCTGAGCAGGAGAGCTTGGGCTCAACAAACAAACAGGCCTGGGGTTAAGTCCTAGCTGGGCTCTCATTAGCTGGTGTGGCCTCCCTGAGCTTTGGTTTCTTGTCTAAAAGTGAGGCTGTCGACACCGGCCTCCTGGAGCGGCTGTGAGGCTTCCGTGAGAAGCAGCTGCGAAGGTGCTCACACGAAGCCGTCAGACGGAACTGTGAACGCAGCCGGGGGCCGCCGTCGGGCCCCGGCCCAGCCCCCGGCCCGCCCGGCTCTGGCCCGTGGGGAATCTTACTCACGACAGCGAACTTCTTGTTCAGGGCCATCTGCTCAGCCAGCACTGACTGGTTGTGGAAAAGGTGGGGCTGCATGTGGCTCCACATGTGGGGGAACCACCAGAACTCCTTCACATAGGACAGCAGCAGGTCATCCCCAGCATCCTCAGCGTCGGTACCTGCAACCCAAGCACAGGCAGCTCAGCCCGCCTGGACCGCCTGCCACAGGGTCCTCCAATCCGGGCTGGAGTGCAGGAATGGGGGGGTATGGTGACACCCTCCCCTCCCCCACCAAGAGCCTGGAACAGTTGCCAGGGCTGCAGCACAGGAGCAGACAGAGCCCCGGTCCAGGGCCCTGGATTCCAGTCTAGGGCGTGACTTTGATGCGCTCTGTGACCTTGGCGAAGACCTTCTCCTCTGCGCAATGCAGGCTTCAGAGGCAACGGTCCCAAGGTTTCTCCCAGCTCTGATGCACCTGCTCCGATCCTATTCCTATTTTCTTATCAGGTCATTTGTCTTGTACTTACTGATCTGTAGAAGCTCTTTGCACATATACACACATAATGTTTAATTCTGTCTCATGCGCATTCCTACGACTACCTCTGATATGCTGCTAAGGGTTGAGAAGACCCAAGATGTGGAGGGACAGCCCAGTACCACTTTTATGTGGCCCTGGGGCTGTACTGCACACGTCAGTGACCCAGGACTGCAGACTAACACGGTTTTGCCTGGAATTCAAGAGAGGTTGTCCTCTCGGTGGCCCAACCAGAGGGCAGTGAGAGGAAATGCTGCTGCAGGTGACACTCCAGTGTGTTCCCTCGGGCCCGTCCCTGAGGGCAGTGCATGGGGGATGTAAGGGACGCGTTGGAGCCCAATTGAGGAGAGGAGGCAGGAACCAGGCCGCCCGCAGCCCTCCGCCTCAAGCCTGAGGACTTGAAGATAACTCCTGACGGGACGGGTACAACTACAGGACACTTTCACTTTCTACGCCATACACTTCTGTAATTTCTTAACTTTCAATTACATTTTTAAGCAGCAGTACTACAAGTCATTCTAAAAGGCGGGCGTGCGGGGGTGACAAGCGGGCGAAGGGGCTTCCCCAGGACACACAGCCTGCAGGCCGGGAGACTCAGTCATCGAGCTGCTGGTGTCCCCACAGGGCCACTGCCTGGGGCTGTGGCTCTTCCCTGAGCTGTTGGTTGGGGGGAGGGGAGTGGGGACAGGGATCAGATGCGCTGCTAAGGTGGCCCATCACCTCACCTGCAGCGCTCTGAGGGTCTGTCTGGGTCTGAAGGCCACAGGAAGTTGCTAGTGGGGACACAGGCTGACCCACTTACCTGTGTGGAAGAATTTCCCTGAGTAGCCCAGGTTGAAGGTGAAGTTTGGGATGTGTGTGCGTAGTTCATTCTGTGTATCAAACAGGGCCTAAGATGGTCAGAGGAGAAAGAAGGGGGTGAGGGGAAAGCCAGGAGCCCTGCTCCCCCCACGGAGGGCCTGGCAGCATCCTGCTGCTGCAGGACCAGCTAAAAAGTCTGCGGGGCCTGTGACAAATGAAAATGCAGGACTCCCACTCAAAGGCGACAGTGAGTCTCACACTTGGCACGGCCCTTCTGAGCGTGGGGCCCTGAGTGGCGCCAGTCCCGTGTGGACACCTGCACCAGGCTCTGGCACAAGTCCTAGACTCCCGCCTGGCCTGAGGTGTGTCCTTGAGAAGTCGTCAGTGTCCCCAACAGTAAAGTGGGGGCAACGGCATCTCCCTCATGGAGCTCTCGGAAGAACTAAATGAGAGATTGCACATCACACGGCCCGACATTTGGTCAACGGTGAAAAACGGTGGCGTCGTGGGTCTGCCTGTGGTCACTGCCCCTGCAAGCCTCACGTCTCCACCTGTCAAATGTGGAGGCTTTCTCCTCATGGGTGAAACCAAGGCTGATGTCAAAGGGCCACGGCCTTTCCAAAGATGGACCGGACACCCCGCAATGCACTGTTCCCGCGCATGGCACGCCCAGTGCTTTGCAAGTCAATGTAAGGTTGTTGACATTTCTGAAACAAACATGGGGTTGTATTCTGGGGACAAGACTTGAAAACATCCTCGCGTGACGCAGAAGGCTAAGAGACCTGCAAGAGCCTGCCGTCCGGACACTTCACAGAGCCAACGTCCAGGCCCTGCTGGGGCCCCAGACTGCCTGGCGGACATCCACGCCCTGGCTGGGGGGCCTTGGGCCAGTCACAGCAGCCTCTGAGCCCCCGTTTAGAACAACCCCCAACTCACGGTGCTGCTGTGAGGAGCAGATGAGGCAAGGCCCCGACGGCCTGGGAGCCTGGCCCTTGCCCAGCCCCGAACGCGCAGCTGCTGCTGGGGTTGCTTGAACTGCCCTGCGCAGCCAGCACTGTACCCCTGAATGAGGCGACATTCACGTCTCTGAGAGAAAGGCTCACTTGTAGCCTGTGCTTGGGATTTAAAAAAAATAATAATAAAACAACTCTGTCCTTTTTGACTCACGGGGACATTTAAGGCCAACGTGAGGCGCTCTGCAGTCTGCGCTGAGCTGAGCGTGCCGCAGAGGGCACTCCTGTGTATTCTTTCACAGAGCCAGCTCCAAACTGCTAGCTGTCCTCCCACTCCAAAAATGCGGAAAGTGGGGACTCAGCAGGGCACCCCCAGAGTTCCTGGGGACACAGTGAGCCTGGAGCCTGGCTTCGTCATGGGGGCCAAGCCTGGACAGTCAGCAAAGGCCTAGGTTACAGCAGGCGGGAGCCAGGTCGGGCCACCAGAAGATGATCCCTAATGAAATCTCAGGAGGAAACAGGATTCGTGAAGCAGATCAAAGCAACGCTGCCCTGTCCCGGGAGGCTGCAGCCAGGAGGGCTCAGAGCCTGGCTGTCTCACAGGCCCCCTCATACCCAGCACCTCTGTGAGACCCTCGGATGTCGGAAAACAGCCTGAAAACGTCCCATCCACCGCAGCTTGTCATTTTACAGCTGAGGCTCGGAGATGGGAAGGGACATGCCCAAGTCACCCAAGTGAGGGTCGAACTGAAACTTGATTCCTGATTCCCAAAACAGTGCCTGCTCTGCAACACCATCCGACACACCCACTCTGCCCTTCTCGGAGGGCAGAAGGGCATTTACTCTCGACTGCGGCGGGAGAGTGGCGCCCCAGCCCCACCCAGCCTTCCTGCCAACCCCCAACCGTGACTTCAGAAGGATGAGTGGGCACCGATGATCTGAGTCACTCGGGGGAAAAGCATTCCTCTTGGAAGTCTCTCTTCCAACCGTCCTGCTAACATCAAAAAGGAGTCTTGGTTTGGTGCTAATGTGCCTCTGACACCCGCTAATCTGGTGGAAGAGAGGCAGCGGTCTCTCCGCAGAATGGAATCCCCTCCGCTTCGTTTTCACTGGAGCCACGGTTAGATCCTTACGCTGACCTCTGTTTTAGGCAACCGGGTCTGCCTTCCTCACATGCACAAGTGAGGGCCTTCCCTTTGCAAATAACCGTGAGTAAAAACAGGGAGTAGATGAAAACTGTATTTTAAGGATTGCTTAATGGTCTCCATTTGCAGGTTTCTGTTCAGTCCTGAGCCGTGTGTAAAACTTTTTTAGTTTGGTAAACATGTTTTGAATTAAACACATGCATTCCACTGTCTATACAGACCGCAGTTAAAATATGCCTTGTGTGTGATTCAAGCTCTAGTTCTAAGAGTTCGGTAGTTCTGGTACTGACACAAACCTTTTGAGAATTAAAAATCAGCCCTGGCTGGTGTGGTTCAGTAGATTGAGTGTCAGCCTGTGAACCGAAAGGTCGCCGGTTCGATTCCCAGTCAGGGCACATGCCTGGGTTGCGGGCCAGGTGCCCAGTTTAGGAGCTTTTGAGAGACAACTGATCAATGGGTCTCTCTCCCTCCCTTCCCCTATCTCTAAAAATAAATACATAAAACCTTTCAAAAAGTGTTTTAAACGGGCCTGCCCCAACGACTGGGTCTCTCCCGCCACAGACACATGCTTGAGTCCCACACTCCAGACGAGTTCCTCCGGAGTCAACACTTCAATGCGATTTTAAATGGCCCCAGCTTCGAATGAGGCAGTTAACAGAACCCCTGGCCAGGGAGGGGACTGACAGCACAGGGGACACGCAGGCAGCAAGGTCCTGACGGGGCACGGGAAGGCCTGGCGCGCGAGCCCTACCTTCACGTCCTCCGCCTTCATGCGGGTGCCCTCCTTGCCCACGAAGATGTCGTCGATGTCCACCAGGACGTAGCGGTCCAACGGCAGCGAGAGGCGCTTGCCGGTGAGGAAGGCCACGGCGTCCACGAGGACGAGCTTGTGCAGCCAGAAGCTGAGGTTGTTGCCGAAGAGCACGCGCTGGATGCCGTCGTGCAGGCCCAGGTCCTGGACCACCGTGGCGTGCAGCGCGGCGTGCAGGCCGGCGTCCGCGCCCAGGTGCGGGATGGACTCGGACGAGCGCGTCTTGGCCAGCAGCACCGGCTCGTAGGTGGAGTGGTTGGACTGGAACACGGTCCAGTCCTCGCCGGGCAGCACGCCCTTCTCCACCTCGCTGGGCCGCGTCACGTAGAGCAGCGGGGACCGGGGGTTGATGCTGCAGTCCTTCAGGCCCAGGTTCGAGTGCAGGAACAGGGGGAAGCCTTTGAGCTGCGCGCTCAGCAGGCTGTTCTCGTTGGCCTGCAGTCGGGGTGAGGCGGGGAGGGGAGAACAGCTGTCAGACCCAGACCCCCAGGGGACACGGAATCTCAGGGGTGCGGGAACCTCACGGCGCGCTTGCACATCCCTGGCCCCACAAACCCAGCTTCACCTGCCGCGAGAGCGTGCCAGCTAACACACAGCCGTCCTCACCAAAGCCAGGCCCAGGTTCAAGCACTTTGCACGCAGGGGTGCTGGTGATCCTCAGCGACCCCCATGATGGAGGCATTGCCATCATCCTCGCTTCACGGATGCGGAGAATGGAGCCCAGAGAGGCTAGGTAACTTGCCCAAAATCACACAGAGAGAGGCCCAGCAGCTGACTGCATGGACCAGACCACCTGGCCCTGGGGAAGATAGGTAACCTTGCTGTGCCTTGGTTCTATCCGATGTAAAATGTAGCTGAGAACTCGGTAAACACCTCGAGGGGTGGTTGGGGAGGGGGAGTGTACTGCTGGCAGAGTGCTTAGAACAGGGCCGCACATCACCGATTGCTCACACAGCCCTCACATCAGCCTCGGGAGGAAGGGGCCTTTGCTACCCCACTTCGCAGGTGAGGAAACAGGCTTCGAGGGGAGTGCGGGCCTCAGCCACGCAGCTGTCAGGAGGAGCCACAGTTTGCTGCCAGGCATCTGGTCCTGCAGCCCACACACCAGGCCACCAGGCTCTACTTCCTGGGGTCCCCAAACTGCTTTTGCACACAAAACTTTCTTCAGGAGAAATCTGACAGCTAGACACGACCAAAGAGGAGGTATCTACTGGGGGTGCAGGAACAGTGACACCCCACCCGACTGCACTCCCAACCCCCACGTGCCCCAGCACCCCCAAGGCCACCCCCTCGCAGGGTCTGCTGCTGCCCAGCTCCCTGGGGACCTGCAGATAGTACTCCCGGCCCACACGTCTCCTCTTCCCTAGGCTCCCAGCCCCCAGCCACCTGCCTCTGGATGTGGTACAGCTTGTCCTCGTTCCTGCGCCAGTTCCATTCTGTCTCCTGGTCGGGCAAACTCCTGCTCATTCTTCAAAACCCGACGCATATACCCTCTTCCCTGCACTGGCCTCCCTGGGACCACGGTAAAGCCTTGGCTACAGCAACTTTTACCTGGGCTGCTACGTTCCTGTCCAGGGTCTCTCTCCCACCAGCCTGTACCCTCTTGAGGGCAGAGGCCATGTCATTGCCACTTCTGGGTCCTCAGTGTCCAACACAGACTTGACATCCAGAGCGAGCAAACACCTATTTGATGAGCAACAGACTTTCTCAAAAGAATGACAGAGGAACAGCCAGCTCTCCAGCCCCGGCACGCGCAGCAGTTCTCGAAACACACGGGTTTCGTGTGTTCGCTCCACAACTGTTCACTGGGCCGGACACTGTTCCGTGTCAAGAATACAGCGAGAGAAAACGGACAGGGTCCTTGCCCTCATGAACCTTAAAGTTGAGCAAGAGGGAGAGACAACAATCAAAACCGCGGAGATAAACATCGAACATCCATGAGGCCCACGCTGCACAGAGGCTGCCCATGGCTCTGGAACAGTGGATAATGGGCCACCGTGGACGGGTGCAGGAGAGGCTTCCTGGACGAAGGGACTTTCCTGGAGAGTGGGCCTTGAAGGATGAGTAAACATCCACTAGGGGAGAGGCAGAGGCCACGTTCAAAGAACAGCAAGTGCTAAGGCCCAGGGGTAGGAGAAGACTCAGCACAGCCAAGGAGTAGCAAGAGGCCAACGCGGAGTGATCAGGAGGGAGAGAGGACGAGGCAGAAAGGTCAGCGAGGGCCAGACCTGCAGGACCCTGAAGGCTGGAAGTGGCAGCAGGAGCCATCAAAGACTCCATCAAAGAGATGACAGATTCAATTTGCATTTTAAAAGGCCCATCTGGCTGGTGTGTGGGAATGAGTGGGGTGGGGCAAAGCAACAGTGGACAAAGCACAGCACGTGAGGCCAGAGAGGGAGGCAGGGTGTTGAGCAGGGCTGTCCCTGGAGCTGGCCTTGGGAGCCCTGCACAGGGCACTCAGCTATGGCCCCGGGGGAGCCGCATCAGCCCAGAAGGGTGCCTTCTGCTATCTGCTCCACGCAGGAGTGCTTTTTCCTAACTCCCACAAAGGGCCCTGGCCTTGTAAGCCGCGATAAGGAGCCACATTTGATGTTACCAGTACCTGGAGTGCCTGCCAACTCCCCACACTGTCCCCAGCCAGCCTCAGTGCCGAGCACACTGTCCAACCAGAGAGGCCACCTCGCCCAGCCCCAGGCTCCCCACGCCCCTAGGCCAGCCCTGGTTAAAGAGAACTGTGAAGACGGTGGGGGCCTGCGACATTTCAGGCCTGTCCGTCACCTGCTGTGGCCTGGGAGGTCACACTGGACCACAGGCACTGGGGGATCCCATTTCAAAGCCCCGACCCTGAGCTGACTGCCAGGCGCTGGCAGCTCAGCCGGCTGCCCAGCTGGAAGACACTGAAGAAGGGAAGAGCCAAGTCACTGACAGTCCCCTCCAGGCGGCAGTGAGAGGAACCAGCTGGGGAAGGGAAAGGAGAGCGCCCCGCACTGCAGGGGCTGGTGGCCACAGCAGGCCTCACCCGGCGGGAGGGGATCCTGTCCTGCCTGCCTCTCAGCGCCCCTCAGGAGACACTGAACCCTCCCGTGCGGTCATCCAGGCCAGGGGGAGGAAGCCTGGAGCAGACTCAGTGATGAGCTGATGACCTCGGGAACCCCAGGTGTCCTCCCCAGGCCTTGGGTTGGCTTGCTCTGCAGCGCTCCCCTGTGTTGGACCAGAAGCACTGAGTGTGGCTGTCACGTCTTGACTCTGACCAGCTGTGTCACCCTAGACAGCCATGTAACTTTGTGAGCCTCACTTCCTCGCCTGGAAAAAAAGTGCCGCTTCACAGGTAGTTGTGCAAATCACATATGGTAAGGCGGCAGAGCAATGAGCTCGGCGCAGGCACACGGTGAGTGTGCAAACAGGAGGTCAGGTAACCCTTGTCCGTCCCAGGAACTGGGCTCCTGACGAAGGCCTGCCCCCACCCTGAAGGACCCCCATGTGCTCAGAACTCAGAGCCACAAGACTAAGTGCCCCCTGCCAGCTGTTTGCTGACACAGAGGTGGCAAAGCCTGACAGCTGCCATTTATTGGGTGGCCCCAGGGACCAGGCACGGTGCTCAGTGCTCGTGTTTCCCTCCCACTACCTTGCTTTACCTTCGACACGGCCCAGTGAGGCAGGAGCTGTGACTGGCCCCACTTTACAGACGGCTTGGGTAGTACCCTGTCCAAGGTCACTCTGCTTCTAAGTGACAAAAAGATCTAAACAAGGGTCTGGACTTTTCTGCCTCTGTTCCAGCACCAGTGGGGACTGGAAAATGAGTCTCCAGATTCCCGGGGTCCACAAACTGCTTGGATTTGGCTAACCCAAAGTGTAGTAGCACTCAAGCAGGCCTTGCAGAAAGACAAAAAAAAAAAAAAGTAGCTTGACCACCAGAGGGCGCCCATTAGAGTAAAAAGTCACAAGCCTTAGCTTAAAACCAAGTTGGGTTTTTCTGCAATAGGGTAGGAAGAGCAGGAAGACCTGGAATTGCCACTGACCCCACAGTGAGACTGAGCATGCCCCTGCCCCCTCCAGGGCCTCATGTTCACCTGTCTAGCAAGGAACTGGGGCTGGACGGGATCAAGTTCTCTGTCATATCAATTGTGCCCGGTCACCCTAGCCCATTGCCTGGTTCCCAGAGACTGGGGGCTCTGTGCACCAGACGTACCCTCCGATGCAAATTCTCCTAAATAAATGGTACCTGAGGTTCCTGGACTCACTGCACAATGGTTAAGACTAAGGCCTCAAGAGCCAGATGCCTGGCTTCCAGCCCAGTCTGTACTCACTGGACTTGTGAGCACGGGCACATGTCTTCACCCCTCTTTGCCTCTGTTCCCTTCTCTCTGAGATCAAGACGATATCCACCTAGCGTGGAGGATGGCTGGTGAGTTAATTCATGCAAAGCATACAGGACAGGGCGTGGCTCTGGGTGAGCACTCAAGAAACGCCAGCCATTCTGACCCTTTCAGGCCTGGGGCTCTGACTCGATCTGAATGAAGTTCCGGCAGGAACGGGAACAGAATCTGGGAGCGAAGGAGAAACAGACCATGAAGACAGTCCAACGCTGTGCCACTGTAAAGCCATGACCCAGGTCAGTACTTCCCAGACGGTGCCCTGTGAGGTGCAGGGTTCTGTGACCGAGCCGGCCGGGGAACAAACCGCGCCATGGCGCTCTACTGCAGGACTCCTAAGGGCCTTCAAAGACTTGGCGCACGATGCCTTCGCCAGTGGCAGAGCCCCTGCTGCACGACGGCGGGAAAGCACACGCTGCGGGAAACCTGCCGTCACACCAGCCCCTCCCAGCACAGGGCCCGTGCACAGGAGCGGCCGCGGACGCCTGGGGACAAACGGCCACCCGACAGTGAACATGGGCCACTTCAGGTCCACCTCCTGCTCCCCTCCCCGCTCATGCCAGGCAAGAACCCGCTTCGGGACCCCCACACATCCTTCTGCTCAGCCCGGAAGGGTCCGAGGGCCACACAACTCCTGCCCTGACTTCCTTCCAGCCGCCTCATCGAGGGCAGCTCTCCCACCGCTCTATCAGAAAACAGTCCCAACCACATACCCATCGCCCCTGTGCTCTTGCTCTGCTTTGTTTCTTTTTGAAGGCATCACCGGCTGCCACATGGTATGTTCATTTGTTCACTGTCGCCCACCCTACCCCGCGCCAGTCAAATGTCTGCCCCATGACAGCAGGGACTTGGCACATGTGGACCACGACTGTGTCCCCAGTACGTAGCACCGGGCCTAGAACAAATGAAGCGCTCAGTAAATATTTGCCGAACTGAGGCACGAATGCTCCCCAACACCCAACTAGAGTCCCAAACAGTGCTTGCTTCCATCCGACAGGTCAGAGTCCTCTGGCCAGTGCCTCTGGGTGTCCTACCCAGCTGCCCCCAACCTCCCCCTCCCCAAGGACAGCGCCTCCGCGACACTTTCAGAAGGACTCCGATCCGGCAGCCATCACAGGGCCCCACAGAGCCCAGAGCGGCTCACCTGCCCACTGGGACTTCTTTCCCCCTTTTCTCCCAATGCAAGATGGCTCTGACTCAGGAGGTGCATACATTCCACACTCCACCACAGCCAAGAGGAAAGATCCTGTGACCCGGAGCCCAAACTCTCTAAGTCTGGGTTCAAATCCTGGCTCTCCCACTTACAGGCTGCGGAAACGTAGACATAGCTTCACCCCCCTGAGCCTTGGTTTGCCCACCTGCAAAATGGGAACGACACACCCCATCCTTCAGGAGGATGGCCAGGACAGGTTTGAGGGCCTACCAGAGCACATCCTCTCCTACCTGCACCCATCCCGGGGCCTCCTTCAGCCGCCTGCCTGCTATACGCCAAGTCGCGTGCACGGCAAGCAGTGCCCTTGCCTTGTGCCCCTAATAAAAGCTAATCCTGCCCTGGCTGGTGTGGCTCAGTGGATTGAGCACAGGCTGCGAACCAAAGGGTCGCTGGTTCAATTCCCCATCAGGGCACATGCCTGGGTTGCGGGCCAGGTTCCCAGTGGGGGCCACCTGAGAGGCAACCACACATTGATGTTTCTCTCCCTCTCTTTCTCCCTCCTTTCTCCTCTCTCTAAAAATAAATACATAAAATCTTTAAAAAAAAAAAAAAAAAGCTAATCCTTAAAAAGCACTTACTGGGCACCAGCAGCTGCAAATGCTTCGTGCACACTCGCCCACTGAGGGCAGGCGCTACCACTACACCCATTCTACAGATAAGAAAAGCCAGGCAGTCAGCTAACGAGTGTGGAGATGGGACTCAAGCTTAGCTGGAGCTCTTGACTGCCTGGGGGCCCTGTCCCCTGTGTACCTTGAAGAAGCCGATGATGCCCACGCCGTAGGCCACACAGTACTTGTCCAGCAGCTCCCGGTTCCAGGCGTCCAGGTTGACGTACTTGAGGATGTTCTCGTAGATGATGAGGGCGAAGCGGCCGCGGCCCTTGTCGGTGAGCGTGGGCATGTCCCCCTTGCCCGGCGCGATCTCTGTGCGGTACTTAAAGCGGCTCGACTCCAGGATGGCCACCACCTCCTGGCCCAGCTGGGAGTAGAGGCTCTCCACGAACACCAGCACCAGTGGGTCCGTGCGGGAAGGGGTGGCTGCCTGCACGGGCTTGAGCGGCAGCAGGCGGCTGGGAGCCACGGGCGGCGGGTCCCCACAGTCAGGCTCGGGGGCGTCGGCCGAGGGCTCCAGGCCCCGCTTCCAGCCGTACAGGTAGTAGGCGGAGACGAAAACGCTGAACAAGCAGAAGACAAACAGCAGGAAGAGGACGGCCTGTGGGGACACATGCCGACACAGCCTGCGGAAGCGCGCCAGGGTGGGCATCCTGGTCCTCGAGACCGCGGCCACCGGCAGCCCGGCCTGCCCTGGCCCCGCCGAGGCCCCCCGCAGGAGGAGATGCCGGAGCCGTCCACTGACCAACACACTCACAGACGCTTGTCAGGCGAGGCCCTCAGCAGGCAGCAGGAGTGGAGGACCGGGCCGCCGGCCCTTCCTCCCAGCCAGGGGCGCTGTCCGCAGGCTGCTTGTGCTCCTTCCTTCCTCTGCGCCCCTTTATGTCACCATGGCAAACCCCCACGCGGTCCTGTGCACAGCAGAAGTGCCCCAGGGCGTCAGGGCCTCCTGGAGGGGCCAGGCAGCTGGCAGGAGGACACTGGCCAGGCTCGGGGGTGCCACATGCCGCTGGCTGGGTGGGGCCCCCGGGGCCAAGGCTGTGGAGAGAACAGTCAGAAGGTGAAGAGTCAGAGTGTGGGCTTTGGGGGTCCGCTGATGGTGGAGGCACAGGACCTGACCTAAGCAGGCCCAAGTTCAAGTGCTGCTGCCCAATCTGGCTGAATGATTTGGGCAAGTTCCTTAATCTCTCTGAGCATCAGTTTGCCTACTTATGAAATGGGGCTGACATTAGTACCCACCTCACAAGACAGGCTGGGGGATTAAGTCCAATAATGCATATAAATCACTTACAGCAGCATCTGGTGTCTACAATGGCAGTTGCTATTTGCTATAATTATCAGAGTCCAAGACTAAACCAAGAAAACTCCAGAAGCAGGAAGAAGTGAGACAGTAAACACTTCCCATACCTGGGAGCTGGAGGTGGAATTATAAATCTCACGCGAGCATTCCCCTCAATTACCCCAGTGCTTCCCCCGATTTCTCTCTCTGAATGGGCCCAGCAGCCCCATCCGTCAGATGAGAAGACTGAGGCTTGTGCAGAGCAGCCAGGCCAGAGCTGTGAGGCATCAGTGGCTCAGCCATGCTAGAAGGCCCCTCTCAGCATCAGTGCCCGCATCTGCGAAATCGCCACCCCTGCAGCGCAGGCCTGGGGCCCAGGGGGAGCCCAGTGAACAGTGGGAGGAGCCTGGCACAAGCAGCACTTGGGAAGCGGCAGCTGTCGCTCTCTGCCACCGGCACCTCTCACCTCACCACGTGTGCCCACCGGTCCACACCCTGGGGTCCCCAGGGACCAGCGGGCAGGGAGGCATCTCCATTGCTGGGCCTCTGTCCACCCCCTTGGCCAACCCCAAACACGCAGGCCACCTGGACTGGTTTCTCTGGAGAGCTCACGACGACCACACAGGCACACCCACTGCACTCAGGCCCAACTCCACCACTCCGAAGAGCAGCCCCCCACCACGGCCCTCACGTCTCCCTTCAACATGAGCCGAGGCAGCTGCGGGACGCTGGTGGGACAGCTCCCCAGGGTGGCGGGGATGGGACGGGGCAGAAGGTGCGAGGGCCTGGGCCGGTGGAGCCAGGGAGGGAACGCAAACCTCAGACACAGACTCGGGGGTGAAAACCTTCCAAGCCCCTCCACCCCCCGCCCTGCTCCAAGGCCACCCAGGGCGCTCAGCGCGGGCACAGCACACCAGAGACCCCGGACGTCGTTCGAGGCACTCGTCCTAGCGGCAGTAACCGCAGGAGAGTACAAAGAGCTCCCCGCAAAAACACGAACCCTGGTGCTGTTTATCAATATACAAGTAAAGGAAGGCATTTCAGTGGCAAGTGTGACAGGGGACTGCCTTTGGCAGCTGTGACGCAAGCGTGCGATGGCGTTCCAGGAAGCCCTTCACAACAGGTCAGAGAAGACATTTACTGACATATGGTTGCCACGTAGATGGCTGAAGTGAAAAATGCGTATAAAACAGTATTCACTGGCTCATTTGCGGTAAAAATTTTTATGTATGGGCCAGGAACTGGAACTAAATACAAAAGAAAAGTTAACAATGAATATCTCTGAGGGGTTTATATTTTCCTCTTTTTGTTTGTTTCCTAAATTCTCTATAAGAAGCATTTATCATTTCTGTGAAAATAAGAAAGTACATGCTTCCGAAAGACGTGCTCAGAGGCGAGGGGGAGGGGTGTGAAGGGAGGACAGGTCCTTGTCACCAAGCCGGCTCCCGGTTCTGCCACACTGCGCTGTGCAGCCCCACGCACACCCTGCCCCTCTCTGGGCCTCCTGCTGATTAGAGAGGGGCACGGGCCCAATGATCTCTGGGGACCCTTTCACCTCTGAGACTCTACAATTCAGCCTCTGCTACGTGCCAGCACCACAGGAATCCAAGGCCACCAAGAAAACAGGCACCTGCAACGTAGGGGCAGAGTGTGACAGTGGGGAAGGGAGGGTGTTTGAAAGACCTGAGGGCCACCTAATGTCCCTGGAGGGGAAGGCCCAAGGAAGGCTTCCTGGAGAAAGTGGTACCTGAACCAACCAGAAGAACAAGTAAAGGCTAACCAGGGGAGGGGAACATACCACAGCCTGAAGTCGAGGGAGTGTGCAGAGCTTTCCAGGGACTCCGGAGTGCCAGCTGAGAGCAGGAGAAAAGCCGCAAGTTTTCTGGGCGGAGTCAGGAGGGCTGGCTGACTGGTCCTGACTGTACCCAGGCTGCACCTGCGTCCTACAGCCCACTGATAAGGGCGGCCCTCTGCCCTGTGGTCACAGTGAGCCCCACCCCTCGGCCTGGGGCCAGGAAAGGAGTACGGTGGGTGGGGAGGCGGAGCTGCCCCAGTGGTGTGCTGCTCACCACTGGGGCGTGGGACCATGCAACCCCACTGCCCTGGCAGGCCTGGGCACTGTGGGCACTGACCCCCAGCCTTTCAGCTTGTGCACTAATGATGCCGCTGGTGACGCCTCAGGCATCTAGGGGACACAGACCCTGGTGGGAATCAGACAGCATTTTCCCACCAAAACTATGCCCATGCCCTAGAAGAGGCTGTAATGGTTTCGGGAAGTCCAGATCCCACGGCCCCAGACCACCCGTGGCCCCAAAGCCCTAGGCCAACAGCACCTCGCGGTTACAGACGGCAGCCTCGCTCAAACCGCAGCCCCAGCGCCCAGGCGTTGTGCAATCCTGAGCAAGTTATTTAACTTTCAGTGCCCCCAGTTTCCTCGTCTGAAAAGCAGGGAAACTTGACAGACTTCCAGAAGTCATGGAGATTAAATGACTTGATCCATCTGCAGCGCTGAGCACCAAGCCACATGCACCACACGCAGGGTCAGCCGCTGTTACCACGCGTCCCACTTCGTGTACTCTCCATGTGACTCAGAACGGAGCCCACGAAACACTGTGAGGCTCTGTGCATGCTCTCTCTCAATCCCCATTTTCGGAGGCTGTGGCCTTTCCCAGGAACTGGATGAATTCGCAGGGAGGGGCCAGATGGTCAGAGGTCAGGAGGCTAGGGAGAAGGCCATGGTAAAGCCCAGGCCCAGGCTCCAGAGAGGGTGAAGGGAGCAAGGGAGTGGGCCCACCAGCCCTGTTCCCTGGGGCAGGGGTGGGGGAGAGCCAGGAGCTTTGTAAACAGCGAGCTGGCCTCTGGTGCTGCCCAGCCACAGCAACCCTTCCAAGGCCCTTCTAGGGCCTCCGCACAGCCTGCGTTCCAGAGCCCTGGCTCTGGGGGCAGAGAACTGGGGCTTTCTAATCCCCCTGGAGCCATCGAGGCCTCGAGGACAGCTGGGGGCTGAGGCCTCCACATCCCCTAACGCCCTGCGCCTCGCCAACATCACCAGCCAAACGCCCGCCTCTCCCAGCCAGTCGCCGATCTCGGTCCTGAATCTGGGCTTCTCTCATGCCATTCCCATTGCCTGGAATCTCTCCCCCTACCCCTTGGGACACTTACTCACCCTTCAAGACCCCAGTTCCAGTGTCATCTCCTCTCTGAAGTCATCCCCATGCACCATGCCGCCCATGTCCCTGGAGGGCCCCACTCCTCAGGCTCCGCCCTTCCCCCCTCCGCAGCCAGAGGCTGGAGACTAGGACCCTCGGCCAGACCAGGTGCAGACATGTGTCCGGTGACGAGCACAGCCTTTCTCTTTGATTTAAATTCAGGAGATTTCACATGAAAGTCAGAGCTTCTAAGTTGTCTTTAAAAAGAGCCTATTCTACCCTGGCTGGGTAGCTCAGGTGGTAGGAGCATCATCCTGGTACACCAAGGTTACAGGTTCGATCCCCGGTTAGGGCACATATAAGAATCAACCAATGAATGCATCAATAATGGATCGTAAAATCAATGTTTCTCTCTCTCCCCCTTCCTCTCTCTAAAATCAGTAAAAAATTTTTAAAGAAAAACAGCATGTTCTGGTGACATGCAGCACACATCCCTACTGGCCACACCAGCTGAGGTGCGTATGTACCCGCCCAGACAGGCCGGCCACACTCTCCAGTTAGCACAGTCCCAGGCGGCCTCCCTCCCTCATCTGGCGTCCTGCCAAGCCCCTGGTGCACCTGAGCGTGCGCTCCATACCGAGTAGACGGGGGCATTTCTACTCCCAGCCCAGCACTCTGCAGGCTGCAGGCCCCAGGGCCGGGCTAGACTTACTGACCTCTGCATGGGCAGCCCTGCCTGGCAGCTGGCACACAGAGGTCCCCCCAAATACCAATTTCCTTTCCTCCCCTTCTCAACACACCTGGGTGTCCTGGAGGACAGGGACAGGTCTGACTGATTCTGGAAGCTCCCCTGACTTTCCCAGGCATCGGTCCTTATTGAGTGCTCAGGATGGGAGTATGTGAGCAGCTATTATTATTCCTGATTTACAGATGAGAAGACTGCAGCTTCAAGGTGAAGTGACTTGTCAGTCACATAGGAAACTGCTAAATCTTGACTCAAAATTTTATCATTCCTCCATGAAACCCAGGGGTCTCTATTTTTAAAAATCCGGTAATACCATCGTAATTATTGTCATTGTTATTTTTACTGCTACCATGTGCTGAGCATTTACCGGGAGCCTGGCCATGTGCTCAGCACTTTCACACACCTCATCTCATTTAGTCCTTGACACTAATACTCATCTTTTCACGTTTACAATTGAGAAAAACGAGGCTTAGAGAGATTAAGTCACTTGCCCCAAATCACACAGCTAGTTGGTGGCAGAGCTGAAATTTGAATCCGGACCCCATGAGAGGCGGTCCAGAGCCTACAGGGGAAGCTTGGCCGGGATGGGGGACAGCAAGAGGGGGCCTCAGCCACAGAGGCCTCCAGCCCTCAGCCAGGCCCCCACTGTGCTCTCCCAGCCCTAGGTCCAGCTTTCCCTGCCAAGGTGCTAAGGATAATGAATGAGATGCTCTGGTTGTCATGGAGACGCCATGGCAACTCCGCACTTTCGGGAAATACCACAGTAACTGTGGCCACTGCTCAGGAGTTGAAAGTCACTCCCTATCCCACCCTCCACTCTGAAATGCTCTGATTCCCCCATAATCCTCTCTGGGGCCCAGAGAGAAAGGAGGCAGAGGTATAGGGACCTTCCCAGAGACCAAGCTGTCTGGAAATCAGGCCTGGGGAGGGGTCCAGCTCTGCCCTGGATGGACAGGGGGACCCCGGGGGTACAACCAAGAGCTCCCTGAGACCGAGCTCCTTGAGCCTTTCGTGGTGAAGTGCACCTATCATGTGACCTGAGCGCACTGAGTGCCTACTATGTGTAGCAGGCCTCCTGCCAAGGGCTGTATGTTTGCCTCAGGCCTCGTCACCCTGACAGTCTGAGAGGTGGCAGTGGGGTGGCCGCCAGTGTGGCAGTTACAGGCTCAGCTGGAGCCAGCCGGCCTGGGCTCAAGTCTGGCCTCTGTTATTTACTGGCCTTGTGATGTTTGAGCAAATCTGGCAACCTCTTTGAGCCTCAGTTTCCCCAAGTGTAAACCGGGGTTTATGCTACTTTTAGATATGCTGCCAGACTAAGAGAGATGATGAAGATAAAACAGCTCCACGCCTGGCACACGGCGACATAGGTTAATAAGTTTATTATTCATTTAACAGATTTGGAAACTGAGGCTCAGGAAGGAACTGGCCCAAGGCCACAAATCAAATTAATAGTGGATCCAGAAAGGGAAGAAGGGAGGTCAGGTTTGGGAGCACCCTGGGAGTTAGGGACAAGCCGGGGATGGCTCCCTATTCCCTCTCTCTGTGCTGACTGGGCACAGCCAGGAACGAGCGTGGCCCTGGGCACCGAAGATGCCGGGCTCCGGGCTCCAGGCTCCAGGGTTCCAGGTGCGGGGTTGCTGCGGGCGAAGGAAGGTCCCCGCAGCCCCACGCGCTCGCCCAGCCCAGATCTGATTTCTCACCTGGGCTACTCCTGACAGCACCCCTGCATCTCCCGCACTCATGTGCACATGAGTGCACAAACTCATATGGGGCTTACATGTCTGCCAGGCACGTGGGCCACAGGCACGGGAACGGGGCTGGGGAACTGGAAAGAGGTGCGGGCAGATCCTTGGAAGCAGGCTTGGAAGTATGTGTATGGGCCCTGGGCTTGGGGGAGGAGAGGCGGCCGCAGGTCAGGTTCTGAGAGCCCCACATGCAATCCCAGGAACACTCCCCACAGCTGACCCAGTCCCTTTCTGTCTGTCACACCCCAGCACCGTCACCTCACCACCCACTGCTCAGCCACACCCCATAGCCACCCAGCCCCACTAGCCGCCCGCCCCAGCCTGCCCCACCCACCGTGCACAGCGACGGGGAGAAAATCGTCCACATTTGTTTCCCAGCTGTGCAGGAGTTCCTCCAGCTCACTCAATCACACCCCTGGGAGGCCCAGACCAGAAGCAAATCCCTCCTCTGCTGGAATTCGCTGCATCCCCACCCCCCACAGCCCTGCAGTGCTGCCTGGCCAGAGGCCAAGCTGCTGCCCATCAGTCATCCTGGAGACCAGGGCCACCACCGAGGGACTGTTGGCGGTCTGGCTCAGAGTCCAGGGCCAAAGAGTGTGCAGTACCCCCTGCAGCGACACATGGGGACACTGAGGCAGGAGAGAGGAAAGGATCCCCTGGGGTTGCTCCAGCCAGGCCTGCCACACCCCCACCTACCTTGGCCCGTTTTCTTGTCCAAGAAAATTCTGCCCACCCACCTCCAAGGCCAGCCATAGTTGGAGGCTGGACTTTGCCAGCTGTGGATTTCCAAAGTCCTCCATGAGCCCTCCTGCTCTGCGCCCCACCACGCAATGCTGCATTTACTCGGCCAGATGTCAAACGGCTCTCGAGACTGGAACTCTGGTGGCCCAACCTCATGGGCAGCTTTCCCAGGTGGAAGTGGTCTCCTACCCACGGCAGGTACCCAACAGCCTCGTGCCCGGCCAGTTACCTCCCCTGTTTGAATCTGCTATGGGGCGTCTCCAGGCTGAATGCATCAATAGTATGGACATCATTTACTAGACAGAACACGCCTGTGCCATGTGCTCTTGGTTAGCCCTTACGACAGCACTGGCACCTGCTTTCCACTCCTTTCACAGATGAGGGAACTGAGACCCAGAGGGGCCCCCGAGTTGCCCCAGCACTCATAGCTAATGAGCAAGAGACGGGGACCTCAGCGCAGAGCCACCTGCGTCCGTCACCCTTCAGAGCCACAGGTCCTCCGAGTTCACCCAGGGCCTCCCACCCACTCGCCACTCCCTCTGAATGGGGCTTTTTCTGCCTTTGTTTTCACCCATTTTACGTGTGTTTTAACTTACAAGCAAACTTAAACGAGCCTCCTTGGAGGCAGCCCCACAAACCATCCGTCAATCCACAGCAAACGAAGCCTAGAACCCTGGTTCACTCCCAGGTTCTCGGCGGGGATTTGCTGTGGGTTCCCAGGCAGAGAATGCCCAGCAAAGAACCTCAGGGACTCAGACCTACTGGTCAGGAACCTGTCTTTCTTCCAACAGGGCCTGAGCTGAGTGTTCACCTTTGCACCAGCTCTGAAGAAAGAAAGGGCTCACAGAGCAAACAAACCAGACAGCTTGTGGGAGGGGCGGAGTGGGGAACAGGCAGGTCAGGACCAGCTGCCATCCTGCCCCAAGGACAGGCTCCCCTCCAGTCCCCTGGAAGCTCCCAGTGCAGACCGAGGTGGGCAGGCCCATTACAGGGCAAGCTCCTCATTAGCCCGTTCCGCTTCCCAGAATAGGGCTGCCTCCTCCCAACCCCCAAACCCACTTACGACACACTCAGATCCGCCCCTGACTATTTCTCTTAGACTCAGGTCAGAGGTGCTCAAAAAGACCAGAACACGATTTCTCTGTAAACATCATAATCTCCCTGGCTGACAGCAGCCGGCGGGGACGGAGCTCCTGCTAACTTACCAGCTGCACAGCAGGCTGTGCTGAGAGCTTTCCCTGAGCTGTAACACCCAGTTCTCACATCCTGAGAGGTGGTATCCCTGAGATGTGCACTTTACAGATGAGGAAACCTAGGCTCAGAGAGGGTAAGCAACTGACTCAAGGCCACACAGCCAGACAGAGACAGAGCTAGGACAGCCCCAAGCCAGGCCACTTAGAGCCCCTGCTTGTAACCCCTACATAGGCCTGCTGCCCAGCATTCCACACTATTCTTGAGCCGGGTCTTCAGCCCAAAGCACACCCAGAAAGAGGCTTTCTGCAGGTGACCAGCGCAGCTGCCGAAACATAGGCTAACCCAAGACAAAGCCTTAACTGGCAGAAGGAGCACCACACGTCCCCAGAGAGGCAGGCCCCCACATGAGAAAGGGGGGCTGTCCCAATACCCCTGGTGGAGGCTCCTGCTAAAGAAGAAGAGAGAGAGGCAGGAGTGAAGGTCGGAATGGCAGACCTCAGCGAACCGCCACCGAGGACAACGGGGACCGACCTGCCTCCTGGCCTGCTGCGCGCCCGGCGTCCAGCACACATGTCCCACCCGTGACCTCATGTACTCGTCATGTATTCCCAGTGACGTGGAAACAAGTTTATTGAGCTCTGAACGCCTCCCCCGCCTGCCCCGCCGCAGAGGAGCTGCAGAATGCCAGTCAAGCCCAGCCCCTGCCCTCCCGCCTGCCCACCCCAGGTCGCCAGGCGCCCCGTGAGAGAGTCTGAGAAGCAGGTGTGTTTGGGGGCCTCCACCTTGTGGATGCAGAAGCCAAAATCCACGTGGGCTTGAAGCCCACGTCAGCATCCCGACGCCTTGAACCCGCCTGCCTGTATGCCTTCTCTGAGCCTCGGTTTCTCCACCCGGACGACTCGGGGAGTGAACTAGACCAGAAGCTGATGGCCTCCTGGGGTTACAGAACCCTTCGAGAGTACGATGACGGCCACTCCTGGGCTCTCCCCCGACAGGTGCCACAGATTCGGGGTGGCTGTGGCTGCACTTTCCAAGCGAAGGACACAGAAACCCTCTGGGCCCTGCCGGCTCTGAGGAGCCGTGGCTCTCCAGGTGTAGACAGGACTGAAGCCACAGATGCGGCATCTGAGCACCCTAGACCCTCCCCACTCCAGCTCCTCCCGTGGCCCTGCGGTAAATCTCTAACTCTTGGACCTGTTGGCTTCAGGTGTATTTGTGGACTTGCCAAGCTGTCAGGAGAAGTCGCAAGAGAAACTGATCCCTTCCTTCCTCCCCACCCCTCAGCCGCCGCCTCCTCCTCCTCTAGGAGGAAGCTGCCAGGTCAGCCCTGGTGTGGGCCCAGAGGCTGGGCCACTGAAGGAACCTGCTTCTGGTCCTGAAGGCAGAGGGGACCCAGCGCCAGGCTCCAGGGCTGGCCTGCCCCAACCTCTGGACCCTGGGCCCCTCCTGCATGGGTATGAACACATGTACACCATGTGCACACGTGCATCCCGACTGGACAGGAAGGAGGTACTAAGGCCATGGTCAGAGGGTACGGGAGGCCAGGGAGAGAATGACAAGACCCACCGAGCTCCAGGAAGCAGCCGCTCCGCTCCGCGTCACTTCTCCGAGTCCTCTCAACAGCTCCTCACTCCTCACTTAGCACGGCCGCACCTAATCCCAGAGCCAGGACAAATGGCATGACAGTCGGCCCAGTCCCCTCCCCGGCTGGGAGGGAGGGACAGAGGGAGGTGGCTCTAGGGCACCCTGAGCCACCAACCATATCCCCAGAAACTTCCAGCCCTCCACCCCCCACCATATCCCTCATCAGAGGCCACCAGCCTCCTGAACCTCAGCCCAACTCAGCCCCCAGCCCAGGAATCCCTCCAGCAGGCAGGGACCCCTGCCTGGAGGTGCCTTCCACGGAAGAAGAGAAAGTATGTCCCCGACCCTATGCCGATGAGTCCTCTGGTCCCCCTCAAGAAAGGTGGTGCCCTGACCGGTGTGGCTCAGCTACCTGGGCACTGTTCTGCAAAGCGAAAGGCCACTGGTTCAATTCCCGGGCAGGGCACAAGCCTGGATTGCAGGTTTGATCCCTGACCGGGGCAAATACAAGAGGCAACCGATTGATGTTTCTCTCTCTCATCGACGTTTCTCTCCCTCTTTCTCCTTCCCTTCCCTTCTCTCTAAAGATAAGTAAATAAAATGTTATAAAAGAGAGAAAGGCGGCAGCCAGGAGTGGAGGAGCTCTCGCTGGCAGCAAGCAGAGCTGACTGCAGTTTTGCCTGACCTCCTCGGCAACCTTAAGCAAGGCCCTCCCCTGCTCCTGGCCTCAGTTTCCCCACTTGTCCTGCGAAGAGGAGGAAGAAAGACTGATGTCCCCTGCTGGGGCCAGCTGGTGATCAAAGCATCCGTGACGTTGGCTTTTGGCCCCCGCTGCACCTCAGCTGACCCACCAGGCCTTTCCCATTGCCCCGCCCTGTAGAGGGGGAAGAAGGGTGACTGCCAGTATGGAGGGGGCCAAACCCAGGCCAGAGCGTCAGGTGCCAGAGCCGAAAAAGGGCCTTATGAAGCCCAGAGAGGAGGAGCAACTCCCCCACGGTCACAGAGGCAGCTGGAAAGGGCCAGGCTGGCCTGGGCTCACTTCTCAGCAGCAAACACGTAAGAGTGCCCACCTGCCACGTCCCTGCATTTTTAGACACCAAAGAGGGCAACTTGCCAATGACAGAATTTCAGGCCCCGAGAGCAGCCACAGGAAAAAAAAGATGGCATGCTTGGACGCCTGGGGCCTGGGGAGGGTCACTGGGCCGTGAGGGTGGCCCAGGATGTCGCCAGCCCCGGGTGGATCCTAGGCACCCCTGTAGCAGTTAGCGATCTTGGCCACTTCTTACCAGGTCAGCTGAGGCCCAGCCAGCAGGCCTGGTGGTGGTGATGGGGGGACTGGCCCAGGTGGACACACGGAGACCAGTCTGCCCAGAAGATGTGAAAGCTTTAGGGACCTGAGAGGCTCCAGGCCCTGTGGCCAGGGCGGAGGGAGGCCAGGTACACTGCAGGGTGACAAGGACGGAGGGAAAGCTTTGAGGCACTTGGAGCTACAGAAGCCCCCTAATCTTCTGCAGTCCTGGTGTGCATAACATGGGGGCCTGCTGAGACTCAAGGCCCACATGAAAGTGGCCTTGTCCCTCCAGACTTGCTGGGGCTTGTCACCGAGACAAGCGCTCGCTGCCAACACACCTCGGTGGTGAGGGGCTCAACACCTCAGCACGCAGAGGCGCAGCTGGCGGGCGGGAGCAGAAGGCAGGCGGGAGGGCCTTGTTTTCTCTGGAGCACAGACGGCTGTAGAGTGAGCAGACACTGCAAAAAGTGCTGGGTGACCTACATATCACAGGCTCCTTTTAGTGGGACCCAGGGGGCCTCCACGAGACTCTAGAAGGTGCCTCACAGATGTCCCTGCACTCCCAAGGCTCTGGAAACAGGTCACAGGGTCAGGAGAGGCGAGTTCCAGCCCCAGACCTCCAGGGCACGGCACGTGAGGCAACTGGCACAGACATCACGGAGGCGGCCCTCTCAGGCGCTGCGGGGCACCGGCGCGGCGGCACTGGGGGTGAGCGCCACCTCAGAGCGGCGCCTAAGAGCAGACACTCCTTCAGGTTAGCTCTAGGGGCCCCACTTGCCTCACCTAGTCCCAAGCCTTGCCTGTGACCTCAGCGACTCCTTCCTGGACTTTCTTTGCTCACCTGTAAAATGGAATAATGCCAGGTGGCTCCAAGGTCTCCCCTAACTCTCAGCTGAGCGATTCTGTCCGCCCCGGAAATGGGCACAAGGACCCCCACTCCCCACCGTCTATAAATCTGTAAGTCACCACGCTCAGCTGGAAAATACATCAGACAGCCGCAACTGAATCCTGGGTCCTGGGCCCTTTGCTAATTGCTCGGCTCCACTTCAGCAGGGCCTCATCTCACGCGCGTGGAAACTGAGGCTCCTGGCAGTCAAGCAACTTGCTCAAGCTCCCAGCTGCAAACTGCGTAGCTGAGATCCAACTCGGTGTCTGGCTTTAATCCCTGCGTTCCATGGCATCAGCCACAGATTGCCCAAACCCACTAGGGCTTGGAGGATGCCACCAGGTCTTTGCACCTCCCACACTGAGCGTGAAAGGCTGAGACTAACGTGAAAGGCAGGCCGGCGGAGGCCCGGAGGAGGTGGGGACGGGAAGCCCGCGTGGGCGCTGGGCATCTGCAGGCTGACCAGCCTCCAGCCAAGCCAGCTGTCCACTGTTGTGGCTACAATGTCCACATCACCACCAGCACACCACAACCACCGCTGTGCCATTTTTAAATCATTACACAGACGCAAAGCTTTTTCACAGACTTTGCCTTGGCGTCACATGACCACCTCATAGAAACAGAGCTGGGATCCCTTCTTCCTTTCTCATGAGGGAAGCGGCATTCCCCGCGGAGGAGTGACTTCCCAAAAAGCACACAGTGAGGCAGTGCTCGAGAGTGAATTTGGCGCCTGCATCTCCCGCGTCGCGGTCCAGGGCTTTGTCTCGCCTCCACGCCCTTGACTTTTCAGGGTAACCCGCACTGACGGCCTTTCTGAAGCAACGATGACCATTGCTGAGCTCACGCTGAAGGTATTATACCCAGCACTTCATATAGTATCTCACTGAACCATCACAACGCCCTTGTCAATTAAGTACTGTGCTCATTTCTCAGAGGGAGACACTGTGGTTCAGAAATGTGGAGCCATTGGCCCCAGGTCGCCAAGTGAGGAGGGGGCAGAGCTGGGATTCGAACCTACGTCGGGCTGGCTCTGGGGCCTGGGCTCAGAACCTCTGTGCTGCGCTGCTCTGGCTGGGGCAGAGGGGCCAGGAGACCAGGCGCACTCAAACAGCGAGTGCATCTGGCAGGCTTTGGCAAGGTTACGATAATGGAAGGACAAACAAAGCTCTTGGAGAGCCCACAAGACTGAGGCTGGTACAAACATCTGGGCAGGCAGCCAGGAGTCTGCGCAAGGGACATGGGAACAGAGGGAGGTGACAGGTGGGAGGTGTCCTTGGGAGACCCTGGTCAAGTGCCTTGCTCTCTCTCAATTTGCCCAGCTGTTGAGAAAAGTCCCTGGAATATCTTCAGAGCCCCCTCCACCCCTAAAAACCCTTGGACCCTGGGAAAACAAGCCCTGCTTGGTGGCAGCTGGGCTGCGAGCCCTGGGGGACTCTGAAATGTCCTTGGCCGTCCTGGCACGGCTCGACTGCTGGGAAGCAGGCTTGCAAAAGCACGGGGTGGGACGGCATGCCTGGGCACCACTGAAGTGTGGGTCCCGAGGGGGCCACATTCCGCCGTTGTCTGACTCTCCACGCTCCACAGCAGCACGCGCCACCAGCCCGGACCCACGTCAGGAACCCAGGCCACATCCCAGTGTCCTGTGGAATGCCGCTCCAGGCCGGCCCTGTCTGGGGCCCTATGTGCGACTCAAGTCCACTTGCTGTCAATCGACCCTAGATGCCCCTCACGCACACTCCGTAAGGTCAGCCCTGGGAGGGAGAGGCAAGCGGTCCTGGAGGAGACCTCAGGGGAAACAGCCACCCTCATCCCAAGGGACCCGTGTAAGGTGTAGGCTGCCCGTGCAGAGTCAGTGACGACCCTCAGGTCAGGGAGGGCAGGAGAGTCCCTCAGGGCCAGCCCTCAGTTCTCACTCTGGCAGGTGGAAGGGGCTCAGCCCGAATCTCCACACTTACAGCTGCCCCCTCAAACCACATGTATAACTGCTCCTACTCAATAACCTTCCACGGCTCCCACCACTCACCAGGCAAAACCCCCTTAACCTGTCTGACTCCACAGGTCACTGCTGCCGACAGCCTGCTGAGCAGGTGCGGTGTGTGCCAGGGCCTTCGCTAAGTGCTGTGTGCACACTGTCTCACTTAACCCTCACAGGGAGCCTGTGACGCGGCGCTGCGGGTGGCGCGCTCACAGATGGGAAGGCTGAGGCTCGGAGAGGCTGTGTCACTGGCCCGGAGCCTCGCAGCCAAGCAGTGCTGTCCCTGGCAGAGAAGGATTCACACCCGTGCCTGGAATGCAAGCCCAGGCCTCCAACCCTCGTGCCATGCGGCCTCCTCAAGGTCTCCCGGCCTGGGGCCAGCTCACCAGCTCAACGGCTCAAGGCACAGGAAAGGAACCAGGGCCCAGAGAAAAGGCCCTCAGGGCGAGGCCTATGGCCTCCAGCCTCCCCTCCCAGGGCTCCCCACCCCCAGCCCCGGAGGAACTCCCACCCAAGAGACATGCCCAGACCGACTCCGTAACAATTAGTTTGCAGAATCTGCCTTTCTTCTCTGTCCAGAGGAGGTTTGCAACGACAGAAAAGACCAGGAGGGGCCTGGGAGAGCTTTGTTCTTACAGACCAGACCCTCGGCGCCCAGGGGGGGCCCGCAGGGCACCCTCACGCCCCCTGAGGAAACCCCTCCTTCAGGAAGTAGAGCCTGCAGGCCCAGCACCAGCCCCTGCCCCAGGGTCCATGCCAATCCAACACCCCTGACCTGAAATCTCCGTTCTCCCCAAACCTGCTTGTCCTGCAGCCTGCCCTGTTCTCGGTAAACACCAACACTGTCCTCAGGGCAGAAACCTTGCCACGGCGCCCAGTTCCTCTCACATCCCACATCTAATCCCCTGGCGCATCCTGCAAAATCAGTCCTGAGTCCGGCCCCTGGCTACCTCCCCGACTGTGCCCACCCGGGAGTCCTCCCCCGTCCGCGGGACCGCAGCAGCCCCCTGGCCAGGGTCCCACTCCTACCTCCAGCCTCTCCTCACCGCAGCCGCGTACATCCAAGCAAGTCAGACCTCGGCCCAGCCCCTCCGCAGCTTCCCCTCTGCTCAGACCGGACCGCATGCTCCCTCGGGCCCCATCTCCCTGCCCCTCCAGCACACCCCGCGCCTTGCTGCCCAACTGTCTCTGCGACGCCATTCCCTCTGCCTGGAAGGCTCTTCCCTGGGCAAACCGTGGCTCCCCCGTCTTCCTGGCTTCTACTGTCCCCGTGCCAGAGACATTCCGCGACCACCTGCCACAGCAGAGCCACTCCCTGAAGTCCCGCTTTCTGGCCCCAGCCCAACTTCATCTTCCTCTCGGGCACTCCTCACCACCTGACGAATAGCTAGTGCAGGGCTCGCGTGTGCCAGTCTGTCGATTCTAGCCCGCCGCTACAATGTCAGCCCCAAGTCTCGGTCTGTTTTGCTCATGGCTGTGTCCCAGTGCCTAAAAAAAATGCCTGGAACAAAGTAGATGCTTGCTTAAAAGGACTGCTGAGTAAGGGACTGTTGCCTTGCCCACGTGAACACACCTTTCAGTTTCTGCAGCCCCTAGAAGACCGGGGTCACTTGGAGGCCAATCCGATGCTCCGCCTGTGCCAGCGGAAACCCAGAGGGTTGTCACATGAACAGTGCCCCATCTAACAGCACCTTGAGACAACTGAGTGCTCAGACCAAAACAGGACAATGACACTGGTCCTTGGCCAACGCTTCTGGCCACCCTTTTGGCCACGGAAGGAGAACTTCTGAGTCTGAGAGCTGGGCCCATGGGGCAGCTCCAGCCACCAGGGGGAATGTGGACCTGGCTGCCGTCGCCCCCCTCCCAGCCCCCCGGAGCTGCCAGGGTCCAGCATCTACAAAGGCTGTCCCATGCTCCCAGCAAGAGGAGGCGGCGGAGGGAGGCCCAGTGCCACGCCTGCCCTGTTCCTGTTGTCAGCAGGAGGAACATCAGAAGGAAGCTTTGTTCTCAGAATAAAGAGCGAAGCCCAGTGCCAGGCGGAAACGGGCACAGGCCCACAGGGGACCGTTTAAGGAAAAACAACAACAAAAAAAACGGGATAGAGGATGTTTGAGGGGTCATTTGCACCCCCCACCGGTTTCATGCCTCTGGGGTGGCTGTCACATGCTGGTTTCACTTTTCCAGGCCCAGGCCTGGCGGTCACCAGAGGCAGCCCTGGCCTCGAGGCAGACGCCTGTCCCAGCCGAGTGATCAGGCAGCGACCCTGAAGACAGAGGTGGGGACAGAGGAACGTGGCCTTGCCTGGGAGTCAGCGACCTGGAGTCCAGGCCCGACTTTCCATGTGCTCACATGACACTGGTCAGGTCCTTCCCTCTGCGTTCCTCAGTTTACCCGTCTGTGCATGGCGTGTCCAGGTCTGCCCCGGAAGCCTCAGACCACCTGCCGCAGGACCACACACGGGGCACCCCTCAGCCTGTGGCCAAGTGCTGGGGTTGTCCAGGCCAGTCCTCCACCCTCCCTGGGCTCAGGCCCTCCCACCAGGGGCACAGCCCGTGCCCACTCTGCCCGGGGCTCCCAGCCCACCTCATCCGCCGGCATCAGGGTCCTCCTCTCCTGAGCAGTTGCCTGGAGAATGTGAAACCCCTCTGGGCCTGGTCAAGGTGGGGCCAGGAGTGGGGGTCCTCCCTCTGCCCGACATCGGTGCCCAACCCCACCCCCTCTTTCATGGCTCACGGGGAACTTACAGCCACGACCCTGGGAGGAGCCCAGCGAGCTGGTACACTGGGGACGAACGAGAAGCCCAGAGCGGGAGGGGCACGTGGCTCCCACAGAGCACAACTGTCCCCGGGGTCCTCCCTACCAGCCCTGGACTCCACGGGTCAAGAAAGGGTCCCCAGAGTGTGTCTTGCGTCTGAATTTTCTGGGGCGGGGGAGGCTGTTGTCCAGACTGAAGGACTCATAAACGGGACAGAAATTGCACACATTTTTCACAAGCTTCCCAAGTTTTTCTCGTACCCAGAGCCAGTATGACCTCACAGCTAAGACTTCTTCCGGGCCAAGACATCTTAGCTGGGCTCGGGGGATGTTTGGGATTTCAATGAACGGAGAGAAATAAATCTCAGCTGGACAGGCAGCTGGATGCTCCAGATGGGGGACCCAGTGCAGCTCTAGGGGAATGAAACGGAGAGACCCAAAGGGGGGGGAGCCAGTCCAGTAAACTCCTGAAATGACCCCCCCGCCCTGGTTCCCCGTCCCTCAGGATGCAGAGCTCTGGAGCTGACACCCTCCGAAGACCGCTGATCCTGGCCTCCCGTCTCCCCCCAAACTTCTCCAAGCCCTAAGGGAGAGTGAACCACGGGGACAGTTGCGGGTTAGAAGCTCCTCTCCTCGGGGACACTGCAGCCGGGGCGGGGGTACCGCCAGTGACTCCTCATCCGCAGCTGAAGCGGCTGCCTGGGGCGGCGGCCACACAGCCACAGCTCATGCGGGAGAGGGCTCGGGGCCGCAGGGCAGGCGGATCCAGGGCCTCTATGAAACAGGACCTTCACAGCTGGCGGGAATGCCACCGCCAAGCCTGGGTTCAGAAAGGAAGCACTCAGTATGTTCCTGCTGTGTACACCGCCCTGAGCCTGAGCCCGAGCACAGTGCTCCGAGGGACCGGGACCCTCAGCGAGCCCCCAGAGCAGACACAGAGGCACCGCGAGACCACGCAGGAGAGAAAGCAACCGTGCCGTCAGGACAAGGCTGCAAACTCAGACGCCCGGAGGGCCGGGAGATCACGCACGTGCGTGACATGGACGGTGGCGCAGGGGCGGAGTGGAGCACGTGCCTCCTCTCCCTCCAGGAGTGGCCATGGCAGCACGGAGGCTGAAAGTTTCCTGACCTTCCCGTTCCTGAAGTAAGGCCAGAAGTTGGTGTTTTCATGTAAAATATCCTATTGGCAACTAGCTCAATTTTTGGCATGGGCCCAGCAAAATCTGCGTGTGGGGCAGATGTGGCCTGCCACCTTATGGCCTGTCTTTTCTTAAAAGGGACAGAGGACACGCTGTGGAGCTCAGCAGAGGCCAACGTGCCTGCAGCTGAGATACCCGGGAAGGCTTCCTGGGAGAGGAGGCGTTGGTGCTGGGCTGCAAGGGTGGGGAGGGCACTCCTGGGGAGGAAGTCGTGGGGAGGGGTGAGTAGACCTGCTGGAGCCACAGGGACCAAGGGTCCAGGGTCCCCCAGCCTACCGCCTGCCTTTCCCCCTATAAAGGAGTCCCTGTCTCTGTTCCCAAAGCAGGCACAAAGGCCTTAGCTCTGCCTGTCCCCAGGTGGCCGAAGGAGGGGCCACCTGCTCAGTCCACCTCCAAACCCAATCAATTGGTGGCAGAACAGCACCGGTTCGATTTCATCCCTGGAGCCTGAAGAACAGGTCAGCTAATGCAACAGCTCCATGGGCGGATGGGGGTGGGGAGAGGGATGGGGAAAGGGGAGGAAGAGACAATGGGGACAAAACGAGGTTGAGAATGGTATCCTGCCTGGCCAGATTACATAACCCTGCCTCAGGACAAAGGCACGTTCAAGGCACCAGGGGGGCCTGGACGGGAATCTCAGAACGCAGAGGGCGGGCCTCCTCCTCCCGTGTCCACCCCGAGCTCCTAGAAAGCCGAGCACAGAGTGCAGGGCCGGAGATGGAGACGAAGACCCCCAGGATAAAGCACGTAAAGGATCGCACAGCAGATAAGCGAAGAGCTAGAATGAAAAATAATAGCAAACTTTCACGCAGTGATTACTCTGTAGCAGGCACTGGGAAAAGTCATTTTTGTGTATTATCTTATTTAAGTCCATCACATCCTAACTATTCTTATTATTCCCATTTTACAGATAGGGAAACTGAAGTACTGACACAGTAACTCACCCGAGATCACGCAGCTCGCAAGGGAAGGTGCGGGCTTGGAACCCAACGGCGGCCGCTGCGACCACGCTCTGAACCACGGTACCACCGCACTGCCGCCGGGATCCTTACCACCAGAAACGCAGAGCCCCTTCGTCAACCTTCTCTCAAGCCTGCTGTGCAGACATGTGGCCCCGTGCCCTCCTGTCCACACTTTGGGGGAGGCCAAGTCCCCTCACAACCTGATAAAACATGCAGGCTCTCCGCACAGAAATGCTTCCTAAATGCGGCCTGTGGTCTTGTGGGCTCACAGATCCTCGCATTGGTGAGAATGGAGGGGTCAAGGTCACAGGATACACAGGATCAAGAGATAGGAGGTGGCAGAGGGAAGGGACTCCCCAAAGCCCGCTGGGCACCCTTGTATCTGTCAACTGGGAGCCCAAACACACAGTCGCTTAGGTCCATAGGCGTGGGCACGAATCGGGGCTGAAGGCCGAGTCATCCCTCAGGACTGGGAGAGCAGAATGAATCACGACACACAACAGCCCTTGCCTCTGCACCCAATGGGTGTGACTCACAGCTCCCAGCTGCTGGGCAGACGGTGCACAGCTGGGCCCCGGCATCTGGACGGGGGTGGCATCACCAAGAGAACCACCCCAGCCTCCTCTTCCCCCCCACCATGCAAGGCACCGCCTAGTGGGCCCACCTCACTGCAGACCAGGCCTGGCCTTGCCCCAAATGGAGCGGCAGCAAGTGTTTTCAAAGGGACCCCCCCACAGCTCTTGCGCCCAGCCTCCCGCCAGGGTCCCAGGAGAGGTAAGTCAAGAAAACGGCCTCTTTCAAGATACCAGAAGACCCAGGCTCTCGTCCCAAGTCTTCCATGGCCTCACTGTTTGACCTCAAGCCCCTCCCTCTTCTGAGAGCCTCAGTTCCACCAACTGCAAAATGGGGAGCCAATCCTCTCAAGTCCTTCGCCCACCCAAAGCCCTGAGTCTAGAAACAAAAGCCCCTGACCAACTTCATGGGGCCCCGGGATCCTGCTTCAGGAAGTTTCATAAACATCCTCCAGAAAAACAAAAGTCAAACTTAAAGGCTCTCTCTTTTTTTTTTATAGGATATCAAGAAGCCCTTTTTATAGTCCAACTTCCCCCTTCCTACTTCCATTGTTCCAAATATCCTCCGAGGACCAAGAAAATACATTTGGTTTCCGTCTGGGGTTCAGGCTTCTTGGCACCGTTCCTCTTGGAAGCTGCCCCGCCCCTCCTTGGCAGCTTTCCCCCCAGCACACACCCGTCTCTGTCCCCCGGCATTGCCCTGGGCCACCCTGTGGGCTCTGGCTACCCAGCCTGCCAAAGATCAGGGGCGGGGCGGGGGTGGGGGCAGGCAGGGACAGTTTGGGAAACGAACCGTCCCCTGGCCAGAACAGAGAGAGCTCTGGGTGGCAGTCCCAATCGTGACACCCTGTGTGGGCCTGTGTGGGTGAATCCTTGTCCCCCCGGGCCTCAGTTTCCCACTGAGAAATGAAGGGGAACAGTGTGTTGAGAAAGCCCTTGGCCCCCTGGGCGGACCTTGGGACACTGAGGCAGAAAAGAGGAGCAGGGTAGACAGTGGCCTCTGATCTTGACCTCACCCTGCCCCTGCTGGAACCAGAGGAGACCCACTTTTCTGTCTCTGGCTTTACCCCTTGCCCTCACCATGGGACCTGGAGCTCGGCACCGAGTCTCCCGGGCCTCACATGGCCCGTCCCTAAGATAGGAAGAGTGACAGTGTCTGCGGCCCCACTTCGGAGACTGGAGCCCTCACCACCCCAACACAACCCCATCACACACGCGCCAGCCTGACTCACTCACTTGATAGCACGGATACCTTCAGCAAACCAATCTAAACTGTGCCTGCCACACAAACGGCCCAGGACGACCCCCACCCCCACCGCCCGCTGCCCTTTCCCCAAAGAGATCCCGCTCCTGAGCACCCTTGTAGAATTCCACAGAATTCCTAACCTACCACCTCCTGGCTACCTGGCTGCAGTATTTTCACCTACAAATGGGGACAACAACAGCGCCTAATTTATAGGATTACCCTGGGGATTACTGCAGATACGATTACAGGAAAGTGCCTAACAAGCATTGATAAGCTCCCAGGAAATGTGAGCCGCAATTACACGACCATCATTAAAATTATTGAGATGCTTGAAACCACCGGACTGGTGACAGCTACGGCCCCTTAGCCCTGTCAGGCCACATCTGGCTGCTGCGCTCTCCCGCGGGCGGGCGCTCACGCCCCTGCCCGGCACACACCCGTCTCGCAGCAGGGCCCACGCTCCCTGCCCAGCCCCAGCTCTGGCCCCAGTCCCAGAACACAGCCAGCTTGTTCCTGGCACCCATCCTCACCACCCACAGATCACCCCCCCGCCCTCAAGCCCCCCCATCCTGCCCTCCTCAAGTGGCCCCGGCAGTGGCTCCTGTAATCCTGTCGGGGTCCTGTGAGCCCCATCGCTGCGTCACAAGAGCTTTTGCTGGGGGTTAGAAAACGGTACAAAATGGTGGCTCCTTGAAGACAGGGCAGAGAGAGACTGAGCTTTCCTCTGGGTCCCCCACATTCGCTGGGTGTCTGAATGTGCTGACAGCTCAAGGAGAGAAGCATCAATTTTTTAAAAAATTACCCAACCAGTGTTACTCGAACGTGAGCAGGCATCGGAATCACCTGGAGGGCTTCTTAAGACAGACTGCTGGTCCCTGCTATTCTCCCACCTCCCCCCGCCCCCACCCATTTCCGATTCAGTAGGTGGGGTAGATAATGTGCATTTCTAACAAGTTTCCAGGCAATGCTGGTGTTGCTGGTCCAGAAACCAACTTTGAGAACCACAAAGCTGACCTGCGGGTGAATCGCCGGGTGAATCGCAGAGAGCAGGAGAGGAGGCAGGGAGCCTAGGCAGAGGGCGCAGCATGCCGCAGGCCTGCCACGATGACGCCACTCGGTTCTCCTCCCCTGGCCTCTGCCCGGGCAGGCCGGGGAAACCAGAGGTGGCTGCAGCTGCGAGACGGCTGCGGCAAACCTCTGCCGACCGCCACCCTGGACCTGCCCGGACAGGCCGGCCCTCGGCTGCCTGGGGCTGATGCGAATCCGTCCCCGGCCTCGTGGAGCCGGACCTCGGGTCTGAGCCCAGCCAGAAACCTCACCGCCTCTCGGCCACGTGAGCGCCACAGCGCTGCTCCACGCCCCGGACACAGCCCTCCCTCTCAGCTGGCTCGGGTTGTGTACGTTTTCTCACTTCTGGTGCTTCACCTGGCCGGAGCAGCCCCTCGGAAACCAGCAGACCCCAGCGGTAATCCCCGGAGTCTGGCCCTCTCCAGCCTGAGCGATGCACTTTGCTAAGCCTTAGTTGCCGTGTCTGCTAAAAGGGAATGGCAGAGTGCCTACCTCCTACCGCTGTTGGGAGCGGGGTGAGGTGAGCTCCTTAATCAATCACATCATCAACTAAAACAATCACCATAACTTACATGGACTAGGCTTGTAGTTAAGCACCGTCCTGATTATCTTCCTAAATGCTGTGAGGTGGGGACAGTGACGGTTCCCTTTGTACAGATGAAGGAACTCAACAGCTTGCCTCAGGTCCCCAAGTAGGAAGTGGCCCAGCGGGGATTTGAAACCAGACTGCTTGGCTCCAGAGCCTAGTTCCCAGCCTCTGCTCTGTCGGCGTCCTTCCCAGCCTCTGCTCTGTGTCCTAGCCACCTGCTCCAAGACCTGGCCCGGGTCACCTCTCCCTGCCACCATCATCTCCCCTGTCCCAGGGCACAGGGAGGTTGGGCCAGAGCCCTCTGGTGGCTCCAGCCCTTAGCTCACACAGTTTCACACCTTGTGTCCCTGGGTCTTGGGGGCAGCCCCAAGGCCTGCCAGCCAGGCCACCTGATGTGGCCTGAGTTTTGGATACCGTTCAACATGGCCTCCAATGCGGGCTTACAGACCTTGAACACTTAACCTTAATAAAAGGAGAGAAGAGGAAAAACAGGTGTGACAAAAAGAGGAATCCCGTCAGGCTTCCGGGATGAGACCGGCAGCTCCCACACCCCATGCAAATTGCCCTATCTCTCCGGGCCTCAGTTTGGGACCTGAACAAGCCCTCTCGGGCCATGAGACAGAAAGTTCAGGAACCCAAACTCCCGGGAGTCTTCCCCCGATCTCTGAGAGGACAGATCACTTTCCAGATACAAACAAACAGTAATACTAACAAGCAGTCATCGCTGAAGGGCTCCTACTTGCTGGGCTCTCACTCCGATCTGCTCAACCGCCCTAGCAAAGCGGGGTTCCTCCTCTCCTCCTGCGGCGGAGAACACTGATGCCCAGGGACAGCGGGTAATTGCTCTGGACCCCACGGCCAATGGTGGCCGTGCTGGGGTTTGAATCCAGGACTTCCGCATCCACTCTTCAAAGCTGCCCACCTCCACCGGTGCAGAAATGGGCCACATGCAGCCCCTGCTCCTGGAGCACCGACTCCAGGGAAGATGAGGCATGTTCATAAGGACCCCGATCCAAAGCTGGGGGTGTGAAGGGCCCAGGAGAAGGCCAGAGAAAAGGCTCGGCACATATAAAGCAGGGCCTGGGCAGAGCCAGCTCTACAGAATTAGGAATGACTGACTGTAGGGGGTGGGGGGAGGAATGACTGCAAGTAGAGATGACACTGGAGCTGGGCACTGGTGGGGGAGGGTTTGGAGGGGTGAGGGGAAGTGACTGGGGTGCAGCATCCTCACCATCAGCCCATCAGCGGAGACGTGGAGGCAGGAAGGGAAGGGGTTCACACAGGAAGGGGGAAGAGGCAGGCTCGGCCTGAGGGCTGAGGGGGATGGGCGATGGGACACTTTGGTCACATGGCCCACCTCCCGGACCTCGCCTTCCCATAAGGAAGTGTTCATTCATGATACACATTTTAAAATTTGATGACTCCAATCAAAAAACAAAACGGATAGGAATGAGAGCGGCCAGGAAGCCCCTTACCACAAACTGTCCTCCATCTAGAAAAGAGCTTCCTCCCCAGTGTGACTCCTCTGGTGACAGGCTGGCTCTCGCCCTGAGGCCACACGGTCCACCACATCCATGTCCACCACCCCTTCCACCAAGCTCCAGACCTCCCTAAACTTCTATTCCAGGAAGGAGCAGAGTAACCCTGCCCCGCACCCCACCCCTCCCACTCCTCACCTGCAAACCCACCCGGCCTTTCCTCCAACCCCTACCCATTCAGCCTGGTTCATGATTCAGCCTTATTTCCTCACGTTTGAGGAAAGAGAAGGTCAACCCATTTCACAGATTAGGAAATGGAAGAAAGAGGTTCCAGTCCTCTGTGAAACCCCAGTCTCTGGCAGCTGACCACACTTCCCGAGAGGCCCCCAGCAGGCCAGCTGGGGCAAGGACTCTCCCAGGCAGAGCACTGCGGACCCAACATCTGTGGGGAACTTCCCGAGATGTGCAAGAAGGGGCAGTTCTGAAAAGCTAACGGAAGACAGGATGGATGTGGGCCAACCACCACCCTCACTGCTGAGATTCTACGCTAAAATGGGAACTGAAAGAGGTCACCCAGGCCTGAGCCTCCTTGTACGTGCTTCCTGTACCCTCTCCAACTCTCCAGCCCCTTTGCATACCTTCAGCGACAGGGATCTCACCTCCTGGCCGAGGAGCTTATTCCTGTTAGCCCCCCTGTCACCTTGGTGCTGTCTGTGTCCACAGGGGCCACACAGGACAAGACAATGCCCTCTGCCTGTAGAGAGCCTTGCAGGGACTTGAAAGCAGTGACACTGTCACTTAAGTGTCCTTGCCCAAACCTCAGACCACCTGTGATGACCCCAGTCCCCAAGGCAGCTATGAAGTCCGGCAGCCTCCTCCTCCTTCCCTCTCAGTTCCATAGCCTGAGTCAGACTTTGGTCAGCTCATTTCTGGACCACGATTAGCATCATCTCTGAGCTGGTTGCAACCCAGCCAGTCTTGCCATCATTTTTGGCCAAATGACCTGGGCAGAAACAGTTCAGGCCTGCGTTCAAATATAGCTCTGTAAGTGACTCGATCCCTCTGAGCCTCCAGCTCCCCATCTGAAAATGGGGCAGGGGTGGGGGTTACCAGCAGCAGCATCGACTTTGCAGGGGTATTGTGAGATTTCAATGGAGCGTCTGTGAGAAGCCTGGCACAAGGCACAGGACCAGGCATCGACTCAACGAGCTGCTTACAACCCTCTGTCCTCTCCACCAGCGCAGGACAAAATCCAAACTCCCTCACAGATGCAGCAAGCTGCCCACAAGCTGCCCACACGGATCGCATCTCCCACTGCCCCGATCACCAGTCTACAGCCTCACCAACACTTCCTCCCCCAGGAAGCCCCGCGGACATGAACAGCCCGAGGAACTCTACCCTCTACTGACTTTCCAAAGCCCATCTATCACTGATCAAGTTCACCATCACTTGATCCTTCTTGCCTTCCCTCCCCCATCAGATCAGCAGCCTTTCCAGTCAGAAACCAGCAGCACCTTCAGCTCACTTCCTGTCTCTATCACCCCTCCACCCCCATCCACAGACATTTTCCATATATATTTCACAAATTACCCTAATGTTCCACTTCAAGTAAAGAATGTCCAAACCTTCCAAACAGCCCAGATATTTCAAGCCATACTCCAAAGCAAGTTCTAGCCCAGTAGAAACCTGCCCAGTCTCCGGGGACTTTCAGGCCTGGCTTTGGTCCCATGGTACGGAAGCCAGGTCAAGCAGGTCCCTAGCGCAGGGCAGAGCGAGACTGGAGTCCGTTTCTAAGTTTCTCAGACGCAGTATGTTAGTTGGCCCCTGGAAAACCCCAGCCACGATTTTATGTTTGTGACCACCTCCTCAACTTGCGATTGCAAAACTGTTCCTTGCGCGCCCCCTTGTTCACAGGAGCCTAGCTTTCCATCTTTTCTTGCTTTGAGGGCTACCCCCCTTCACCTGTTGATTCTCCAAGGGGCCTCTCCCCCTGCCCTAGGGTGACAAAGACAGTCTGACCACGTGCCAATGGTCACCCCCACTGCTTAGGCCCCCACTCATTTCCCTGCATTTCTGAGTCCCCTCAAAGTCCAGCTGGTAGTGGAATTTCCACTGGTTTCCTACAAGCTGAAAGTGAACTGGGCACCCAGAAGGGCCCCTATTCCCGGGGCCAAGGAAAAGCCTATGGACCCTAAAAATCCGGACATAATGCAGGAGCAGCCCTCAGAGCAGCTTCATCATTAATGCACCCACTTCACCTCCTAAGAACTTCCTTCATTATCTACCGCACTCTGTTGTTTTAAGATGTCATTCATGAACTAACAATTTGCTTTCCATTTTTTAAGAAATCACTCAAAGCCCCCAATGAAAGCTCGACCAGCAGTCATGAGACGGTACCGCTGGCACAGGGACTGAAGCCAGTGGAAGCCTGGGCTAGCCCACCAGGTCACTCACAGGGCATTTCATGAGCACCCACGGTGTGCCCTGGGCTCCGACACCCATGCATACATGCATTTTCCGTTAGGATTCTGCAGTCCTGACGCTGGCTCAGAGTCCACTCCCCCTAACTGTCCTCAAGGACCTCTGGGGCTGGGGCAACTAGAGCAACCCATAAGCTTAGCACTGAAGACTCTGATGATGAGTCACACAGAGGACACTTAGATATCAATCCCGTGGCCTTAGATCTCTCATCATCCCACGGGCTTCCATTCTGGGCCCTACCTCTGCCCCCTGCTGATCTGAAAGTGACTCAGTCTAATGGAGATGCAAGGCACTGCTCTCCCCTGGGTGCTGGGGAGAGGTCTGTTACAAAGCCACCAGCTGTCCCCAGCCAAAAGCCAGGGAGACCGGCTCCTCCCTGTACCACCCGAACTGGGAGAGCAATCCTGCCAAGGATTCAGCCAGCGACAGAAACTGGACCATCACGGAGCTGCAGGCCCAGGCTCCAACTGACCTCCCCTCCTGTTCCAGCTGCCCGCAGTAAGGGCCAGGGCACAAGACCTCACCCGCAGCAGCGCCAGCAAGAAGGAGCATCACTTGGGGGTAAGGGTGGTGGGAAGAGGTGGCGAGTGGCTTCATAATTTCAACTGAAATGAAACTGTAAGTTAAGTCATAGCAGAACCTTATAGAGCCCTGTCAGCTGAGACTCAGGCTGGTGGAGGGGAGTCAAAACCAAGCCCCACCACTTCCCACCTGTGTGACCTTTGCCATTCTATGCCTCAGTTTCCCCTCTGTAAAATATGGTTAATAGTAGCATCAAAGATTGAAATAAGAACACATACAATTAGCCCAGTGCCTGGCCCACGGGAAACAGACATTCAATACTTGTTGAATATACACACGCCACTGCTGACTGAGGTCCCAGAGGTGCTCACTTCATCCTTATTCTGGCAGATGCTCTATTCTGCCCATTTCACAGGCGAGGAAATTGAGCCTAGGAGAAGGTAAGGCACCAAGGTCACACAGCTGGGAAGTAACAGACACCCAGGTCAGTCTGAACCTCAGACCAGGGGCCGGTACTGCCCCAGGCCATTCCGAATGCTTTCTGGGGGGAGGTGTCGGGGCGAGGTGTAAGGGGGTGGGTGGTAATAGGACTGGGGCGTGACTGGGGTTAGGGTTCTGTACCCCCTGGCCCTGGCATGGCTACTAGCTGACCCAAGTGCTCTAATCTGGGAAAGAGCCAGGAAACCAGTCCCCAGATCCCACGCCTGTCCCAGAGCCCACAAGTCCACGGGTGCCCCCTCCTCACCCGGTCCCAGGGTGTTAAAGAGCAGCGTTCAAAGCGGGGACTCGTTGCTCCCGAGAACCTAAGGGAAGAGAGGAGCTATAGACCAGGCCGCTCACAGCCCAGAGAAAACCGGTCCTGCTGCCTTATCCTTCCCGAAGCGGGGACCCGGCCTCTAACCCCCTCCCTGGCCAGACAAAAGTTTCCCCTGTTTGGGAGTAGGGGAGGGGGAGGGGGCATTCCTCGTGAGTGACATTATCCGTGACCTACAGCTGCCGCGCTGCCCTCGCGCGCACCCCGGCCTGCCCCCGGCCCCCGCGCGGTCCCCCACCCCTTTGTCCTCCCACCCCGAGCGCGGGGCCCGCCCGGCGCCCGCCCGCACCAAACTTGCGCCGGTGGCCGCTCGGGCCCCGCGCGGCCTGCACGCCGGGCTCGGCCCCGCCGGTTCAGCGACAGGGGACCAGCTGGTCCCGGCCCTCTCGGCCTCTTACCTGCCACAGCTGGGTCGCTTCCCGGGGAAGGGGGCGCTCTGGGCGAGCCGCAGGACGCCTGGGTCCCCCAGCCGTGCTAGCGCCGCCGGGCTCCGGCCCGGGCGGAGGTTAACCCCTTCGCGGCCGCCTCCTGCCGCTCCCACCCCCGCCCCGCGCCGCCGCCGCCGCCACCGCCGCCGCCGCCGTCCGCCCCGCCTCCGGCTTGCTCTCCTCCCCCACCCCACCCTCCCGGTGCCCAGCCCCCAGTCCCGGCCCCCGGCAGCGCTGGGGCAGCCTGCAGCCTTCCCGTCCTCCGGCGGAGGCGAGGTGGGGGTCTCCCTTCAGCCGGGAAGTTGAGGCGAGCTCCCTCGTCCCCCACGGGCCCGCGGAGCGCAGACCGGCGAGCCCGCGCTCGGGGGGACCCCCTAACCCACGTCCCTTTACCCGCTCCGGCCCCGGCGCCTACCTCCCCGGATCGCGGCCGTGGGAGCGGGGCTAGATCCCGTGATGGAGCGTGGGTGCCGGCCGGAGATCGGCTCGGGAGGCCCGGGCTGCCGGCTGGCGTGCGGCAAGCGCCCCGGGGCGGGGGCCGGGGCGGGACCCCACGCTGCTATCAGGGCTGGATTTCTCGGCTTCCACCCGGATTCTCCCTCGGCTCTCCCGGCCGATTCGGTGCTGCTCGGCTACCACGTGACACGGGCTGCCTTTGACCCGGGTCTCGGAGCGGGTAGGGGGCGGGGGCGGGGGCGGGAGGGGGTGTCAGACACGGGACCCACGAGGGCCGGGAGCGGCTGCCGGGCGTCCCGGAGGTGGTGACCCCGCGGAAACAAAGCCCGGGGGAAACCAACAAGTTATTCGGGGTCAAAGGAAGAACAGCGCTTGGGGGTCAGAGAGGCTTCAGAGAGAACCACGGAAACAAAGACCCGCGCCCGCCGCGCCTCCCAAGGCCCTGGGAGAGCCCTGGCCAGGCCGAGGGGGCCTCCCGGCTCCGCCACCGCTGGGCTTAGGCCAGCCCTCCAGGGCTCCCCGCCGTCCAGGCCTCTGCTAGAGGGACCCCTCCTGGGCAGGCCTTCCAGGCGCCTCCTCCCCACCTTTGCTCCGACTCTAGAAAACCCCTTTATTTCCTTTATCTTTATTATCTGGTTCATTTACTGGTTTCATTGTATACTAAAATGTCATCTCTCCCAACAAGTTGTTCCCAGATGAGTCCCCAGAGCCCGGTTCAGAGCAGGCAGGCGGCCTTGTGCAAATCTCTCCTGCCCCTGAGCCTCAGTTTCCCACCCACAGTGTCATTTCAACCAACCTCCATACCCCTCAAGGGCAACGTCGCAGTGCTGGTCCTCATGGAACGGATGGGGACCAGGAGGCCCAGAGGGGTGAGAGAAAGCTTTCTGGGAACCTCACACGCAGCAAGAGCCTCAGCCTGCGCTCAGACCTGACTGCTCCGGCCGGGGCTTTCTGCCATCATTGAGGCCTCCTATAAAAGAGGGGAGGGAGGAATGTAATAGTGAGCCGAAAGGAGCTGGCTAATATGCAGATTATCAGGCCCCTCCCCCAGAGATACTGCTTCCAGATGGGTCCAGGATGAGGCTGGGCAAATTTAGAACACAGTGCATTGGTGTGAAAGACCTTCAGAGGCTCAAGCTGATCTAACTCTAGGGCAAAGCTCAAAAACATGTGAGCAACCAGAACAGAGCAGAAGGGCGGCAGAGCAGCCAAGAGAGCAGGATAGACTCATCCTGGTTCCCCTCAAATGCAACCTCCTTGTGGTGAAAGGAAAGGCTTTTCAGGCAGACTAACGTCTCAGGGGAGGAAAGAGGCTGGGGAATGGAACCAGCTTCTGACTCCCAGGCGTGTTCCTGTGACAGCTTTGGGTGGAGCATAATCAGACAGAACCAAACCCACTAGTGGCGGCCGCAAGCCTAAACTGCAGGCCATGTTCAAAGACAGGTTTGTGACTTCCTAGTACATACTCCCATCACCCCGCCAAGATGACCAGGGAAATCAGCACCCACCAGCAAATTCTCCCTTATGATGTATGTTCCTGTGGTCTGCGACCTCAGGTCCTTGAACGTGGTCTGGATCTTAGGCAGGCTCAAGAAGTCCTAGAGTCTCACTCATGCAAATCTCTGGTGTGGAAGACCATTTCCTTCCCCAGGGAGCATCTTCTCCGTGGCAGGCACTGTGCTCCTGGTAAGGGGATGCAGGGCAGAAAGAGACATGGGTTTGGAGATGCTCTGCGTGCCCCTCCCTGTGTCCAAATGCTATCGGAGCTGAAGGGGGGCTGGGGACCCCCAGGGCAAGTGGCGCACTGCAAGACGGGAGCAGAATGAGGGAGCGCTGGGGGGAGGCAGCCTCTGACCTGGGTCAGGTGGAGTGGGTGGGGCGATCGGGGCAGGGAGATGGACATGCTCAGCATGAGGGACGACCTGAGCAAGGCCACAGGGAAGCACTCAGGAGAAGTCGAGTGCTGCATGGGCAGCTGGCAGGGGGCATGGGGAGAAGAGCAGAGGAAGCAGAATGATCAGGAAAACCGGAGAGAAGGGCTGGGAGCAGATGACAAGTGACCTTGTGTGAGGGGCTCCACAGATTGCACGTTACCTGAGGGTCTGATGGAGTGGGAAGGTTGGTAGCAGCTGGAGGGAGTGATAAGAGCCACACCATGGGACGGTGGCGGGGAGGGAAGGTCCCCTGAGCTGGGTGAGGGCGCTGCAGATTCACTGTTTTGGGGGAGCGTCTGTGAACTGGCGTGACTCCCGTCACTCATGACTCTTCTTCCTATTTTTTTCAGAGCGGCTGTTCACCAAGCTGGACCCAAGGCCCTGGAGCTCACTGTCACCCAGAATGCCAGGAAGAGGCAAGGCCAAGGCCCCACCCAGGGAAAGGCCCCCAGGGGCCGAAGTGAAGCTGAGGACTTGCATTTCTGTGAAGACTGTCCTGCTCCTCCTTCCCCTCAGGACCCACCCACATCTCCCAGAGCTTGGGGGACCTTCTTTGTGGTGACAGCCACCCCTGCCCAAACCCCTCCTCAGCCCTAGAAGTCCTCCCCACTGCCCACTGGACACTACCCTTGGCTGCCCGGAGGACACCTTTCTCCAGCTCCACAAGTCAAAGGCTGGACTCATTATCGTCCACCGCCTCCTGTGAGCCCAGTTCAGAAATCTGACACCAGCCCCTTGTCCCCAAACCTCCCACCCGCCAGCCAGTCCGTTTGGCTCTGCCTCCAGCTTTTTCCCTAACCCACCCTCAATTTTTCATCCCTGCCACCCGAGTCCAAGCCGCCATCTTGTCTCTGCCTTGTATTGATGTCGTCTTAATGGCCTCTTAAATACTCTCCCTGCCTCCTGCTTTGCCGTTCCAATGCGATCTCCTTGTGCCCATTTCTTACTTAAAAACACCAACAGCTTCCTATTGCTCTAAGGTGAGTTCCCTGCCTTGTCGTGCAGTCTGCTCTCTTGTCCTAACTGGTCCACCTGCTTCACCTCTGCTTAATTCCTCATTGAGTTCGGACTCAAGCTGGGCAGCCTGGGCTTGAATGCTGGCTTTTCCCCTTCCAAGCTGTGTGACCCTGGGCCAGTTTTCCACCTTTCTGTGCTGTTTCCTCATCTCCAAAGCAAGGGTAGTCAGAGTATGTACTTCACAGGGCTGTTGTGAGAATTACCTGAGTTCAATATGCAAAGTCCTCCGTGTGGTGTCTGTCATGTGATAAGCACATGATAAGCCTGGGTTTGAATGCCGGCTTTGCCACTTATAAACTAAGTGGCTAATTGTGACCCTTTGGGTATCAAGTTAAATTTCATTTCCTCCTGCTGCCTTCCTTACACCCCTAACCCAGGCCATGCTTCCTGGTCTACACGTCATACCTGCCTCTTCATCATCCCTGTAGTTACTTGTCAGCTGCCTGTCTCTCTCTAGAATATAAACTCTGGGGTGGGAGTGGGGGGAAGACATGTTTCTCACAGCACCAGGCACAGGTAGCAACTCACACATACTAACTGGCTAAGCAGATGAAACTAAATTGTATAGAGTTGTCGTAACACAGAGGACCCTGTCTCCCTGTGAAACACCCATCAGTGGTACTTCATTCATTTATTCCTTTGACATTGATTAGTGCCTCTCTTATAGTCTTCCTCATACCATGCCGGGCTGGCGAGGAGCAGAGGGCCACAGAGGTGAACAGGACGTGGACAAGGCTCCCGTTCTCAGGAACGTATTGTCTACAACAGAGAGCCATGTAAATGAACCAGAAGATACCGTGCAATGTAACTGTGGTGGGAAGGCCTGTAACAATTTTGTTTCCCAGGAGGTCTTTGGAGCAATGAAAGTGAAACATAACAGAAACCGAACGCAGCTGCCTATTTCAGCCAGCATCCCGGGGTTCTTGAGAGCAAGAAGGGAAGGTCCTGTCCCAAGGGCGTTCAGGTCACCTACTCTTTCTCTGCCTGGAGAACTGGTCAGCCTTCAAGGGCCCGCTGAAGTGGCACTTCCTCCAGGAAATCTTCCTGCTCCTGCCAGGACACTGTATGGACCCCAGTCATGAGTGATTTTCTGGGACCATAGTGGGATGTGTCAAGGACAATCCAAATTTCATGCCATTTGCTTCTCTAAAAAAGTAAAAGGTGATCCAACAAATGTGTGACTCAACATGATTTCACGTTGGTCTTCAGTGGAGGTAGAAAAATAGCCTCTGTCAGGCCACGTGACTTGATTTGTGGTTGGATAACATGGCCACCGTAATTACAGCACTGACCACAAAGTGTAACAGCTTCCTCCCTGCCTGCCCGTGCCCCCCCGCCCCTCTTCACACACAGCAAATCCTCCCAAGGCCAGGGCGGTGTGCTTCTGGCAGAACCTGATAACTGATAAAAGAGAAAATCCGTGAAATGGGACGGTAATTCATGCTTCTGAGAAACGATGAATATAAAATGTTCTGGAAACTAGCTTAAGACCGTCTGAGGTGGGGGATAGGAGCAATGAATAGTAATTGATTACTGACTCTGGTGCATGCCACACACTTTCCACTTGTCACTCAGCAGTTCAGAGAGCGTGAAGCTCAGAGAGGCGAGGCGCCTTCCCACGGGTCACCCAGGCGGGAGTGGTAGAGATGGTCTCCAATCCAGACCCATCCAACTAAAAGACCAAGCCCTTGTCGCTGTTACGCTACTCTGCCTCCCAGTGCCCAGGCATCCGCACGCTGGCCAAGACCAGCTGGGTCTACGTCCTGCCCCTGTTTCCACGGGGCTGTTCCCACCCTTCCCTCTGTGCACATGGTCACTGCCGCTGCTGTTCCAAGAGCACTTGCAGCTGGTTTCCAAAGCAGTCCCGTCTCTGGGGCCAGGTTTCCTGTTTCAAGCAGAATTTAAGGATGTGGGTCACACCTTCGCCAGATCATACCTAACTCCCAGGAGCTGCCGCTGGGCCAGAGACTCTGCTTGCACACTCCCTTTCACCTGCAGCACCGTTCCTGTTTTGTTTGTTTGTTTGTTTGTTTATAAAGCATTTTTCTATTCTGTAAACCAATTCTTGGGAACCCCGCAGCAGTCCTGACAAGTGAACAAAGTGGAGAATTTCACCACATTTTTTAAAAAAGATTTTATTTATTTATTTATTTTTAGAGAGGGGCAAGGGAAGGAGAAAGAGGGAGAGAAACATCAATGTACGAGTGAGACATGGATCAGTTGCTTTTCTCATTCCCCCATCCAAGGACCTGGCCCAAAACCCAGGCATGTGCCCTGACTGGGAATCCAACCGGTGACCCTTTGGTTCACAGGATGGCATTCAGTACACTGAACCACACCAACCAGGGTTCACCTCATTTTACAGATGAGGATATGGAGGTTCGGCCAACCTGTAGGAGATACCCTCAGCTTGCAAAGGAGCCAAGCTGTGCTAAACATTTTTTTGGACCATCTGGCCACATTTTTCCAACTCTCTGGAGGGTTCAACTTGACCTAGAGAACAGGGAAGGGGGAGTGAAAGAGCTTTAGAATCCTCACACCCAGGAGATAATGGCTTTTGTAAACAAATGTAAATTGCTTAATTTCCCTTTTTTTACGGTGTTTATTGTGATGCACAATTACAACCCAGCAAAGAAAAACACCCAGAAGCATGTGTGGTCTCTAAATGCTGTGACAGAAATCAGCTTAAAGTCCTCTGAGGGCAACACAGGGCTGGGCCAAGTTCAGCCCCGAAGGGACAGCAGGTGCCTAGCGCCGGAGCTGGACGAACTCTCCCAAACCTCTGAGCTGCTACTCGGAGGACCTCGGCTCTGCCCTCGCCCTCACCCCGGGCCTCATCTCAGAGGGCTGGCGCGGCTCCTCCACCCTCTGCCCTCCTCGCTCTTCAGTTCTTTATCCCTCGATCACCTGGAGTGAAATACCTTTAACAGCACTCAAAACAAAAGATTATATTAATTTAGAAAGGGGGTGGGATTTCTCCACAAGATTTCCATCGATTATTTTAGTTCATTCTCACCACTCCCGTAGGTTACATCATAATTCCCACTTTCTAGTTGAAGAAACTGAGGCTCAGGGTCCTGGTGCCTCCATAGCACAGGTCCAGAAAGGTCCCCACCCAGTGAAGCGGGGACGGATGGTCAAGGTCACCTGGTCTGGGGGTTGCTGCCCAGTTCTCTGTGGCTACCAGTCCACACACACCCTCCCAGCCCTCTTTGTTGATTTGCATTGTTCTCCTGGGTGGGCCTCCTTTTGTCTTAGTTTAGGATTCCTGAAAGAATTCAATCCACCTCCCTACATAAACGAACAAACTGAGGCCCAAGGAGCAGAGGGCAGGAGCAAGGGCCTGCTCCCATCACCAGTGATGTGGCTGTGCTGGGACCACCTGGGGAGGCTCCTGCCTGGCACCTTCCCCACTACCCAGCTGTGGGTGTGCATCAGAAGCTGAAAAAGAGGTGGCACCAGCACAGCAAGGCTGTCCGGGGTTAAGTCCAACACCATCCCCAGGCCCTTGGAGATGTGCCAGCACGGGGGGCAGGGAGGGGCAACGTGTGGATTCCAGTGGGAAGTTGGCTCTGGGATTGGCCTGGTGGCCAGACTCTTGTCTGGGGCTCTCTGCTCCAACAGGCATGGAGATTCTTCTCATTCCAAGGTCCTCTATTCACACCCACCTGTAGCTGGGGCTGGGGGAGGGGGTGGGGGGGGTATGACCGGGATAACCCCCCCCACACACAGAGCACAGCTGTGCTCACCCCCACCCACTGCCCTCCGTTTAGTGATTAGAGCTTCGTGGTCGGTCAGAGGGTCGCCCAACACGCCAAGGCCGTGGGCTCCGTCCCGTCAGAGCACGTACGAGGACCATCCAGTGAATGCATAAGTGAATGGAACAACAAGCCTCAGTCTCTCTCTCTCTCTCGTGTTAATAAATAAACTTGTTTTTAAGAAAGAGCTTTGGAGCCAGACTGTCCTGTGTTGGAATCTAAGGCCAGCCCTCACTTACTGTCACTTAACTTGGCTTCAGTTGTTTATTTGTAGAATGGGGATAATAGCGCTTACCTCCAAGAGTTGTTGAGAAGATTAAATATTAGGAAGTCACTTAGCACCATGCCTGGCATAGCTGTAGTTGTTACTGTTATTTTGTCCACCACCCCTCTCTATAGCTCACGGGGGTTCATTTCAATATCCCCCCCAGAGGCTAGCTCCCAGGCAGTCCTCAGCCAAATGACCACCCTATAGACCTGTCACCTTTGACCCCTCTGCTCCAGACAGCCAGGGGCCCTTGAGGCCTGGGTATGTGCCACGGGGGCCCAGCATCCCCTCTGCCCAGCATGCGCTCACCTCCACCTCCTCACAAGTCTCACAGCCCTCTTTCCTTGAAGTCCCAGCTCCAGGCCTATCTCCTCCACGAAGCCTTCCCTGACTGACCTCTGGTCTTCCTTCTCTGAACTGCTGAGGCCCTCTGAGTGAGTCATTGCCACTTGGCACTCTGTCAGCGAGAGGCCTCTTCCTTCTTCCTCCCTAAAGTCTCTGAAAACCGGAGAAAAGCATTTCCCAGGCGGGTTTGGGACCCTTTAGTCACCCTCCTGATTCCTGTGTCACCTCAGCTCCTAGCGGCTGTGGGGCTGTGGTCGCCTGTCGTGCATCTTCCTGGAGCTGGAAACAGGGCAAGGCTGAGAGGCCATGAGCACAGGCCACTTACCCAGATAGACAGACAGTCCAAATTACAAGCTGGGAGAAGCCGGAAGGACCTTCAACCCATCATTGGAACAGCTCCGCTGAGGGATGGGGAAGCAGAGAAGGTCATCTGCTGCTTAGGGTCCCTACTCGGGGAGGGTTTCCTGAAGCCCACCTGCAAGAATAGGTGTCAAGGTCGGCCCTGCAGTCCTACCCTGCAGAACCAGACCCCTACCTTTCACGGGGCGGATGCAGATTTGCTCACAGAGGCAGGGAGGGGCCTGGATGGTTCTCTGCGAGCCACCCATGAGGTTGGAAGAAGCCGTGGGGAGCAGATCCTACCTAACTCAGGGAAATGTTGACCATCCAAAAGCCCAGAAGCTTCGGGGGCAGTGAGTTCTCCACTGGGTGGCAACCGGTGAAGGGAAGGGGCAGGCAGAGGCTGGTCAGCGCTGCCCAGGGTGGGCTGGGGGATCCTTGCTGTGGGTGGGGACAGGGCCCGGGCTGTTTCTGGCTCTGAGCAGAACTAAGATTCACAGACAATGATGTAAAGATCTGGAAATCTGGTCCTAACATTCTCTCTCTTTACAGTTCTGAGATGACACACATGAAATTTTAAATTTTTTTAAAAGATTTTATTTATTTATTTTTAGAGAGAGGAGAAGGGATGGGAGAAAGAGCAATGTATGGTTACCTCTCACATGACCCTCACTGGGGACCTGGCCTGCAACCCAGGCATGTGCCCCGACTAGGAATCGAACCGGGACCCTCTGGTTCCCAGCCCACGCTCAATCCACTGAGCCACACCAGCCGGGCGAAATTTTAAATTTTTTAGTAGACATTTTAAAAAGTTAAAAGGAACAGGTGAAATTAATTTTACTAATATATTTAGCCCGATATACCCCAAACACTATCATTTGCACATGTAATTAACATAAAGAATTTATTAACGAGATGTTTCAAATTCTTTTGTACCGAGTCCTCAAAGCCCGCTCCGTAGTTAACGCTCACAGTGGATCTCCATTCAGACCAGTCCCGCTGCAAGTGCTCAGCAGCCACCGTGACCAGTGGGCGCAGAGTTGCACCGTGCAGTTTGGAACACTGAATCTATGACTCGCTTTTCTCAAATTCTAGGAAGCTGAGCTTCTGATGTTCTAAAATTCTGCAGCGGATGAAAGCTCTGTAATGCTACAACAGTGATCCCACCAGATTAAAACCTTTCCCAGAGTCTGCTGGGGACAAGGCTTCCCCCAACACGTCTTCTGTACTGAAGGAAATCAAGGCCCTTGCAGAGCCTCTGGGGAGTGAGGGAGCAAGAAGCCCTCCCCTCCGCTGCCCCTGCCATCTGGACCAGCCCGAGACGGCCCAGCCCACGGAAGCGGGGTGGGCGTGCTCCCTCCACATGGAGCTGCCTCTCCAGCCATCCCTCCAGCTCATCATCTCTCCAACCAAGCGCACAAGCCCAGAAGTGCGGCTCCCGCCTTTGAGTCTTCCTGGGTAGGGGGCACGCCCCTGCCTCCCTCCCCTGGTTTCTGTCCACTCTGGAGAGCCCCTGGGGATGGCTGCAGCAGATGGAGCTGGGGAGTGTGATTAAAACCCCATGTGGAATCCCCAGAGGGTGGAAATGGTCTCCATTTGCTCGAAGCTGCAGCCTGGAGGGCAGAAGTCAGGCCTGGGGAGGGCAGAAGCCAGAGACCCACTGTCTGGGGCTGGGAGGGCCAGAAGTGCTCTTTGTGGTCCTCTGATATATGCCCTGAATGGTGCAGATGGGAAGACTGAAGCCCTAGAGAGCAGATGGAGTTTCCTGAGCCATAGGTTCTCCTCTTCCTACTCCTAAACGCCTTCTCCTGCTTTCATTTTCGGGGAAAGTTGAGATGAAGGCCCAGCATGGCAGAATGTCAGGGAGGCTGAGGGGAGGCCCCGCCCCACAGCGTTATAGTTAGGTGGCTGACTTCTCGGCTTTGGGGTGCTCACCCCAGGCCCAGGGACTTCCTGGTTCCGACCTTGTCCCGGGTCCCCCTGGCCCGTGCCCACAGGTCCTGCAGAGGGTCTGGAGATTGGGGACTTGGGCACAGGCAGAAGCTGGAATTGGATGGGGAGGGTCTCGGTCAGCGATGACTGGCCCCTGTGTCTGCTCCGTCATCCAGCTCTGTATTCCACTGCAAAGTCCTTTCGCAGCCACAGTTCCATCTTATTCACAAGAGCCCAACGGGAAAGGTGGGCAGGAGGACTTTCCATCAGCACAGAAACTCACGGCCCAGACGCCATGCAGAGGGCCGGCGCTGGTGCTTTGTTACTGTTCCACTTTTTGCAGGTTGGGAAACTGAGGCCCAGAGTGGGGCTCTGACGGGTCTCAGACTAAAGAGCCAGAGGGAGGCCCCTGCGGAACCATCCACTCGGCACCCACCCAGGGAGCCCCGCCCCTGGCTCCGCCCCCAGCGTGCAGACACTCTGCAGCTGAGGAGGCAAACTTCAGGAGTCATCTGCAGTCACACTTTTTCCAAGCTGAGCTCTTTCCAGGCTGGGTTTCCCCCCTGGGGAAAGCCCCAAGGCCATTCTGAATGGCCAGAGAAGGGAGGAAGTGACAAAGATCCTGCTAGACAGGGCAGCAGAAAACAGCCAGACCTTTGGCTTCTAGGATCTGGCTCTGCCAGAGTGGAGGGGGGACGGGGCATGGGTGTGGGGCAGCAAGGAGGCAGACCCTGAATCCAGATTTGGAAAAGCACAAACTTAGGATTGAGGCGGGCCTGGGTTCGAGTCCCAGGTCTGGTCCTTGTCAGCTATGTGATCATGTGTCCATGCCCTCACCTGGGCTCCCTCCTCAGTTAACTGGCTAATACCCACCTCCAGGGTAGAGGGAGTCGGCATGTACAGAAGCTAAGTCCATAGCTGGTGCTGAATAAGGGTTAGTTCTCTCTCAAATGCCCCTCCAGGAGCGAATCAGGCCCTACCCACCCCTCCCAGTTGTTACCCTTTTTTACCATAAATATGGCCCATAAATATGCATTGATTAAGCAAATGAAAGATTGTTGCCAGCCCAAAACACAGCACAGTGTAGGAGAAGGCTCCGACTATTCCGTCAGGAGATCTGGGCGACCACCACGGCTCACTGCGCGGCCCCAGCCTTTGCTCAGGACCTTAGAGCACGGAGCCCCCCAGCAGCACCCTGAGAAGGTGTGACTATTACCCTGTGTTCCAGATGAGGACACTGAGGCACAGAGAGGCTAAGCTGCTGGTTGGCAGCCATGCCTAGAGGTGGACCTGCCATCCTGTCCCCGGAGTGCATGGTCTTCACTCAGGAAAGGCCAGGACTCCCGTCTGGGGAGGACTCCTCTCCTCAGGCTGGTGCTGGTGCTGCTCAGCGTTTCCTGGGGGTTTTGGAGGCTCCTGCAAGTCGGATGAAGTGGGGGCTTTGCCCACTCCACTGTCGCCTAGGCCCTTTGTCAGAGACAAATTATCACCATTTTCTGGGTGTTTCCTGCACAGAGGGGGGAAGGAAGCAAGGGCTCCAGATCCTTTGTCCTCTCTCAGCTCATCCTCCCCCTCGCCTGCCCCCACTTCTGGACCTTCCTCTTCCTTGTCCAACCACTGACCTTAAACTTGAAGTTCATTCCCAGGCAGACTTTCCAGGGCGACAGCAACAACAACTCAGGGCTGGGAATCCAGGGACACGGCACTATGCCCTGCCAAGACCCAAAGGTGCTTTCCTCCCGCGCTGGGCAGATTGGGAGACATCCTGCCCCCAGATGTGGGAGATGGGGGTTAGCAGCGTGCCAACAACTGACATCAGTTTACAAGAAGCTCCACAGTGATGCCGTGAGATCATCCCAACCACCCTGCTTAGCAACAGTTCGACCGCTATCACCCAACTTAACAGAAAAGGAAGGTTAAGTGACCCAGGAGGGTTAAGTGACTTGTTTGTGACTCCACAGACATTTGGAAGCAGAAGCAAATGTTTACATCTGCTTTCAGAGATTTGTCATTATCATAATAAGTATAAATATTACTGAAAGTATTTACCAAACTCCGACTCTGCCAAGAGCTTCCCTCTCATGACCGCAGCAACTCTCAGCAGCGAAGCCCACGTTACAGAGGGGAACTGAGGCACAGAGAAGCACATCACCTTCCAGAGTCCGTTATCAGCACCCACAGAGCGTCAAAGCCAAATCGGAACTCAGTCTGTCTGGCTCCAAAGCCTCAGGTCTTGCAGGCAAGACAGGGGTCCCTCCCCCTGGGGCAGAGGAGTCACAGAGTTTCCCAAAGTGGGACCCGGGATGCTCCTGGCCTTGCCTCTGTTCACGGAGCTGCTTCAGGCCTGGGGAACGCAGCTGCTGGGAGCCCCCCAGGCAGCAGGCCATGCAGGGCTTTGGGCACATGGGGGCCACGTCTGTGTCCCCTCTACATGTAACAGTAGCCCCTGGTCTAGGTCAGTGTGGCCCCGTGACAGCTTCACAGATGACCCCACTCAGAGATTCCTTTTCCTTCCATCCCTCCTTCCCTCCCTCCCTTCCTCCTTCACCAAACACCAGCTAAGGGGCCCTCATGTTTTTACACAGACATTTGCCTTTTTCGCTGACCCCCCCCAACCAGAGACAGCTACATAGTTTATAGGGCTTAGTGCAAAACAAAAATGCAGAACCTCTTGTTCAAACACGAGAATTTCAAGACAGTAACAGCAGAGCACTCGACCAAGCGTGGGCCCCGGTGGGAACACAGAGGTGGCCCCTCCGCTCATCGTTCCCGCCCCCTCACTGCCCCCTCCTGCCACCTTATCCTCCATTTACATCCTCACACATTCTAAGTGTTTTCCCACCTCAAGGCCTTCGCAAAGGCTGGTCTCCCGGCTGCCGACCCTTTTCCGTCTTCTCTCATAACTGGCTCTTTCTCATCAGTCGGTTCTCAGCCCCAAAGCACCTCCCCAGTCTAAAGTGGCGCCCACGCAGCTCTCCATCATATCGGCTGGTTGTCCCTTCCTAGTGTGCATCACACTTGTGACCTCACATGTACTTGTCAGCTTACTGTTTATTGTCATCTTCCCAAGGGCAGGGCCCTCCTGTTCAGGACTGAACTCCCAGGGCCCAACCCAGGGCTCGGCACACACTGGGTGTTCGATGACTATTTGTAAAACAGTGAATGGATAAATGAATGAATGGACACAGACATCCTGATACACCCCTCCCCCACCCCTTCATCCCCTCCCACTCTCCCTCTGCAACCCAGACAAGCACAGAGGTGCTCCCCAAATATCCTGGTGCCCCAGACAGCCCCACAGAGAGCTGATGAGACCCAGAGGGGCGGGTGCATCCTGAGGCCTCGAAGCAAGGGCAGACAGAAGTGCAAAGCCTGGAGGAAAAAAGAAAGAGAGGGAGGGAGGAGAGAGGGGGAAGGAGGACAACAGGAAAGGAAAAAGAGAGAGCTGGAGGAAGGAGAGAAGAGGCAGACAGAGAGGGGAGGACGGGCCGGGCCTGGTGATAATCCCGTGCCTTCTCTTTACCTGCGAAACTAATAATTACTATTAATCCCTGGCCCCTCCCTGGCCCTTTCATCCGGGCTGGTGGGGAAGATGAAAGTCCGGGGGGCCTCTCAGGTGCAGGTAACAGGGCTTCACAGCCACTAATTAAACTTGGCAGCCCCTCCAATTACCCCCACCCCCACACCAGGATGCTGAGCCACCTGACTCAACGCCTTTCCAGGTGGGCAGGCAGCAGCTAGCTGCTCTCTGGGCCTGGCCCTCTCTGGGAGATGCTGAGTTGTTGCCCTTGGAGGGGTGGGGCTGTCGGCCCAGATAGACCTGGGGGAGGCTCTGGAAAGAGGAACCTCATACCAGGTGGTACTCAAAGTAAGGAGCCCCGCCCTCAGCTGAAATTACAGCCCCATCCCTGAGGCTGCCCCCACCCCACAACCCTACCGCAGGGCCTGTGTCTCTGGGCCCTGCCAGATGGCAGCAGGGAATGTGCTGCTGGGAAGGAGGGTCTGACTAGACAAAGAGACAGTCAGCATGTCCAGCTCCTTCATGCAGCCCCAAGACCACTGGGGTCCTGGTCTCTGGCTTCCTCAGAGGCAGTTCTGTTCTGTCTCCCTCTAAGGGGCCTCCCCTCTCTAGCAGCCATGATTGACATGAGCCCGGCTCCCCCCACTCCCACTTCCACCCAACACCTGCAGTGATGGGGCCCTCCCATGGTTCATTGTTGAGCCGCCTGGGCTGTGGGCTGTGTGATCTCATCCAATCCCTTGACGTTAAGTACAATCTAGAGGCTCCTAAAGTTACACCAGTAGCCCCCTCCTTTCCCTTGAGCCCCACCTGCCTGCCCCTCTTCCTGCTAGGATGTCACATGAGTGACTCCGGAAATAACAGGGCCTAAGATTGATTCCCACCCTCTGCCCAAGTCATGATCTCCCCATTTGGGCTGCAGGCTCCCCACCTCAATAAATAGCTGCACGGTCCACCCATTGCTCCATCCCAGGACCTGGAATCGCCCTCACCCCTGCATCCAATCCATCTGTAAATCCTGCAGATTCTGCTTCTAAAGTAGCTCTCAGACCTGAATGTCGTCCTCCATCCTCACAGCTGCCCTCAGGCCCTGCGCCGCCACCGTCTCTCACCTGCTGACCATCGTCCCTGCCTCCCCGAACAAAGCCAGAGTGGACTTTGAAATACACAAATCAGAACATGCCAGGCCCTGCTAAAGCCCATCACTGCCTCCCCATGGTACGTGGCATATAACGTAGCGCTGGCTTCCCACCAGGGCAGGGCGCACCAGAACCCTGGCCTCCTGGATGGTCTCCCCTCTTTGCGCCACCCCCACCTCCAGGCAGCCCCTCAGGCTCTTCTCAGTCTCAGCAAATTCGGCACCAGCTGTTCCCTCTGCCCCAGCACTGGCTCTTTCTCCGGCTCTCCTCATGGCTGCACCTTCTCACCCTTCGGGTCTCTTCCTTGAAAGTCCTGTCCTCCCCGCCTCTAAGAGAGTGAGCCCACCCCTCTAGCCTTCTCGGGTCTGCCCATTTCCTTCACAGCCCTTACCACAACCTGTAATGATCAAACGGTCAGCCGGTTTACCTATGTGACAGCTGGCTGTCTCCCCTGCTAGACTGCTCCATCATGTCTATGCTACCCATTGTTCTATTGCTCTCTAAAGCCTAGCACAGTGCCTGGCACATAGTAGGTGCTCAGCAGATGTGCTAAATGGATAAGAGACCCAGGATCCATATCCTGATACCAGCAACCCATTGGGTCCTGTTCTTCCCTTTGGGGTGACCCAGAGTGGGTCCTTTGCCACCAGGCCCTGCATAGGTGTGGCAAGGTGCACAGGGGCCTGTATCCGGATCTAGGAGGCCTGGTAGCAATCTCTGTCCACCTGCTTCTCTGGGAACCAGCCCCATGACCATAGGTGCATCCCTGCCTCAGCTTCCTACTCTGGAAAATGTGGATAAAACCCAAGCTCCTGGGGGTGTAATGAGGCACAAAAGGAGTGCACACACCAAGGCTACCTCACAGCCATGTCCCAGGTGGGTGTCCTGACTGAGGTGCAGATTTATACACTCACACTTCCAAACCAACGCCCCTCCCTAACACCGCCCCCCCACCCCCCCCCACACACCAGCCTCCCTCAAGGCCGGTCTGCCTGTCCTTCCCCTGCAGTGTGGAGATCAGGCGCCATCTAGTGGGGATATGGGGGACAGCAGGCATTCTCGGCCCCTGTGCTCCACGTGGGGTGGGACTGGCCCCGAAGGTCCTCACCTGGCAGAGCTGAGCCTTGGAGCAATCAAAGGAGCTGCCCGTGGGGCGTGCTCAGTCTGCAGTCCACCAGCATAAAGTCCTGACCCGGAACCCCCATCGGCCCACCCCCCAGTCTCTGAACTGACCTCCCACGATTCCCTCCCCTCCGGCCACGAAGAACTTCACGTGTGATTCTGAATGATCCAAGCTTTCCTTTGACTCAAGACCTTCCCACAAGAAGTTTCTCAGCCCTGGAACCCTCCCCCACCCTCTTCTCCCCATCCTGGCTAACCCTCACTCCCACACTGGGCCTCCACTGCAACGGTCCCTTTCCAGAGGCCCCTGACCAGCTGGAGCTGCCCTTTCTGGCTCCACCGCCCCCCTCTGCCCCGCACCCCCTACCCCCACCCCACCATTGCTAAGCCTGCTCCTCAGGCTCCATGTTTCTTGCTTGAATTCCCATTAGACAAAGACCTTGGCTGAGGCCCTGAGACGCTGAGTGCTGAGGGAGTCTGAGGCCAGTGCACTCAGGCTGCGAGCAGGCGGGTCACAGCCTGGAGAAGACAGAACCGGGGTTTCTCAGGAAGAACGCAGGGTGCTGCTTCAGGCAGGGCCCCACCTCCAAGCCGGGGTCCACGGGGCTGCAGTTGCCCTCTGACTCCTGGCCCTGCGTCCGGTGTGAACTAGCTCCCCCTCTCTGGACCACAGCTTCTCCTCCCCACTCTTTCCTTGCTCTCTTCTGTACAACCTCCCTCCAAAGGGAGGAGAGGATGGATCCCATGGGTAAATTAAAGTGTGAACTGTTGCTAAGAACGAGAAGTACAGGGCCGCCAAGCCAGGCTTGAGAGTCCAGGAAAAGTCTTGGGTTTGGCTCTCGCAAGGGCAATACCCTTCTCTGCATTCACGTGCTCAGAGATATTTGAAGAATGCCTGGACCGCAATGAGAAAGACTGGGGTCCTGGAGTCAGACTGCCTGGCCCAGCTCCCGGCGCCACCACTTAGGGCTGGTGACCGCTAACTTGCTTCCTCAGTTATAAAACAAGAGCAATAAAAATTTGCTAGCTCATGGGTTAGTGAGGGCATTGAAAGAGATGGTGCATGCAGCTCAGGACAGGGGCTGGCATGCTGTAAATGCTCAATTAATGTGAGAGCTATTGGGGCTGCGATTATTCACCGATGCCAGCCACTCTCCTGCTGCCTTCACCTGCCTGGCCTGCCCCAGGGCCTCCTAGTCTCCAGCACTCTGGTTCCTCCAGGCCCAGGGCAGCCCCTCCTCTGTCCCTCCCTGGGATTCATCCTCCAGGCCTCAAAGCCTTCAGCTGCCCTCAGGAATTCCAGAACATCTGGAGTGGAATCCCCTCCGTCCCAGTGTTTTCTCTGATTATTTCCATCTTGTCCTCAGAAAACTGGCTGTCCCCTGAGGATGCTGCATTCTCCCTCAGGCCTCCCAGTGGCTTCTCCTTTCTCTTCCACCGCCTTTGGAAGTGAGAAAAAGCGGGGAGAGGGGAGGGGGAAGCCACAGGATGCGAGGGTGTCGTCCTCTCTACTTCCCATTGTCACTTTCACGCCATTCCTCCCCCTCCCTACAGGACACGCATCTTGAATCTTGTTCCTACACCATGCCGCCTGTTACTCCATCTCAGTGCAGACATTCCGACCCCTGGGTCACACCCGGCTGTCCTTGAGGGCCCCACCCTGGACTCAGAGCCGCTCGTGATCGGTGTGTCCCTGTTTCACTTGTCAGTCACTTCAATATTCACACAGGTGATGCTGCCATCGCCTGGCCTCTGGTCCCTTGAACTGTTCTCTAATGCGCTGGCCCCGAAGCCCACGCCGGCCACTCCCCCCTGCAACTCCTCCCTAACCTTCATCTCCATCTCACACCCCCAGTCCCGGAGCTCCAGCTTGAAGTGATGGCCGGTACCTGACTCGGGTCACACCTTGTCCCAACGGGACTGCTAACCGTTTGCTCCCACTGCCTGTGTGCTCTCCCTCAGCCCCCTGGTGCTCTCACTACCCCAGCCGCCCAGCTTGGATGCCACGCTCGGTCGCGGCCATCACCCCTCTGCACGCATCTCCGATTCCTCCACCCCTGTCTCAAGTTCTCATCTCTTGGCGAAACCACAACTTTGGTTAACTCCAACACCATGCCTATTCCATGCCTCCATCCGTGCCACCGAACATGACTGCAGAAAACAACCGCCAACCTCCAGTGGACCCCTAGTCCTGCCCTGGACTCATCCTCTAACCCCCCAGCCTGTGTGACCATTTCAGGCCTCCTCTCAGCCCCAGCCTCAGCTGCTGGCTTCCTACTTCCCTGGTGAGAACGCTCACAGGTCCGACTCCCACTGCACTTGCTCTCCAGCGTCTTCCTTCCCCCTCCCCTGCCCGCACAAGGCACTGTCCCTGCGCCTGTGTGAACCTGATGCCTCCCCATCGCACTCAAGGTCCTCCCCTCCCCCAGTCGAGGACAGGGCTCCATTGTTAATCTTTCACTCTCTCAGAAGCCATTCCCATCACTGTACAAATATCTGTTATCAATCCAATCTTAAAAAATGAAAACCAACTTTCTCATTCTTCTTTCGCCCCTTTGCACACTTTACTTCCCTCTCTTTCTCCCTTAAATCTATTCCATTCAAGCATTTGCACCCCCAACACGTGTGCACGCGCACACACACACACACACACACACACACACACATAATGAAACCGCTCTTGTCTCAGTCCCTGCTGCCCTCCATGCTGTTACATCTGTGGTCATTCTCACCCCTCATCTGACTCCACCTCCTTACTCGAGTCAAGGAGGAGGGAGTGGGCAACTCCCTCCTCCTTTGACTCCCTTTCTTCACTAGGCTTCCTGGACGTCTCCTCTCTGTTTTCCTCCCGTCTCACTGTCCCCTGCTTCCTTTTCCTTCACTCTCTCCTTGTCCTATCCCCACGCTTTGATGCTCGGCCCTTGGGTCTCTCCCCTATCTGCACTCAGTCCCTCGGTGGTCACAGTCTTGTCATTTTAAATGCCATCTAGATGCCTCCCGGAGACCCCACATTTACACAACCAGCCCAGATCCTCTCCTAATTCCAGGCTCATCCGCCCCAAGCTCCTCCTCAACAGCTCTCCTGGGATATGAAATAAACATCTCAAACACAGGCCCAAGACTGAACATCTGATCTCCCCCATCTCAGCTGAGGGCAACTCCAGCTTTTCGGTTCCTCCAGCCATAAATGCTGAAATCATCCTTGATAATATCATTTTTCTCACACCCCGAGTCTAAGCTATCAGGAAATGCTGTTGGGTCTATTTCCAAAGTACAATCAAATTTTGGTCACTTCTTTCTGCCCCCACTGGTGCCACCTTGGTCTCAGCTGCCAGTATCTTCTTTTACCTCTTAACCAGGACCCCTGCTTTTATGTTAGCTCCCCCCACTCCCCGACTGAGAGTCCATTCTCCACAGAGCATCTGCAGGGAGCCAATTAAAACAGAAGTCAGGACCTGGCCGGTGTGGCTCAGTTGGTTGGGCGTTGTCCTGAACCAAAAGGTCACCAGCTTGATTCCTGATGAGGGCACACGCCTGGGTTTCAGGTTCGTTCCCGTGTCGGGGTGCATGCAAGAAGCAACTAATTGATGTTTCTCTCTCACATGAAGTTTCTCTCCCTCTCTTTCTCCCTTCCTTCCCCTCTCTCTAGAGTCAATTTTAAAAAGAAAAAAGAAAAAACAGTAAGTCAGATTCTGTCACTCCTTTGCTCAAAAGCCTGTAATGGCTCCACTCAGAGTAAAAGTCAGCGTCGTCAGGACGACCTAAAGGCTGACGTGACCTGCCCCCACCACCCATTGCCTCTTGTCACTGCATCACCCCTCACTCACCCTCCTCTCCAGCCACACTGGCCTCCTGCTCTCCTTAGAGTACGCCAGGGGTGCTCCGTGCATGGGGCCTTTTCACGTGCTGTTCCCTCTGCCTGTGATAATCTCCCTTAGACATCGGCAAGGCCTGTACGACCTTTCCTTCTTTCCACAGTACCAACCTCCTTCTAACACAATAGAAAATTTACTGAGATATCACACCTGCCATTCCTGCCAAGTGTTAGCTCCCAGAGGGTAGGGGTCATTGTCCGCTTTGGTCACCACTGTGTCCCCAGTATCTAGAACAGGGCCAGACACGTACCAGGTGGTCAATAAGAGTATACTGAATGAATGAATGAACTGTGAAAGCTGGTGGTAATCACATTCCCAGTACTCACTGCCTTAATAGTGTGTAGGGTGGGGTGGAGTGGGGAAAACCGACAAGGCACCCTGGAAGTAAGACCCTGCAGAAAGTGGCTCCTACCACCCCTCCAGCCTGATCTCCCATCCCTGTTCCCACATGCACAATACCCCTGCTGCACTGGCCATGTTTGGAATTCCTTGAGCTCCCCAAGGGCCTTCCCACCTCAGGACCTTTGCATTTACTGTTCTTCCTGCCTAAACCATTCTTCCCCCCTTCATTTATCTAATTCCTGTTCTCTTTTCAAGTCTTCATTTAAACGCTATTCTTATTGTACCTCAGAGCTTAATACTAAGTGCCCAATAAAGATATGTGTTCAATATACCTTAAAAAATCCTGCTATTGTCCCATTTTACAGATGAGAAAAATAAGGCTCAGAGAGGTAATAATTTTTCCCCCGGGATCCAACACTAATAACTATTTGTAGAAATAATAAACATGTTGATTAAATGATCAAAGTGGAGTTTGATGGTTTCTGGGAAGAAGACAAGACTCTCCTGTGGAGAAACTTGTCCTGAGGTGGTCATGTGGACCAAGCGGTGCTCATTTCGCCAGCCTTTTCTTGCTGAGGTTTAGAGGTCTGTGTGTTTAACACAAGTCTTATCCAAAGCAGGAACCCACCCCACAAGACTCCAGCCTCTGCTAACATCCCTTCTCCACTGGGGGACTCTGTACTTGTGAACAAAAAGCCCCCTTTTCATTGAGTATAAACAGACAATTCACAGAAGGGATGCAAGAAGAGGCGACCCATGAAGAGATGTGTGAGCTTACCGACCATGGAAGCGATACAATGAGGAGACACAGAGAGTTGCTCGGTGGAGCGGAAGTAAAATTGATAGGAACTTTCTGGAGGGCAGTTTACACATGTCAATTACGTAAAATACCCATTCCTTTCTACTTCTGGCAATTTACCTCGAGGAAAGAATAGCACAAGTGTGTTCTTGACAGTTTTGTTTATATTTGCGAATTCTGAAAATAAGCAAATGTTCAACCATTGAGGACCGGTTGAAAAAAATCGGTGGTACAGCTATACAAAGGGATATCGCGTAGCAGCGGAAAATGATTCAGTACGGATATTCTGGTTGCTGTGGACAGAGGTGAGAGGAGAAAGGGTTTTTTTGGTTGTATACTTTTTGGTAACTTGGCAATTTTTAATTTTTGTGAGTGCATTTAATATTCGACATGATAAATAAAATTGAAAATATTTGTAAAAATGCTGCAGATCTCTAATAGTTGTTATGGGAAGATGTCTGTAATGTTGAGTGAAAAATAAGTTCCCCAGTGGCATATAGAATACAATTTCATTTACGTAAGTTCTTCTTTAAATTGAGCTGAGGTTGTTCAGTGGCAACAATTTCAGGGCACAAAG
>PVJI01000861.1:0-218079 GCA_004026765.1 Micronycteris hirsuta
CTCCTCCTCCTCCTGCTGCTGCTCATCCTCCTCTTTCTTTTTATGCCTCAGTATCCAATACCTTGCCCACTGTGCAGGGCTCTTATGAGGATAGAGACCCCAGATTTGAAGGAGCTTTGCAGTCATCAACAACCTATGAGGTACTAGGAAACCTCGGTACTAGTCTATGGATCACTGCTCTAAGCAGTTTTACAAATTAATATAAGCCAGATCTAAAAGAAATCAGATAGCTAGGAAAAAACGCAAATAAAAATAGATTCTACTGTTAATCCTTGGCTGATAGCATTAATAGATAGGAAAACACAGCACAGGTCTCCTAAAACTCCATGGGAAAGCCCCAAGTTATTTTAAAGTTGACTCTGAGGCACATGTATTCACTATTCTTTTACCAGGACGTACATCTTCATCACATTTGGTCTGGGGTAATATTAAATTCTGCTATAGCTCCTGAATAAACAACAAAGAGCTCAAAGCCACAGCCAGAAGCTCGCTGGAAAAGGCCCGGATCTGTCCTCCTGCAGGCCAGCCTCGCCATGCTCACCTCGGTGCCCACAGGGAACTGGGGACATTGTGCAGAAACCCTCGGCAGACTCATGGAATGTTCCCAAGCCATCGGCAATGTCGCTTCTGTGAACTCAGACACTTAGCCAGATGATGAAGCCCTAACTTTCTGGTAGGGGGGTAAACTCACAAAGCAATGACCTTAACTTAGTAAATTAATTCCAAAGCACAATTGTTTTCAATCTTCATTTAAAATCAGCCTTCGTTAATCTAGATTTAATGACATAGCAAATGGAAATTCCCTTAATAAAATAAGTTATGAATATTTATCACCCCATTTTACCTGAAAATTGAATAATTCATCAATTAACTTTACTATTAATTACTTAATGCAAAATTAATAAACTGCACAACTCTTACGTATCCTTGCAGACCCTCTGGCACTGGGCAAGGAAATTAAGCACCAGAGAAATGGCATAACTATGGATAATTCCAGACGTGCGCCAATGGGAAGTAGGGGTGGAATTTCTCTACAAGAAGAACAAACCACTTTCTCAGAAAGTGAAGGGAGAGGTTTTTTTCTCACCTTCTGTACCACAGCCAAAAAAAGAACTCAAAGTTTGGCAATTACTTCAAGAGAAGATTTCCCCCGTCACTCTCTCTGCCATCCATCACCATCCACGCCATGCTCAGTGTTTTTCTCACGTGGAGATGGGCCCACGATGTGAGGTTCTCTCAAGCCTGCACAGCCCCTCCCTCTAGAGACCACGCGGTCCTGCAGGGCCTCAGTCAGGACCCGTCTGAAGAGGAGGGACTGAGCAGCAGAAACAAGAGAGCAGGATAAGCACAGAATGCAAGGGGACAGAGGGACAGGTGGGGTGTGACACCTGCCAAATGCTAAGCAAGCGACATTCTAGGAGGACCAGAGCTGTGAGCTGCTGAACGCCCAGTTCCTCCAGGGCGGCCTGGCTCACTGAGCGTCCTGACTCTCCAAACCGGGCAGGCCAGCTCCACTGCGGCTTCTGAGGGAGAGCAGCTAACAGGGCGCGGGTACCTTCAGACCGTGCCTCAGGCTTCCCATCACCGAAACGGGTATCTGCACATCAGCGCCCCCTCCTGGTTTCTCTGGACTGCCATTCTCGTCCATCTGGTCCAGAGCAACTGAAACCAGCCTGCTCATCCTATCCACTCACTAATTGCCCTGCTCAAAGGCCTCCACTGGGAGTCTCGCTGCAGCCGGCATTATCCCTGAATCCTGACCTGTCCCACCCAGCCCTCCCTCCTCTCAGCCCCGCCGGCTTCTCCAGCTCCGCCGTTCAGGCTCTCCCCAGCTTCACCATCTGCAGCCACAGGCCTCGCTGTCCAGTCGCCTCCCTAACGCCTCCCTACCTCGGACCTGCAGGTCACCAGAGCTCGGCCAGGCATCAGGCACTCTCCTTCATAACACACCCATTCATCCCACCCTCAATGCACATGCTGACACACATGCTCACACTCTCACACACCCAGGCTCATATGGTCTCACACACTCACACATACACACACTCTCTCTCTCACGTGCATGTACTCACACATGTACACACATTCATGTACACACTCACATGCATATACACACTTGTGTGCAGGCGCATGCATGTGCATGCACATGCATACTCACATACAGGCACTCACCTATGCTCATACACACTCATGCACACATTCACACAGTTGCACATACACACTCAAACACATGTACACACACATTCAACCTTTGGGTCTCTGCCCAAAGCTCAGCCTCTAGGGAAGGCAGCCGGACCGTCACGGCCCCTCCTGCCCACCCCCACCTCAGGGGCAGCCTCTGATGGCACTTGTCCCTGTGGCTCTCCTCAAAGTCGCCATTATTATAAAGTACCTGTCTCATGCTCTACCACATCCCCAAAGCCTAGCACGGCGCCTGGCACACCCTGAGCAATTAAAAAGTATTCACTAAATAAACAGATGACTGGAAGCAGGCCAACAACAACATAAGGTGACCATTTGGTATCATCTGTCCAGGAGCAAAGGGCTCACAAGTAACCCCTGGAGATGACCGTGCCCCTTCCCCAAACAGAGCACCATCCACTCAGGTCAGAGGGACAGCATGTCCCAGAGTTGGGAGGCCAAGCTGATGCTCAGGAGCACAGGACCCTGGAGGCCACAGGCCTGCGCCTGTGAAACACAGGGGACCGTGCATCTCACAGAGCAGCCTGTGCTCCGGGGACGCGCCTGGCCTGCTTCCGCTCCCCATCACCGCGCGTGAGGTTTGTTCTCTCCCGAATTTCATTACTTTCCCCTGAACCCTGGCAGTGATGTGATCTCCCAACACCTCGGCTCGGGCACCAGCTGCCCTTGTACATACAGATCCATTTCTGCTGCAGTGAGAAGGTCCTGGGCCTCAAGAGTTGCCAGCAAGAAAACAAAACCTGGTCCGGAACTCCTGCCCACTTCATCAGGGCAGCAATGGGACCCACACAGCACCATCCTGGAGGGGCTTGGCAAATCCCCCCGCCCTCGGCATAGCCAGGACCTGCCCCCTACCCACGGCTGTCCGGCCTGGACCTGGGCTCCCTCTGCCCCCAATGTGACCTCTAACTAAACAGCTCAATCAACAGTGAGTTCCCCGCCAGGTGAGGTCAGGGCAGCCAGCATAGAACTGATTTCCCCTTTCAGGAGACATTTTCCTCTACCCAAAATGTTTCCATGTTCCATCTTATTAAATCATTGAATAAAAGAAGAAAATTGTTCCCAGAAATATTTTTCTTACAAAAGAAAACCACGACTGAAGACAATGTGTCATGTGTACACATGTGTATTTGCATACGCTATCTGCACATGCACACATGTATAGTGTGTTCTGTACGTGTGTGTGGTGTGTGCCCTTATGTATACATGCACATCGTGCATCTACAGATGTTTCTATAAATGCCTGTGCATGCCTGAGTCTATGGGGGTGCATGTGTTATGCATGTGTGTGTGTGCACTTGTCTGTATGTGCCTGTGTGTGCATGTCTAAGTGTGCCCATGTGTGTTGCGTGTGTGTGCACTTACACCTGCGTGTGCTTGTGCATATATGTATGTGTCTGTATGTGTGCACTCTGTATTTGTGTAAATGTTTTGAATTTTTTTTAAACCCCTAATGAAGGACTGTGGAGAACCTAAGAATAGCACAGACAGTCATACCTCCTGGCCAGACTGAGAGCAGCCCAGAATACCCAGTGGACTTGGCAATGACTCATTGCACAGAAAATTATGAATTGTACAAAGGGTCTGCCTCGAGAACATGGCTCCCCACCTTCCATGCTGCTGGGCACTCGGGCAGCTGCCTTCCCCGTAGCCAGTAACAATTAATTAGATCAGCATTGATTCAGAGGAAATACCACAGATGCCAGTCCAACCCATTACAGAAATAACAGTCCTAATTTTCCAAACCCAGGATAGGAGAGTGAGGATGCTATGAATAAACTCACAGGCAACAGAAACAAAACAAGCCCACAACCCATGAATGCTGACGGGCAGGCTATGCAAATGCCTATTGATCTGTGTTAGCGCAGTGCCAGCAAGCCATTTCATTCCCAGTAATCGTCGCCCCTGCCAGGCTGTACTTAGAGACACCAGCCGACGTCACCCTGGGTGAACAGTCTGTAACCAGGGTACCCCAGCACCCCCCTTGCATCGGCAGGTGCCCTGATCAGAAGCACATGGCCACATGGGACTTTTGTACCATCCAGCGCAGACACCTTCACACCACTGACATAAAGAGCATGGAGGGGCCATTGTCAGGTGGCATGCATGGCACACCGGATGGCCCTGGCAACCCCCAGGACCCTGAAACTCTGCCCAGGGAGAGGCCGAGCCGCTGGGCCAACATCGCAAGAGACTCTGAACCAAGGGCAGCACACTGAAGCAGGTGGGGAAGCAGACGCGTGGGCCGCGCCGTCAGCTGTGCTGCAGGCCTCTGGGGCTGAACCCTCACACGCAGGGAGCATGCGCGTCTCAGCAGCAAGGTTTCCTGGGCCCTGAGCAGCGGTGCATTTAGAAACCTCAAAACTGCATTATGAGGCATTTCTCCCGAAAAAAAGAGGAAGAAAGAAAAAAAAGCAAGTGAGTGAAACGGAAGTCAGACTGAGAGTGAGTGGAGAGGGAGAGAGGATGAGAAAGCGAGAGCCGGTGCAGAGCAGGGCCAGGTGACGTAGAGGACTGAGCACTGCACCTCTGATCCAGTGACAGGAAAGGGATGAAAGCAGGTCTAAGCCCACAGGGACAGAGCAAGAGGGGACAGAGACGAGCACGGGTCAAAGGTGTGGACACATCCTAGAGAGTTGGGAAGCAGACATAGCCAAGTGGAAGAAGCTCAAACCCACATGCCCAGAGGGGACACCGGGAAAAAGCCAATTCACCTGCAGACCCCCGGAAAGACTCGGATGCCAGAGAAGGCAGAGGTGAGGGATGGGGTGGAAGGCAGGAAGAAGCTGCAGACCTATGTGGGGAACACCAGACACTCCCTGCCCTACATGGACCTGAGCAACCAGACCACTGCCTGGCCTCTGTCCCCACTGGAGACATGTTTATCCTCTGGGGAGAAAGCCCAAAAGACTCTGGACCTGAAGACCATGGAGGAGAGGCAAGAAACACCCATGCATACCAGGAACGTGAAGTAATTTCTGGGGAAATTCCAAGCCTCTTCCCTGCCTGGTTCCCCAACCCCTGGCAGCTAAGCCAGCCCAAGCCACCAGGCAGCATGGTGATGGGTCCCTCTCTGGAGAACCCGAGTAGCATCCCAGATGTCAGCATCTAGAGATGCCAAATGTCAGAACTGCCCGATGCTGGCTACTCCGTTAACAAGCGCCTCCATCATAAGGAAAATGAAGCAGAAGGCGAAGCGGGAGGACTAAAGCCTCACTGAGCGTACGAGGACGTCACAAGGTGACATCTAAAATGGACAAATCAAGTAACAGCAGAATAAACATGCTGAGAAACCGGGGTAAATATCAGAACTAAAAGAACTGAAGGCGGCCACTCCTGGGACACAGGATTGAGCTGTAGGGCAGAGGAATGCTGCTTTTTCTTACGAGCCTTTACGACCATTTAACTTATTAAACTACGTGCATGGCTATTTTAAATACAAATTAAAGTAACGAAATAAAGTAGAGGCAGGAGCTGGCAGCTGGCGAACCCAGGGAGACACAAGACACAAACACCCGTCCCTGCCATCGGCCTCCTCCCACAAGGACACCCAGGGCGCCATGAAGGCTGGCACAGCTGGGGGTGCCATTTCAACCAGCGCTGAGTGCTGCTGAGGACACATGAACCCGGGTACGCATGACAAAGTCCCCTGCCCACCCAGGTACCGGCTGCACTGCCCCCGCCTCGGCCCCTCCTGTGCACAGCAGGGACTTGGGGAGGTGGCCTCTGCCAGCTCCGGCTGCTTTGCCTCCTCCGCAGTCTGCAATTCCGGATAATGGCCTAGAATCTGGGACAGACCCACTTCTGCGAGGAGGCTAGGGATTTCCCCACCACCGTGGAGACACCAGACGCTCTCAGGATCCAGGTCACAGCTAATTCCCGCCTCATCCAGAAATCACGGGACCCCTGCGGCACAAGCCTTGGGGTGGGGAGGGTCCCAGGCAGGCTGGGGCTCCTCCTGAGTCCTGAGTCAGCAGACCCACCCGTGAACTCCCCTCATACTACATGGGCTCTTTGGTTAATGATGATGGTTGGGACTTCGTCAAGGATTTGCTCAATACATTAGGCAAATGCTGAACTGGATGTAACATGACACGTCGTTATGTTAATTTGAGAGCAGTTCCCCAATTCAGCATAATGCAAAGGTCACCACATTGAGATGATTGCTGACCTAGTTTATTCTCTCTTTCGCGGTTCCGAAGAACAGAGGCCCTGAAATGATCTAGGTACAAGGCTGCCCTCCCAAACTCTGTCCCTCATAGCGCCCTCCTCGCCTGCCTCCACACGTACACTGAACCAATTCCCAGTCCCCACCTCTGCCCAACGGGGCACAGAAAGACCTACAAAAGCAGCTCTGGGAATCTTCTTTCTAAGCGTTGTAAAATATACATAACACAAGATTTTCTATTTCAACCATTTTAAGCATGCAGTTCAGTGGCACAAGGTACACTCACGCTATGGTGCAGCCATCCCCACGATCATCCCCAGGTCTGCTCACCTCCCCAGACTGAACCTCTGCCCCCATTAAACGCTCACTCCCATGTCCCCTTCGCCACCACGGCACTCTGTGTTGTGTCCAAAGACTCCACTGGTCTCCAAGAACTCAGTGTCCCCCAGCCCCTCCCATCTGTGCCACTGTTCTGTCCTCTTGCTGCCGGCTCACTTCACAGAGCACCATGTCCTCAGAGTTCATCCACGTCGTGGCATATGTCCAAATCCCACTCCCTTTTAGTTCGGGAAACATTTTAACCATCCAAACGGGATCTCTACAAGACTTATGCGATTCTATTCTGACCCCTCGAGCAGCCTCCCCAGGAATAAGGGCTTCCTTAGAAAAATGCTGCAACTTTCCCAAGGAGCAAATGCCCCAGAGGTGGCCAACAGGTCGCCCCCACATGTCACACTGACAGAGGGGCTAGCCAAACAAAACTGCATAGGAATAAGCCCACAGTCGGATCAGGCTGGCTTCTAGGAGAGCCCTCTGCCCACACACAGGCACCACTGCCCCGACCCTCTTTGCTGGTCTGTGCTGCCACCACCTGCCACTTGGCCAGGAGTCTGCATAGCGCCCCATGCCCACCGCCCCCCATCAAAGCTCCTGTCTCTCTGTACACAGCTATTCAGAAGCAAAAGAGACAGCAGGACCCAAGGCAGGGGAGCTGGCCATCTCACTGGGGAGGCAAGACTTACACACCAGCACAGCTACACGGTCAAATGAAGGAAGACAAGGTGAATTTGAAGGGCTCCTTAGGAGTGGGCATGTTTGTGGAGGGGGACCTGGGGGATGGGCAGACTGGGCTGGAGAGACGCAATCGAGGGGAGGTCAACAGCCGAGTGAAGGTAAAAACAGGGGGCACAGGAGGTGTGTTTGGAGGGCAGTAGCAGCCCCTTAACTGGAGCAGGTGCTTTGAGGGGAGCCACAGAAAAGCACTGAGAAAGGGAGGCCCAGGCAGAATAATGACCGTGACTTCAACACCAGAGTGCGGATTGGATCTCACAGGACATCTGCAAGATCTGCAAGGGGAACAACGCTGGGGTGAGGGCATCCAGCCAGGAGAGAGAAGCTCAGCAGGGAGCTGCTCTGATGCTCGGCCTCATGCGGGGGTAAGGGCCGAGCCTGGGGCACACAGCAATAAGGATGTGAATTCATCTGGACACTGGCAGAGCTGGTGACTAATTCCATTCAGGGGATAAAAGAAAGAGAGGCCAAGAAGGAGCATAGGTATGAGCTGGGAGTCTTTAACATGAGGTGGCTCTTCCAAGAAGCGGGGAAGTCAGCAGCGGCCCTGGGTGGGAGGGAGGGCTTCCCTTACTTCCTTCTTAGGAAGAGGAAAGACGATGCATTTGAGGTAATACGACATGCAGGTGCCCAGGAGAGGGACTCGGACTTGGGGAGTGGTCCACAGAGAGTGAACCATCACACCCTGGCGTTCTTAGAGCTCTGTGAAGGGGTCACAGTAAGAAAGAGCAGAGGAAATACTACGCAGCAGAAAGAAAGAAGGAGCTCCTACCCTTGGAATCAGCATGGATGGAACTGGAAAGCATTATGCTAAGTGAAATAAGCCAGGCGGTGAAAGACACATACAATATGATCTCATCTATAAGTGGAACCTAATCAACAAAAGAGACAAATGAGCAAAGTAGAACCAGAGGCATGGAAACTAGGAACAGACTGGCAGGGACCAGAGGGGCGGGGGGAGAGGGGATAACGGGGGAAAGAAGGGGAAGGGCCTAGTTAAAGAATGAGTATAAATGAGCCATGGACATGGACAACAGGGTGGGGATTGACCCTGGGAGCTGGGGAGGTGGCGTGGGGCAGGGGAGAGCAACGGGGGAAAATGGGGGCAACTGTAATAGAACAACAATTAAAAAAAAAAGAAAGAAAGAAAAGAGAAGAAGACCCAGACCTTGGTGTCCCCTGGGGAAAAAAGGTCCAGAATGAAAGGAGGGGCTCCCAAGAGCTGAGAGCAGGAGGATGGGGGTCTCTCAGTGTCACCTGAACCTTCTTGAAGTTCAGGTCTTACTTTTCTTCTCTTTCCTTCCAGATCTCCCCTCGACTTGACTGTTTTACTGCAGCTTATTAGCCAAAAAGCATTTAGTGTTCATTATAGGAAAATTCTATTACAAGACCTTTACTGCTTCAGTGTTAAGGTGCTATCTATATACATCTAATTAATTAATTAATTAATTAATAGCATTTTCCAGCCTCCTTCCACCTGGTCACACAGGATTCCTGGAAGGAAGTGCTTTCAGCTCCATCGTGAGCCTGCCTGTCCCAGCGTCCAGGGAAGGTTGCTCATTTCCCAGGGGAAGAGAAATAAATCACTGGGGTTGCTACATTTTGCAGCCCACCTGTGGGGTTCCGCTTGGCCCTGCACTCTGCCACGCAGGGGACGGTGCCTTTCTCCCATGCTGCCTGCCACTCCGGGGCCAAATCCAGGTCAGGACGCAGCACAGGAACACACCTGGCTGACACCCCTGAGCCACACTCACTGACCAAGGGAGGCTCCGCCTGGAGCCCAGCCCCCCCGGGGTTCAGAAGTCATGGGGCTGGGAGGTGGAGAGGCGGAGAGGGTCACCTTCGATCCCCACACCCACTGCGAGCAGCGGAGGCGTGGCATAAAAGCCAAGACTGTGTGGGCTTTATCCTGGCTTCAAATTCCAGTCTGACACCTGCTGTGCAACCTGGACAAACCCTGTGCCTTCTCTGAGTCTCAGTGACTGGCAGAGCTTTGAAAAAATTTCAAAGTACAGCACTGGGGATAGACAAGCGGTGGTACGTGTACACAGTGGCATACTACTTAGCCATGAAAAAGGAAATCTTACCTTTTGTAACAGCATGAATGGACCTGGACAGCACTATGCTAGGTGACATAAGGCAGCCAGATAAAGACAAATACTGTGTGATTTCACTTATATGTGAAATATAATAAACAAAATAAACTAACAAACAAAATAGAGACTCATAGATACAGAGAACAGACTGACAGCTGTCAAGGTCGGGGAGGGGGGTTGGGACTAGGTGAAAAAGGTGAAGGGACTAAGCAAAAAAGAAACGAAAAAACCTCCTAGACACAGACAACAGTTTGGTGATGACCAGAGGGAAAGGGAGTGAGGGGAGCGGAAGAGGGCAACGGGGATACGTGGTGACGGAAAGAGACTTGACTCGGGGTGGTGAGTGCATAACACAGTACACAGATGATGTGTTACAGAATTCCACACCTGAGATCTATATATTAACCAATGCCGCCCCGATAAATTCAATTTTTTTTTAATTTTCTCTTAGAATCTAATAATAAAAAATAGCTATTGATCAGGAAAAAGAAAAGCACAGCGCCAGCCAACAGAGTGCTTGCTCCGGAGCCCAGTGCTAGGTCCATTGGCCAGTCCTGAGGGGAGGAGCTCAGGACAGAAATAAAAGCAAGTAAAGCAGGTCTGTTCCTTCCCAACACCCAGAGCCACGCTTTCTGCCTCCCTCTCCCTCCCTTCACACATGCAGGGCAGGGCAGGGCAGGGCATGTCCTCAGCACCCACCATGTGTCCATCCTGCAGTGGGCGTGGGGGACACACCACCCACAAGCCAGTCCAAAATCCCTCTCCTCGTAGCACTTCCGCTCTGGGGAAGAGACGGGCGGGTGATGAATAAAGGAATTAAACAGAGAAATAGGTGAAATGCGTGGTGTCAGATGGCAGTAAGCACTCTAGAGAAACATAAAACAAGGGGGAGGGGGTCTGGTGGAGGGTGCAATTATAATTGTGTGTTCAGGGAAGGTCTCACAGAGAACGTGACCCCCTGAATCAAGCCAGAAGGAGGAGCTGGAAGATCATTCTAGACAGAGGGAGGAAGCTCTGGATCCCAAGACTGGAAATCCGCCTCGTGGGGTGGGGAGCACGGGGCTCCCCAGGGTCCCCAAATGGTATCATTATAGTGCTGAGCACACAGCAGTGCCACATGAAGACGTCCTGAAGGGCGATTTTTCAAACTGCCATTTCCAGAAGGTCCCAGTTGCTGATGCTACAATATGGGCTGTTCAAACACTCAGCACTCGGCCCTGTCTCAGTGCCACGGCTGCCCCACAGCCCCCAAGCCCGGGAGCCCCACGCAGCACACTTCATTATTGCACAGGTGAGCGGGCTCCCGGGGCCCTCTCTGTAATTAGGGCAGAATTGGAGCAAGGGCTATATTTATAACCCCCGGCCGTCACCCAGCCACAGAGACGAGGGGTGGGTGCCGGTGCGGCTCCTATACCAACATCTATATGTGGGCTGATTACAACAATTAATTTAATAGGGATTCCTCCACACAAACAATGTATCATTTTATTAGGAAACTCTATAAATGTCAGTGGTGCAATTCATTTTTATTAATTTTCTAAAATGAAATTAGCAGTGGCGGCGGCAAACAGAAGTTGTATTGCCTTCTCATTCAGCAGAGTATTGGTGCCATTAATTCCTTAATACCAGGAGGCCGGTTTGTATGAACTCAGCAGTTAACTGCACCAATTAATTTCAATCGCAGAGATGGGTGGAGGGATCCAAACTCAACTCAACAACTAATTTAGGAAGGTCCTTGAACAACCGCAGCAACTTTTCCTCCTCCTGGGACAAGCGACTTCCGAGTGTAAACATGAAGTGGATGCTGTGATTTTGGAGGAAACTCTCGGTCTTCAGCCCCTGCTTTCGGAAGGAAACCGTCCTTCCCAAGCCTGTAGACATTCTGGCTGAGGCATTCTGCGGCCGAGGCCTCCAGCTGGCCCAGGAACTGCCCTTCACTGACCAGAGGAACTGCTTCATCCCCCTGCGGCAGCACAGACCCTCCCAGCATGCAAAGCAAGGTCACAAATATCGCATTGTTCAATCCTCATAATGGCCCAGTGAGGACAGGGTCAGTGTCGGCTCCACTCCACACATGAAGAAAAGTGGGGCTTTTAAAGGCGCTAAAGTGACTTCTTAACGCCACAAAGCTGCTCAGTGACAGCCAGGGATGTGTTCACACACAGACGTGTCAACATCTGACATCCACGTTCCTTCTCTTTGCCACATGTCCCCCCTGTGCCTCAGGACAGCAAGTCTCTCAGCTCTAACTATACTCCAAAACGTCGAGTGAGTCAGGCATTACTGTGAGTGGCATCCACTGCTCATTTGGAATCCAAATTCCAAAGGCTGAAACATCAGGCAAATCCCCCCCGACATGTTCCACTGTTTGGCCGTCAAACGGGGGGCTGCAGCAGAGCTCCCGTCTGCACGTCTGAAATCGGCTGGCTGGCCCGGACTCGGCCTGGAGAGCTCCCCTTCTGGCTAAACAGAGGTGCTTCCCTTCCACTTAGACCCAAGGAGCGTTTTGCCGAGGAGTGAAGGGCACACAGCGGGGCTGCAGGCTGCTCGAGATGAGAGCTGCTGCCGGGAATCGGGGAACATGCAGAGGCAGAAACCAGACAGGCCTCCTTCTCCCCCAAGCAGCTGGGGCAGCGGTTCTCAAAGCAAGGTCCCAGGCGGGCCACATCCCCTCATCACCTGGGATCTTGTTAGAAACATTGGATGCTCAGGCCCCAGTCAGACCCGCTGAATGAAACGCCAGGGCCAAGCCCCGCACGTTGCCCGCTCAAGTCTGGGAACAACCACCCTGGAAGAAACACCCCCAAAGAGAAGCGAGATGAACGGGCCAGGCTCCCCATAGTCCGGGATAAGGCTGTGCTCACCAAACAGGAGGCCGTGCCACCCCCCACTCTCCACCCAGTGTCCACCCCACAGCCTAAGGAGGAATGTCCCTCCCAGCCCCATTCTTCCGGGGCTTGGCCAGCGGGCTTGTGAGCCACATGCAGCAGGTCTTTCCATGTGCCTGCGTGGGTTGCCTGGGGCTATTAAGCCTGTGCCACCCTCCAGGAGGACCAGACATCACAGACAGTGAACAAAAAGATGTCAAGTGCCCCTGAACCTACCCCAAAGCCGCAGCCAGCCCAGAGACCTGTGAGAAGGACATAAAGGTCCATTGTCATAAGCCACGAAGTCTAGAGATGGCTTCTTACACAGCGTTATCACAGCAAAACCTAACTGTTACAGACCGCCTGATTTTAGAGCAAAGGAAAGCAGGGCCCAGACAGCTGCGAGGAGGAGGCACGCTGCGGCATTCCGGAAAAGCTGCTCAGAGCCAACCTCTACCCCCACCCCCACGCCACCAGGAGATGCAGACCCCGGGAAACAATCTCCCTGTCCTCAATATCCTCTGACCCCTCCGCAGAAATGGCTACCCTATCTGAAGGACACTAACCACTGAAAACCTAAGCCCGATGAAGTAGTCTTTTAAAGTGCCTTCTACAATGAGTTAACATTCTAGCGGACAAGACCCTCTTCCCTCCATGGCTCAGAAAGGATGAATGGGGCAAGCTGATGGCCATGGGGACAGAGGACACATTTCCCTGGTCCCAGTTAACAAACCTGGAAAATCCAGTGCTTCTGTCCAAAGTGGGTCAGACTGGGCATTCTGCCCCTTCGATTCAATGCACAGCCCAGTGCTCCTGTAAGCCTCGCTCTTGAAACTAATGAACAGCTGGCCCTGTCACTGCTGACGGAAAAGCTGTGGCAATTGGAAGAGAGGAGCCCTATATTTCTGAAGCTCTAGAATGTAGCATACCAGCACATAAAAGCTGAGAGCTGGAGAGGAGAGGAGAAACTGCCTTTAAAATGAACCCTAAATCTCCACTTCACCATTCTGCACAAAATAGTATCACCAGCACAGGCAGAACACACGTCACCGTGTCTGCACTGGTTCCCTCTCCTCCCGGGTGGGGGGAGCAGCTCAGTGCTCGCGGCCGTCAGAGGTTCAAGGACATGGCTGCTCGGGGAACTGCAGACTTAGCCGCCACTTCTGGTTTGGGAGCTCTTCTCCCCACCAGCAAGAATGACGTGACTTCCAGTCCACAAAATGCATTGAGGTGAAAGCAGGCAGTTCAGGTCCCTTTTAAAAAGTAAGTTTCTAGACAATACTGGTGGCAGGTGGGCATATTCCCAAAAATAAACGTCCCCTGACACTCCTGCCCACCGGGGCTGCCACAGCGCCCGGCAGAGGGCTCAGGCACAAAGCCGCCAGGGTCAAAGTTCCGACCCAGGTGCCGGCAGCTACGTGGTTTTGAATCCACCGCAGGCAGGTGCTACCACGGTCTCCGGTCACTCAGCGAGGCCTCAGTGTCATGAGGTATCCAACAAAACGTGGCCTCTTCAGCTCACCCATGAACCGACGGGCCCAATCACGTAATCAATGACAACCAACCCATTCACCGTACATATCTGAAAAACCGCAAGAGCCGGGGCATTTACCTTGTCTTAGGGGATGTGGTCAGCCATTCTTCGTGTTTCTCGAATGTTATCAAATAAGCTGCAATTTCCTGAAACAGAAGAATAAAGAGATAACAACAACAATTAGCTCGGGCTGGATCCAGAGAGGTGAGAAAATTTTGTTGTTCCCCAGCTGCTTTCTCCCTTCGCGAGGCTGGAACCCACCTCTGCCAGGAAACGCTTGACTTGACTGTGCTTCTATTTTGATTTTTTTAAGCCCTGTCCATTCAACCTGCCTCACAATAGTAAGCAAAGCACTGGGTTTCAAAAGATGAGTCAGTGGCAAGGACAAAGATATTTATTTCTCTGTGGGCGGAAAACATCAGACACCATTTCAGATTCTAAATGTCATTAATTTAAGGAGGGAAAAACGCATGCCAACAATAGGTCTCCACTCGTGCAAGGTCGTAATTGGAAAGTTTGGTCTGTCTTCCTCTGAAGCTGGACTAATCTTTTATCATTGTCACAGGAGACAGTGCGTTCTCTCAGCTTGATTCCCAACCCCCTGAGCCAAATCACACAAAGATTAAAATGAACCAATAAAGCCATATTCCAGAGAGAGAGAGAGTGAGACAGAGAGAGAGAGAGAAAGTTAACCTTTTGCACTACTGATAACTTAATCTACTGAGCTGAGCTCCAGAAAGAAGAGCAATGTCAGCAGAGTTTAAGGCAAAGATGGAGAAAATGTGGGCACCTGAAGGTAAATTAAATATTTATAAACACAACAACATCGCTGCAGATAGAATTACTGATTTATTAATAATTTCCATGAAAAGCTAGTGGGTGACATCAACATAAGTCACTGCTCCAGCTCAGAGGCATGATATGGCCCATTACTTCCAGCCCCAAACAGACCTGCTAACGTGAAATTGGCAGGGACTGTAAGTTAAATTAAGGTTGCGGCAGTACACATTTCCCTTGATCTTGGTGACGGTACAACACAGAGCTGCTGCCCTTCGCTACCGGGAGCGTGCGGAGAAGAGGCCCCGGTGAACTCTCTCTGCAGCGAGGGGTCCTGGGAGCAGCCCTCCGCCCAGAGGCTCATGGCCTTCCTGCAGATCAGCCTCCCCTGGGCTTGGGCACAATGCAGTTGCCACCTGTGACATGAGATGCTAAACTTGGCTTTGAAGAAAAAGCAGAGATTACCACCAAAACTGGGTAAGCAAAGCAGGTGAAAGTAGCTAGGCCAGCCCTGCCACACCGTGTGAAGGCCACAGGCGCCGGTGGAGATCAGCATGTGGTGTGATCGTGGGAACCAGCTGCTCCCACGAGGTAGCCAGTGACCAGTAACGCAGAGCCCAGGCCACCTCAGTCTGGAAGCAGAAACTGTGGCAAACATAGGCTTGCCTCATTGAATGGGTTTCTATCCTTGATTACAGCTAAAGAGGATGATCAACTAGCACACGGTTCCCTCACATCCCTGGGCCTTTTGTATTCTATTTCTGCTCCTTAGAAAATGCTTTCCCGAAGGTCTCACGAGAGAGAGGCATCAGATGGGCTGCCTGCCCATCCCGTGTGCTCCCACGGCACCCAGTACCCTCCACGAGTGTGAAGAATGGATCACTGTGCGTCCTAAGTGCTTGTTTACTTGGGTAGCGTCCCCCCCTGGCCCATGAGCTCCTCGAGGGCAAAGAATATGTCATCCCTGATGTATCCCAGGACCTAACGGTGTCCTGATACGTGGTCCGAGTTAGCCAGAGCAGCCCTTCCATCTGTCTACGGCACCCATGGGGTTTCACAGAGCAGACGCGGCTGGAGCCAGGGAGAAGCTGAGCCAAGCCCATGTGTGCATCAGCCCACCTACCTGAATTTCAGAAGGTTTGGTATCCGAGAAATTACCTGTGCCAACTGGAACCCCTTGGATCCACGCCCTTGCCCAGGATCATACCAAGAGCTAAGGGATCCCCTGACCCAGAGGATGAGTACACAGTGCCCCAAATGACCCAGACACCCAAAGACCTTCACGAACACCCCTCAGCCAACCCTCACCCCAACCCAGCAGAATCCTCCCACTCCAACCACCCTTCGCAGAGAAAAGCTTCCTGGACTACTTACTGCATTCCAGATTTACTCTGCAAATGTTTATTGAGCACCTACTATATGCTAATCAGTGAACAAGACCACTATGAAGGCTGCCCTGAAAGAGCTCACGGTTGAGTAGAGGGCAGACGAGCCACTGCAATGGTTCAAGGTTAGCACTCTGGTAGGGCCAGCCATACAGTCAGCTCTGTAACCAGAGCCAGCGGGTCATTGCCGTCTCCTGGGCTGCTGTGCAAGGAAGCAGAGGCCACAGGAAGTCACGCTGATTTAGGATCTACCTTCGAGCACCCCCTTCCACCCCAAACTGTAATGACACCTCCACAGAGAGCCCCCTTGGTGGACCACCCACCCCACTTCCGAGCAGCCTTTCTGAGCCAAGGAAACAAAACACCTTGAGCCAGGCTCCACGCTGTCCCGCTCGAGTCGGCTAGGCCCTGGCGCTGACCTCGGCCACCAGGGGGTGTCACCACGCTGCTGCCTGGCTCCCAGCTGGCCTGGGCACATCTCAGTCACCTGTCTACTCCCAGACCCATGCTTCCCAGTCTTCCCAGCCCATTTCCTTCACCCGCATCTTGGGTCACCTCGTCATCAGGTGGGCAGACCATGGGCTGAACCTTGCCTTCCTAAAGCTTAGGAACCAGCTGGGGAGAGATATGGGCCTGCCAAAGAACCACACGGAATATTTAGATGCTGAACAGTGTGGAGCCAAGTAAGAACCATCAGAATTCAGAGCAGGAAGGTAAGAAGAGTGTGCTGGACGGGAAGGGGGATGACCAGGTCACGGAGGACATCACTGCTTGTATCCTCACTGCCACCTCAATGGCTGACACCGAGAGAGGGATGCCTAAGGCCGATTGTTGCCCTAGGAGCCTATGGAGGATAACCTCACTCAATCCTCATCAAAAACCAGGAAGTAGGAACCATGCCCACTGTACGGGGGGAACAGGTGAGGCCTAGGGTCACAGGGCTAGTCTCTGTAGAACAAGAACCCAAACGCATGCACAGTGGCTCCAGGGCCCACACTCTCCCCGCTGCTCTGAGTCTCCTAAAGGACAGCCGTGTTCCGACGGCGGGGAGAAAAACCGCAGGTGGAAGACCATGCTTTCCCCAAGTGGCCGACAGCCCCCGCTCCCCGCGGGCCTGGAGCCACATCACCGCCCCGCCTCCCTTCAAGGGGCCAGGAGGAGCCAAACAGAGCTGCCACGGGCAGAAGCCTCTCCTTCAAACAGGATCAAGCCTATTTCTACCCTCAAACCCTTGTATGATTCATCTCCTTCCAGGAGAGGTAAATTCCTTCTGTCCATGAACCCTTGTTTAAGGCAGACAAAATAACAGACCAGAATGGAGGGCTGTATGAAAGGAAAAGAGGTTTGGAAAAGAAGGATCACAGCCCCTTCCTGGCTGGCCTCCCTCTCTCCCCACAGCACCCCCAGCCTAGGGCTCCAAAGAAGGTAGATGGAAACCCAAGTCTGATCTATCTCCTTTTTACAGCGCAGGAAACTGAGGCAAAGAGAGCAGAAGGGACTGGTCCGAGGCCAGCGTGGCTGTGGCTGACCCCGTGGCCCCTGGTGCCCAGTGTGTGCATGATTTTCCCACTTGCTGCCTCTCAAACCCAAGTGTGGCCCAGGAAATTCAGAGAATACTCCAACAAGATGAGAGTGTGCCCCAAGAAGTGAAAACAGAGACTCCAACAAAAACATGCACATGGGTGTTCTCTCAGCTCTTGTCACAACAGCTAAAGCATGCAAGCAGCCCAAGTATCCATCGGCAGATGGTGGATAAACAGAATACGGTGGATTCTTATAACAGAATGTTGTTCATCCACAAAAAGGAATAAAGTCATCATACATGCTACATGGATGAACCTTGAAACCATGATGCTGAGTGAAAGAAGCCAGGCACAAAGACCACAGACCGTGCGATTGCATTTCTATGTGGCGTGTCCAGAACAGTGAGTCCACAGAGACAAAGGAGACGAGTGGCTGCCAGAGACCAGAGGGAGAGGCCTGGGGAGCGACTGCAAATAAGGGAGTGGTTTCCTTTGCGGTGATGAAACGTCAGCAGCTAGACAGAGGTGGAGGTCACACACATTGTGAATGTTCTAAATGCCACTGGTGGCAAATTTCATGTGTATCTAATTGAAATAAAAAGGAAGAAGGGCGTGTGGACAGCCCACGAGGTGGGGCTCCAAGTCAAAGAGCATGCCAGCCCTCCCTGCCTGCAAAGAGGGCCCCTGGACCCGCAGGCTTCGCCCAGCTCCCTGGCTCCCCGAGCATCTCTCCCTTCCTGGATCCCAAGCCCTGCGTCAATGCTGACGAGAATAACTGCACTGTCAAGATGAAGGAATTCACTGCAGGTTCCAAAGCAAAGACTGTCCAGCTTGCGGATTTTAAATGTTTAGTTTGTCCTTTGGATGCTCAGCTAGAAAAACCACCGCCAAGCCCTGATGTCTGTGTGTGGCGGGGGAACAAACTGGAGGCGGCGCCCAGGCCCCTCTGATCTGCTTGGTCCCGGGAAGCAAATGGGCCCCTGCCCGAGACACTGACAAGCCCCAGCATGAAGGGCAGAGAGGGCAGGACCCAGGGGCAGCACAGCTCTGCCCTTGGCATTCGTGCCCCATCACACGCCGTATCGCCGTGCATCACCCACCGGATGGGGCCGGGCCTGCCTGCCCCAGGCTCATGCGTCTGGATGGAGGACTGCAAAGCCCATCTGGGGCGAGCCAGCTGTGGGCAAGCAAGGCCCAGGGGACCCACTCGGAGGAGCCCGTGACTAGCAGTGAGAATGCACTGTTGAGCCGCCCTGGCTCCTCGTGCCCTTTCCCGCCTCGGCCCCCACGCACGGATTCCACCCACAGAACCCGCCCGGCCCTGTCCACAGACCATCTCCTCCAGGAATTCTTCCCTGATGCCTCACTCCACAGTGACCTCCAGCTTCTGGAACCTTCTTGGCAGTGGTTGCGCCACTCCTGGACCCTTGGCTTTGTGTCACTAGCATTTGTGTGCATGGCGGGTGTCCTCCTACGTTCTCAGTCTCCAGGGAGGCTCCGGGTCTCGGTTCCTACATCCCGGAGAGCCCCGATGAGATCGTGTGTGCGGAGACAACTGTCCGCACAGATGAGGGCTGAATGAAAGAGCGCAACGTTCTTTTCTAAAGGATGCCGATGGACAGAACCTGTTTCTGAGGCAGCTCCTGCTGCTGTTAAGGCTGGAGCCCTGTGTGAAGAGGTGAGCGCCCCCATTCAGAAGGCAGCCCCCAGCCAGGCCCGCAGCACCAGAGCAGCGCTGTCCCACAGAAATGTGACGTGAGCCACAAATGCAAACCACGGGAGTGATTCTAACACTGCCAGAGGCTACATTAAAAAAACAAAGTAAAAAGAAGCAGGAGAAATTAATATTTAGAATATATTTTATTTATTAATGTATTTTCCACTTCAAACCAATGTATCCAAAATATGATTTCACTAATTAAAAAAGGGGTCACAAGCCATTTTGCATTCCCCTCCACACCGCATTTTCAAACTCGGCCATGTGTGTTCCACGTATGGCCGTCTCAGTCCGGAGCAGCCGTGCTCAGGTGCTCAGCAGACACACGCAGCAGCTGTGTGGGGCAGGGCAGCTCTGGATGTAAATAACAGAGGAGCCCACAGAACCGGTGGGCCACGTGCAGCAGAGCCCTGTGCACGCCCACGGCTGGGGCGGGGCCCTGGTTTGAAGGCAGGCGTGCGGCTGCAAAGGCTGCCTGGGAAGCAGAGCTCCCACTCCGCTGGCCCATGTCAGAGTGTGGAGGAACCTGCGTTTCTCCAGGAGAGGGTGTGGGCTTCTCAGAGGACGGGATGCCCCTCCATCTCTCGGCCCAAGTTGCTGTCCTGTCCATTCCCTCTCCAGAAGAAGAGACCCCCTGCGGACACCCCATAGAAACACCCTCCCCACCCTGGAGAAGGTGGCTTCCCAGCATGATTTCCCCTGCAGCCACCCTCAGACAAGGGACAGGAGTCCCTTTCCTTCCATCGTCCTCAGTCTGCTCTCCTGGGGCAGCCCATCCTCACCCTGTCTTCAAGGTGTGGGTCCAACGTCAGGGAGAGGAGGGCTAGTCTCCAGGGGCCCGTGGTCCTTATTGGGACAAATTAAAGGAGCAAAACAACAACAAGCTATGTTTTGTTTTTTATCCCCCTGAGTCCAAGTAGTAAAAATATTTGTGGCTACATAATCTCAGATATTTTGCCCCCCAAAATTGGATCTTTCAACCAAGGGATAATTTTGTAAAGTTTGCTTTTTATGAGAGTTCTGTGCAAGGGTTTTATCTGTCAGGGACCAAGCTGAGTGGGAAAAAAAGCCAGGACTCTCCTGGCAGCTGGACCCCGCATCTGCTAGAGCCACAAAATGCAATTATATTACTCCCAAACGAGAAGTAAAAATATCTTGTTTCCAATACTCTTGGTTTTAAGACTCATACTTAATGTCCTCTGGGTATTTCTAAGGTGCCAGATCTCTGGTTATGTACTTTATTAGGGATGTGTGAATGTCATATTAATGACTTCTAGCCAACATGTTTACAGTGGAAGCAAGTTTCCCCAGAACCCACCACTCACTGCACTTGACAAAAAATAACTGGCCTTGATTTAAGGGAGTAGCCGTTCCGTACCCAGCTGCCAGCAGACCATCTCACCTGCTCTCTCCCCGACCCCTGAGTAAAGCTGGTGGGTCTTCTCCTCGGAGATAAATATCCCAACCCTGGGCCCGGCAGCGCAAAGTCCCCTCTATATGTCCCTGTTCCCACCCACTGACGCACTTCTGAGGACCTAGTGGACCAAGACAATCCCCTCTCTCTATAGGATGTTCTGGGTCCCCATCCACAGGTCCAAACCAATGCCCAAATCATGCCTTCCAAACAACCAGCCGTTGTCCTAGACAACTAATGCAGAGAATAATGATTTATACATTTTTGCTAGGGGAGCACAGCTCTGCTCTGAACCACACGTGTCTGGAGAACTTCCTACAAAATAGTAAGTAGCAATTCAGGATAAACTCCTAACAGCCTGGACACGTGACATAAAGCCTGGCCCAGCAGGCTGGCTATTCTTCAGACACGGTAAAGCACTCTCATGACCAACAGATTGCCAATCAGAGCAGAAACAATGAGCCATCGTAAAAACGGGATTTGGAGTAAGATTCAGGCAAGAGGCAATCCAGTTAAGTCTTTCATTCGTTTCATTATTCACTCATTCATTCAATCATTCGATGATGAATTACTGAGCATCTACTATACGCCAGGCACTGTGTGAGGCCCTAATAATACAAAGAGGCGAGTGATGGTCCCGGGAAACGCAGCTGAGAAGGCGGAGAGGATCCAGAGCTAGTGTGTCAACTGCAAAACAGACGACGGGCGCTAACTCAGCAGCACAGTGATGTGCTCGTGCCAAGAAGACAAACAAAGGTTGTGGCAAGGAGCTAACATTTCAACGGGCTCTTGAGGACTAAATAGGAGCTTGCCAGGCTGACACGTGGTCGGGGCATCAGGGAAAGGAAACAGCATCACAAAGCAGGAACGTGGGGAAAGCAAATGTGTTCAGGGAGCTTTGAGTCACGTGAGGCAGCTGGAGTCCACGGGGCAGGGGAACAACAGGATGCAGAGCTGGGAAGGGTAGGGGCTAAAATGCGAGGGGAGCCAAGCCTGAGCCACAGGAGCCGGGGTCCCAGAAAGCTCTGAAGCACCGGGGAGACACAAATGCGCCGTGCAGAGGGACCGTGGCGGAGAGGAGGCCACGATGGGACACTGTGATTACAGCCCAGGAGAGAGACAATGAGACCTGGACTGTGACAACGGAAATGAAGAGAGTGGAACAGAGTTGAATTTTTTTCCAAACGTGAAATAAATGGGGCTTATAGAACAATTGGCTGCAGAAACCGAGGGATACTGAAGCAGTGAGAACATCTCCAAAGCGAAGGAAGCCCGGGCTGAATCTGCCCAAAGATGCGCTGGCTGGGTGCACACAGTATCTGTCCCCATTCGGTTTACTTGTCACTATGTAAAGATTGGGAGGCGGAGATTCCCGGTTTCTCCAGAAAAACAAGTGCTGGAACCTCTGGGCCGACATCCCTGCGGAGCACACACTGGCTAGAGCTGGGGAGCAGCCTCCCCTCTGGGTGGCTCACACTCCCAGGTGGCCACCTTCCCCACCCGGCTGGTTGGCTTCACTCACCTTACCTGCTTGGACATTGCAGGCACGTGACTTGGGCTCCCACTCTGATGTTTCCAGATTGAAAACTGAGTGCACTGCAAGACCCTAATGATCCAGGTTTTCCAGAAATACAAACATTTGGAACAACAGACTGGAGCAGAGAGACATGTCACCGGAGCCCTCACTGCCCCTTCATAAAATGACATTTGCCGATTGAGCTGTTCTCGGGACTGCCCAACTTCTATTTCCAAAGTGTGACAGTTGCCAACTTACTATCTTTTCATGCTAATCTCACCCTTCGGTGTCCTGCTTCATGACCCGGAAGGTGAGCCCTGTAAACATTTCTCCTATACTGCTTGGCAGAATGGGAAGCCTCATCAACAGAGCAATGAAGTGACCCCGCAAGGTGACAGTGGCAAGAGGACAACTCCCTCCTGGTTTCCATCCTCTATCCTCACCATTGTCATCGTTGTTATTTACAGCAGGTGCCCAGGGGCCATGGAAATGAGCTCCATGATTCTCAGGGTGCACTCCCTCGGTCCGCCCTCCGACAACGCGGAGCCCTGCAGGGACCCACCACTCCGTGCCCTGTGGCAGCCAGCGCCCTGAGGTAGTCTGAATTCCAGCCTATGGGCTGCGAGGGCCATTCTAGTCCTTAGTTTATTGGTTGTCTGCTGTTCCTCAACCTAGAAGAGTAGCGTTCTTAGAAATTTCTTTCCCTCCCATTAGTGGTCAACCACCTTTTACTAGTTAACAATTCCTCATGTTAAATCTTCTCTGTTCAAACAACCAACATGGTTTCTGTGACCTGTCTGGACCCTGACTGCTACAAGGACCATCCGCAGCCCCGAGGATACTTAACATCCCAGAAAACGTGCTAAAAAGTACAGGGGGCTAGAAAGACCAGGAGAAGAACAGGTGCCAAGGGAAATATCCGAACGACCCCAGGGAGGAGTCCCCAGCAAGTCTCCTCAATGCACGCAGCGGTGTGAAAGATGCTCGAACAGTGTACGTCCTACCCTTTCATTTGTGAGAAGAAATAACCTGCCTATTCGGTGAGACAAAAGGCATTTCTCATAGAGTAAAATAAAGTTACTCCACCTCCCTTCAGCCGCACGACGCGGGGCAAGGCACTGCCCTCTCCTCGCCTGAAATGGGGGCACCACGCCTGTGTCACACAAGGTGACATGTGCAGACCCCTGGCCCACAGAGGGCACTGGGTTAAAACTTTCTTCAATCAGCTCCACTGAGGTACAATCTGCATACAGTAAAATGCAACTCACTTCAAATGCACAGCTCGGTGGCTGCGAACAAACAAGCCCGCTGCGTCCCTACTGCCGCATTAAGACAGGGGACGTTCCCAGCACACGAGGAGTGCCTCCACACCCTGTGCGGCCAGCCGGCCTCCGGCCACCACGGACCTGCCTCTGCACTGAGGACTAGTTTGGCCTGTTCTAGAATTTCACACGGAGGAAATCATACAGTGTGTACTCCCTTGGGGCCTGCTTCCGTCACCCAAGGCCAAGTTTCTGAGATGGACCAGTGCGGCCGTGTGCATCACTAGTACCCATTCCTTCCCACTGCAGAGAACAATTCCACCGGATGGGCAGGTCACAACTGGTTTACCTGTTGAAATGCTGAATAACGTCTGTGTTGTTTCCAGTGTGGGGGCTGTTACAAATCAACTACGATGAACGTTCATTTACACTTCTTTGTGTGAACACACATTTTCATTTTTCTTTGGTGAAAATTCAGGCATGGAACTTCTTGGTCATATGTCAAGTATGTGTTTGATTTCATGTGAAACTGCTGAAGTGTTTTCCAAAGTGGCTGTGCTGTTTTACAGCTCCGTCCAGAATGTATATGAATTAAAGTTGCTCCGCTTTGCCAGCGCTGCTCGCTGATCTTTGCCAACACTTGGCACTGCTGGTCTTTCCAAGTTTAGCCACTTTAGTGGGTGTGCAGTTAACTCACTGAAGTTTCCATTTGCTTTCCCTTAATGACTGAAAATATTTAACATTTTTCTTGTGTTATTGACCATTATATATCCTCTTTTGTGAAATCTGTTTTAATTGTTGCCTAATTTTCAATGAGGCTCTTTGTATTGCTGTTGTTAAATTATAGTAGTTCTTTTTGTATTTTGGAAATGAGTCCTTCATCAGGTTTGTACAATATTTTCTTCCAGTCTCTGGCTTACTGTTTCATTTTCTTCAAGTCATATTTCAAAGAGCAGAAGTTTTTCATTTTTCTTAAGTCCAATTTATCATTCTCTCTCTTCCGACCCAATTTAAGAAATCTCTGGCTACTCCAAGTTCTGTGCTTTTTATTCAGGATGTTTAGACTTTGTATTTAGTGTAATTACTGATGGGGTCAAGTTTGAACTGACCATCACGCCTTTTGTTCCACTGTTCTTTGTCCTTTTTTTTTTTTTTTTTTTTTTTTTTTTTTTTTTTTTTTTTTTTTTTTTTTTTTTTTTTTTTTTTTTTTTTTTTTTTTTTTTTTTTTTTTTTTTTTTTTTGCCTTCAGCTGGAATAACTGATTTATTTTTAGTATTCCATTTTAACTCCACTGTTGGCTTAGTAGGTTTGCCTCTGCTTTATTTGTGATAGCTCCAGGGTTTACATTAGGTTTCTTTAACCTAAAAGAATGCACCTTCAAATAATATTATCCTACTTTATGCATACTGCTAGGGCGGAAAGGGTACTTTCACTTTTCCCCTCCATCATTCCTACTATTGCTTGTGGTCACGTATTTTACTTCTAGATATGTTGTAGACCCCGAGGCAGTGACGTAAGCGATGAATGGCCTCTGAGACAAATTACAAATGAAGGTGATGTATTGGCCTACACACTTACCGTCCCCGGCGCCCCGCGCAGCTGGGTGCAGCTCGGGTTCCCTGCTGTCACTCTTCTTCGTGTGACCCTCCTTCAACATTTCCCGCAGTGCAGGTCCCCAAGCGACAGAGCCTCGGGCATACGTGCGTGTGTGGATTTGTGCGCCTGTCTGGTCAATGGAAAACATACTTCTCTGCTTCAATTTTTTTAAGGCAATTTCGCTGCATATTGAATTCAAGGCTGACTGGTTTTTCTCTTCTCCACACTTAGGAGCTTTCATTCCATTGTCTTCTGGCTTGCATGACTTCCATGAGAAATCTGCAAAAATTCTGATCGTCGTTAGCGGCAATGAGTCCCTTTCCCCCTGCTTGATTTTAAGGTTTTCTCTTAATCGCTCATTTGCTATCATCTGGTTACGGTGTGCCTTGCTGTGGTTTTCTTTGTATTTCTCTTGCTCGGAGTGTGTCGAGTTTCTGGAACCACTGGGTTTACAGTTTTCGTCACGTTTGGAATGCTGTCAGCCATTATCTCTCTAACTACAGAGCGTCAGGCTTTGCCCGGACAGGCATCTGTGTCACTCGTGGATCGAGCTGATCCTCTCAAGACATTTCCAGTCTATGTAAAGGTGGGTCTAAGCCCTACCGCTACTCTTTCTCCATCTGCACTGAGTGCCCCGTGTATTTGAGGGGCACTCTGCAGTCTGGCCGGTCAGAGCCTGAAGACCTCCCAGTCCTCTGTAAGCTCTGGGAATTCTTCCCCAGACAGCCCTTAGATGCTTTTAGCCCAACAGAACTCTCCAGGAGGCCCAGGCAGATTTCTGGAGCACTTTCTCTACAAGGCCCTCTCTTCTCTGCTCTTCTGCCTTCTGAATTCTGGCCATGTCAACCTCCTCAAACTCTGATGTCTGTCTCCTCAATCAGCAAGATGATGGTACTCTGCATGGGGTATATCCCCTGAAACCACAGTTCTGAAATGCTTCCAAGCAGAAATACAGAAGAGTGATTTCAGGACGCACAGTCTCCTTTTGGGAACCACAGTCCTACCTTGACTACTGTGTAACATCTGAAAATGTTTATTTCACACATTTTGTCCAGTTTTATAATTGTTGATGACAAGAGGACAAATCTGGTTCCAGTTAATCTATCAGAACAGCGGCAAAAGTCTTGCTATGAATTTTTAGATTTCCATTTTATTCTTTGAGAGGTCTGCAATCTTTGATAAAGGACGTAGCTAGCCTGAGGCAACAGGGTTAAAACTCTGCGGGTGCCCCTTGGCCTCAGAGAGAGGCTACCATGAAGCCCATGGGGCCCCAGGCTTTCTCAAAGGAAGGTGGGCGGGGAGAGAGTGTCCGGGGACAACTGAACACCGGTTCTGCTTTCACACCACCTGCCCTTCACCTCCACCCTGGCTGGATAAAGATGTAGACTTGCTGATCTGACACATTCAGTTCAAGAGTCAGAAGAGCTTAAGCAAGCCCAGATTGCTGTTTAAGTCCTCCCAGGTTGTTATAAACCTGAATATAAAACAGAAGCAGTGTTGCAAGCACTTGGCTTCTTTTTCAAGCTTGGCAGGATTTTATCTGCACAGAGAGTGTCACTGACAGCTATACACTGCCAGCTCCCATTAAGAACCAGGGACAAGGGACAAGCTATATAAAAATACCCTGCACCCACTTGGTCTTTGTGTACCCACCACCCTCTGACGTACATTCTGAATTCCTGGCTAAACAAATCAGAAATTTATATGAGAGAGTGCGCGTGCGCTCTCCTCCTAGCAATAAATAGCCCCACCCACAATGCTAAAAATCGCCACCTCTGCTCCAACGTATCACTGAGTAGATCCCTTTGCAAGTGGGCCTTAATCACTGAAAGAGGTCGGAACAGGCTCTGAATGGAGCCAACAGGGCCCTGGTGCCTCTGGAGACCGCATACAGGTGGGCAGCACGCCTTGCGCCAGGCCCCTCCTGCCTCCAACTAAAGCAGAGGCACCTGGCTCTGAATAACTAAATTTCCTTGCAGAACAAACCCCAACACTCGTCCTAACCCCTCCCCCGACCCCAAATATAACAGAACTAATAAAAACAGAAGCAAGCAATCTTAAAATTAACACATCCACAATACAAGCAGAAACCATTGATCAAAACCTCCTATCTTCCCTCACAGCCGACAGCCTGGAACACCCCTAACACCCCATCATGGAATCCCATTATCTGCGAAGGAAACCCGTGCCGAAGGACAGCCATGGACAGAGGGGTGCAGGAGGCTGGCAAAGGGGAGGCTGCCCAGCTCCCCCAGAGGGGCCTCAGCACTGCAGCAGAGAGGGCCAAGGGAACTGCGGCTGGGGCGGCGCCTCCCACCAGCCCCAACACTGTGGAGCGCAGCGGGGAAGGGAGGCTCGAGAGCACTCGGCTCCATCTGTGCCAAAGCAGAACAGAAGCCGATCTCACGTCGGAAGAAAATAGAGTCAACAAATATCTTTCCTTAAATTCCAGAACTGCCTGAATTCGGAAAACACGGGGGTTGCAGCTAAAGTAGGCAGCAAGTAAGATTAATTAGCAAATGCCTCAAATCCTTAATTCACACTTCAAACAAACAAGTTAATTGTGTAGCTAACAGAGTGTGACTTGATTATAGGCCACTGGTGGCCATTAGTAGATGAAAGGTGTTTGGATTTCATAACCCGCCTTCGTAGGAGAAGTTCAGCTTAGTCACCGCCTTCAACTGCTAACACCTGTGATCATGAATCCCATGTGGCAAGCAAGCACCCCAGCTTTGAGCTTTTGCAATCTAAGAGTAAACACAAGGAGAATTCATGAATTTTCTAGAGGTAATTGTTCCACCGTGCTTTGAAGAGCAGTTGCGTCTGCTCTCAGAAGACCTTAACATATGCGGGAGCACAGCCTTCCTGGCTGACACGCAACTCAAAAGGCCCGCTGCCACGCCGCTCCGCAGGATCCCCTTGGGGAAAGCAGAACGGGGCTGGGCTCCCACCCACAGGCATTGCTGCGCCACCGTGCACAGGCCCTGCTCTCAGAGACACGAGCCTGGGTGCAGCCGAGGTCTTGATAAAAGGACAAATAGGAGATGCTTCAGAAAACGGCTGTGGAGAAGCCTGTGCCGGTCTTCCCTTCGCCCACGTGCGCCCTGCCCTCAGGGCCTCGGATGGCTTTAAAAGCAAAAAGGAGCTCTGCCTCTTTTCTTCCATCTTGGGAACGTCAAGCCGGAAGGTGAACACGAGGAGCCCATAAGCATCGCCTTGTGTCACCTGAAGAGCAGCATGGGCTGCAGGTCACAGACACAGTCCCCCGAATACATCCTCCTGAGAGCCCTGTGATGAGATGGTGCACGCGACGTCCAAACTGTCCTGAAAAGGGAGCCTGCTTCCCAAAGCACCCTCACAGGCAACAGTGACAGGAGAACTGAACTGCTCTCTTTTTTCTGGGGAGGTAAAAAAAGATTCCAATAAAGGGGACCCTCCCCATCCAGCATGAGGACAGTCTACAAGTCAGTCCCAGGGCACCCACAGCCAGTATCACCCCCAAGGGAGCAGCCTCAAAGCAACGTTCCGATCCTCTCTCGTGGAGCTCCGTCCGTTCCTGGCAGGTCTGGGTCAAGCACTAGGGGAACAAAAGCCAAGGACGAGACCTGGGCCTTCTTCTCGGGAAGACCAGGCACCCAAGCTACAAGCCAACATGAGACTCGACCACTGACATCCCACAGAGGCTGGAGGAGTCTTGATGAGAAACCAACGTGTGAGAGTGGGGAATGGCAGGAAAGGGGCCGCTGTCCTTGGTCCTGAACCCACTTTGTGTTCCAGAGTGCTGTTTCTCACCACATGTTCCGAGTGAGTCCTGAAACCAACCTAGGGTGGATATTGTTGTGTGTGGTTTTTTTAATGGAATTGAACAGAGTGGAGTGAAGTGGAAAACAGCGCAGGGCACTGTAGGCAGTAATGTTTCTTGCAACTTCTGTTCAGATAGACATCACAGGTACATACACCACACACACACGTGGGCTCTCCCATCCTTCGGTCCTCACACTCAATGGAAAGCGCAACCCAGTGCTAAAGGGGTTAACTGTACAGTAGGAATAATGGCTGTTCCTATGTCAGAGTCAGTAATGAGGATTAAGTGAATTAATTTATGTAAAGCACTTAAAACAGAGCCTGGCTGAACTAACAAGGAAAATGGGGACAGACTCATAGACGGAGAGCAGGACGACAGCCAGTGGGGGCGGGGACGTGAGGGGTGGAGGGACTGAACAAAAAGGGAAAAGGACTCATGGACATGGACAACGGTGTGGTATTGCTGGGGGCAGGGAGCATAAGGGGACTAAAAGGTAACATAAAAAATGCAATACGTTTTTAAAATAAAATAAAACAAAACAGAGCCTGGAACTCAGGACAGGCTGTACAAGGGTTAACTACTATTAATATTTTCCTTTGATGTAAGTTTAGATGGCAAAGATTCCATATTACACAGCCATTTTAAAAAGCCGTAAGAATTGAACGCTTATCATACAACATTGAGGAAAACCAAGTAACAAAATAGCAGTGCATAATCTAAAATTGGTATTAAATATGTAAATAGGATAACAATCTCAAATATGTAATTAAAGAGTTCCCCAAAATCTGGAAGAAAATTTACTAAAATGTTAACAGCAGTTGGATTTGGGTGTGAGGCCTCAGATAAATTTCTATTTCATACATTTTCTTCAACTTTCCATTTCCCCCTACAATTAGTGTGTTTTTATAATCAGAAAAGTAAAACCTATACTTCAAAGAGTCTAACTCAGAGTCAAAGTGGCTTTCATCTCGAGATGCGCCATTCTGCAAAGCAGGCGGTGAAGCCCAGCGCAGAACGGGGAAAGCAGCACGTTTCGTCCGCACGGTCACCCGGACCAGCCACGCACTGGGCTGGAACGTGGCGTTTCTGACCTTCTGATCTTTCTATGGCACTTCATTACTGCTGAAATGGGAATTTTACCAGAACTTCCGATTTACTTCTGACCCCAGGAGGGCAGAGTAACAGATGACCTTAAACGAGCCAGAACCCGGACCTCCCAGCTCGGGCCTCCCACCCACACCTCGACCACAAAGGGCCAGTCACAGCACTGGCCAACGCCAAGTACCAAGTGTCCAACATCTCATGGAATCTTCCCAGTCACTCCGTGATAAGTACAGTCATTGTCCTATTTGATAAGATCAGAAAACCGAAAATTTTTAAATGAAGTGACTCTATCATTCCATGTTTAGGCTCCCCGTCACAGTAAACCTCCTTTAGAGAGTGCCCAGGCTTGCTTCCTCCCCCTTCTCTCCCCTCATCCCTCATTAAGCCCACTCCCACCAGGTCGTCCTCCCCAGCGCACCCACCCCGCCCACCGTTCACTCCATCAAGACAGCTCTGGCTGTGGTCACCAACGCTCCCCACTGCCGAAGCCAGTAATAAGACCCAGTCTTCCCTCCTCACCCCACCAGCATCATGTAGTATCTCTCTCTCCTTGCTGAAACACTATCTTCGCTCAGCCACTGAGACCCGCCCCCGTGTCACGGGCTGTTCGGTCACTCCCTCACCCTGCCCTCCCTCCAGGTCTGCACCACGCTCAGCCCCGACCTCTTCTTTACCTCCACTCGCTCCCGACATCTCACTGAGAACCATGGCTCGAAACGCCATCTCTGCACTGACGGTCCCACATCGGATCTTCAAGCTGACTTCTCCCCTGAACCCCAGGTTCACATATCCAACTGGGCACTAAATAACTCCCCTGAACACCTGCCAGGCACCTTAAACTGCATGTCTCACACAGGAACACACACAGGCACAGCCCCCATCTCAGCAGATGATGGCCCCCCCACCCCCCAGGGGCTCTGGCCCAACATCTGAGAGTCGCTGCCGTCTCCTCGATTTCTCATACATCTCACCTTCTGTCCGTGAGCAAACGCTGTCACTCTACCTTTCAACTGTGTCCCAGATCCAACTCTACTCCCACCTTCCTTGCTGTCCCCTTGCGCGAGCCACCAGCACCCCCGATCTGGAGGGCCACATGGTCTTGTCTGCCTGCTCACACTCTTGCTCCCCTCTCGCCAGCCAGGGCAAGACTTTCAGAAGGCTCCCACCTCGTTCAAATCAAAGTGCAGCCATCCAACCCTGCATGTTCCCGCGGCACCACCTCCCCGATCTGTCCCCTGACACTCCGCTCCCGCCACCTGCTTCCTGCTGCTCCCCAAGCAGTTCCACACACTGCTGCCTGGGCCTTCCCACCTGCAATTCCCCATCCCCAGAAGAGACTCTTCTCCCAGAATTCCCCTGAGCTCTCTTTCTCACTTCCTCTGGGTCCAGCCCAAATGCCTCCTGATCAGTGAGGCCCTCCGTAATCAGTGTACAAAAGCGGCAACACCCCCTTACGTCCCCTGCCCTCCACACCCATGTTATTTTTCCCCGCAGTGTACGCTCCCGCAGGACACTCAGCATCCACTGGACAGGCTCCCGCACTGTTTTTGGTGGTCCCTCTCTGGTCCTTACCACCGCCCCCCCAACACTGGGAAACAGATTTTCTCCACCTTGACCACCGCTATAGCCCCAGCCCCTAGTGCTTTACCAAGATTCAATAAATATTTATTGAGTGAACAAAAACAGAAACAAACAAGCCCATTCAAGGCCATCTGGCTAATACATTCAGGTGGCAGGTTTCAGACCTAGACCTTGCTTCTCAGAGCCCACACCCCTCCCATCGACATTCTCTGCTCCTGGTTGTCAAGACTTGTCTCCTGACGACCTTGCAGAGTCAGAAATATCCAACCAGCACGCAGCGGAGTGGAAGCTGGTGCGAACCCCCGTGTAGCTAATGGGACCAAACATTTTAAAACAAGAGGTTTCCACTGGGAAACTTGTGGCATCTGACCGGGATGCTAATACCGCGTATCATTTAGCACAGCTTGGATGAGTTCGGTGTGGAGGGAAGGTGGGCAGGTTGCTGATCCCCATTTTAAAAGACCGCACCCAAAGCCCCAGCGAGCACAGGACCAGGACTTGCCCTTGGTCTCAGGAAGGTTCAGGAGACACAACGCGGGTGGGCCAGCACAGGTCCATCTTCACCGCTGGAGAGTTGACCCAACCCCAGTTCTACCGACAGCTCCTAGCCTCAGCCTCCTCCCTCACGGACGGCAGAGACCCGCCTCCACCCTCTCCATCTCTGGGTCGTGACGCCCCAGGCAGCATGGGATGGACATCTTCACACCTCAGGGCCCACGTCCGTTGTTTTAATTGGTCTCAGGCATTTCCACTTTCAGAGCTTCCTTCACTTGGTTTAAAAAGTCATCTCTACTTGATCCAATAGGAGCCCAGAGAATAGATAAGATAGTAAGACTAATCTATAGCATTTGTGTTTAATGGTTAGATATTAATTGGCTTTTTAAGTGTGTAAATCGGTTCATTTTCAGTCTCTGTAATCTGTTCATTCTCATTAATGAAGGAGCAATACTCATCAACAGCTCTGCTCTACGCATCACCTTGTAAAACTATAGTCCATTTATTTTAAAAAATAAAATAGATTTATCACAATTTGAAATACAGAAAGTCATTAAAATAATAATTAAAAACACAACTACAAGCACAATAAAAGTTCCATGATAATAAACTACATTTTAATGTATATTAATTCCCCTAATGATTTACTCCATACATCTTCCAGGGTCAAATCAATGTCTGCACCAAAAAAAAAATTTTCAATTAAATTCTATTCACTGTATCTTTCAAGTGAGTCTATTGTTTGCTCTTGTTTCCTATCAGGCCATTTGTCAGTTGTTCTAGCCCGAGATTACAAATAGAGGGAACGTGACCTCATCAAGGTCAGAAGAAACATGCATCCAAACCCTGCCTGGTCCCACTTCCCCATCTCTTGTTCATTCGTCATGGGTGACCTTGTTGGAGGAGGGGCCCAGACCGGGGAGGCACCACCCACTCAGGCTCCTGAGCAAGCAGGGGCCTGGGGGCCCTCGCCGACACACTGGCCAGCACATGTGCAACCCTACAGAGCCAGCAGGGACCCACCCGGGGCAAGTCCGCCAAGAGCAAGTCAAGTCGCTTCTGCCAGAGGGGCAGACTGGCACTCAGATGGCCCCTCTTTGACCTTGCTCTTGCTCAGAGATACTCCTCCCTTCTGCAGGGCCCCCCAGGGTGCTCCCAGCCCTGTGCACCAAAGCAAGTTACTTACCAAGTCTTTACCTGGCCTCCGTGATCTTTCTAGAAATCAAACACACAGATGCGTTTTCTCTTCTTGGAAAAAACTGGCTGCTACTGACAATTTGATGAGCTGGAGGCATGGATGGTGGAAGCAACTGGGGCAGACTCTCCTCCCTGTCCCCTCCCTGCCACCAGCAGAGAACAGCACTGCCCAGGGACTTGAGCCAGCATGAAGACAGTCCTGGTCCAGGCCTGGATCTGCGCTGACCACCCCCTGCTGTCACCACTAGGGGTCACTACACATACCCTCGGGTCAGGGGTAAGGCCAGGTTCTCACAGGCACTTGTCTCCCAAAGCCCAGGGAGCTTCAGAATCTGGAAAGGGAACGGGTGACCCCAGAGTGACACTCTGTAGCAAAGGGCAGCTGACAGTGACCACCAGCGGCACCAGAATCACACCCACTGTTTAAGTGATGAAAAACAGGTTGCTGAATGAAAAACTATTTCCTTCAGGACCAACGTGAATTCATGACAAACTCAAATAAAGCAGAAGTGACTGTTAAGACCCACGCTCTTTCCCAAAAGTCTGGAAACTCCAGGACGCATACACATCTCCTTTCTGGCCCCTTCCAGTCTGTGATGTCAGGGCCCGTGGAGCCTTCCTGGGCCGCCCGCTCACCTGAGCTGCCCTGACTGCGTGGTTTCCCTGTGTGACGGTGGCGGAAGGAGAGCTACTGGCAGCCCCTGAAGCTTTCACACCAGGGAGCTGGTGGTTTCAGACCCTTCCAGACGCAGAGTCTTCCCTCCTCCAAAGAACAAAGGGCACTTCCTTCTGAGTCCCCTCTCCGGGGCCCAAGGCTGGGGGTGGGGGGAGCTCGGGGAAGGGGGAAAGGAGCAAAGCGGCAGAGGCCCTCATTAACGAGGACAGCCTCCTGCTGGGCCGGCTTTAGAAGTCTCGGCTGCACAATGCTTTTTTAAAATATGGGTGCAATTTCCGCCTGTGGTTAATACTGTTTAATTTTATTCTGTGCTGTGTCATATTTTCCCATGCTGGGCCAAAAGAGAGTAAGTTTGGAGTCTCAGCTCCAGAGCTGGCTGGCCCAGCAAACCCACCTGGGTGGGCCAGCACCCAAAGCCACAGCCACATCAGAACACTGCCGCCCTGGCTCCCCTGCCCGCCCTGCGAAGGGGCCCAGAACAGCCCCCTGACATGAGATCCAGCCTGTCGGCTGACCCATGATCCAATTCGCTCATGTATTCCTTCAACAGCCATTGAACTGCCTCCCTTCTCTGTGCCAGGAAGCCTGTATCTAGTTTTTGGTTTGAAAAATACTATCACTGTGGTCCTGGTGGAAGGCGGTGAGACTCTAAAAAGGAAACTGCAGGTTCTAATCCTGATGCCCCCACTTGTAAACTGTGTGGCCTTGGGCAAGTCACTCAGCATGGCCAAGTCTTCTGTGGTCCGGAGGGGTCGGAAGATGAGGCCAGATGGCTCTGTGCACAGACCGCGGCCAGATCAGGTGCTTAGCACGTGACTGCTGGCTCACAGCTAGTGAGAGTCTTCCCCGGGTGCTTTGGGTTACAGGGACCATCACAAAATAAAGATGGTACATGAAATGGGACACCAGAGACCCAGTGAGGTCAAGAGTGAGAGCTGGCCCGTGAGAGTGGTGAACATCCAGAACCTGTCTATCTTGCTTACAGCTCTGCGGAGGCCCAGCCGCTGCCGGCTCCACGCCTCCCACTGTCCTCATGACGAAGGAGGGTCCCTGTGATGGTGGAGGGTCCCGGTGATGGAGGAGGGTCCCCAACGGAGGAGGGTCCTGTGACAGAGGAGGGTCCTGTGACAGAGGAGGGTCCCCATGATGGAGGAGGGTCTGTGACAGATAGGGGTGCAGGCAGTTTATCAGGAGCTACAGGTCTAGATTGGGCCAGTATTCTTAGCCGTGAATTTTTCTGAATCCCAATGAAGTGCCTTTTATTTTATTCTAGATTTATAAATGGATTTTTCAATAAAAACAGTTCAGGACACATGATCGATGTGCTCTGGCACCTCGTGCAGGGCCTGTTCATCCCCACCACCGGCACCTGGCCCAGCAGTCCACGCCTTGATCAGCCCGTCCTCCCCTTGGGCCACTGATTGGCTTCCCATACTTTCTCAGAAGCCCACGGGTAGTCACTAAATTTAAACTCCTGTTCCAAATACTCAAATTCAACTCAGTAAGCACTTACTGATATCCCACCACATGCAAGTCATCGGGCTAGCCGGGAGCTGTGCTGAAAACAGGGAATGGAAGAGAAGCGAAGATGACCTTAAGCACCTGACAGTTTAGGAAAGAATGTACTTGTGCACCAAACAGAGCGCAACATGAGGAAGCTCACTCAGGGTTAAAATGAGAGCTGGTGTTGACAGGATGGGGAGGGAAAGTGTCTGTCAACAAAGATACTTCCGGCCACAAAATTACAGAGAATCCAACCTGAATCTTGGACAAGAAGGAAAATGTACGGCCTCGTGTCCCCGAGGCCTGGAGGTGGGGCGGATGGCAGCAACATCATCCGGGACCTGGGTGCATTCCCTCAGCTGGGCCAGCTCTGGCCTCGGCTGCACAGCAAGGCTGCAGGTGAGTACTGCACATTGCCCGTCATCGCGCGTCCCCTACCTGCAGACAGAACTCTCACGCCCCTCTTTAAAAGCTAGGCGATGCCCCCAGGAGCTCCTAGACAGCTCATCGACAATCACTGAGTCACAGGCGCCCCAACGAACCATGGACCCAGACTTACTCCCCAGACTGGAGAGGGCCCAGCCTCTCCCGAAGAATCTGCCCACTGATACGCGTTAGCAAGAAGGAAAAGGGGTTACTGCTGGGAAAACTCCCCAAAGTTACTCCTGCAGAGAAGCTGACACTCTCCAAAGACGCTCTGCGTGACACTAGCAAAACACACACCCAATAAAAGCAGGCACTTGTCTGGTGTGCTCTTTGCTGTGTCCTTTGGAAGCGGCGCAGTGTCTGGCCTACAGCACCGAAACGAAAAAACGAATGAAAAGGATGAATGAATGAACACCGGAAGCAAGCCCAGAGCCTGCCTGGGAGTAGAAGAGAGAACATCCAGCCCCCCTCGGGTCTCGGAACCAGGACAGCAAATGCAGCCACGCGTGCTCCTCCGAACCCTGAGCCCCTGGGACTTCCCAGGTGACAACTTAAGTCTGGCAAGGAAGCAAAATGTTCTCTCTCTCAATTTCACCTGATACTCACGTCCGCAGCCCCTGAAGTCCACCCAGAGACACCTGGGAAGCTGCTGTCATGTGTCGCCGATGTGGTGGGCACCACAAGTCTGAGAGGAGGCGACGGCTTATTCACACGGACAAGTGCACCTGGACCTGCGGTCTGATGCCAGCCCTACCAAACCCAGCCAGGTGGCGGGACCCAGGTAAGTTATTCTACCTGCGGAGGCCGCCGGTGCTGTTACCACAAGTACGTACGTACGCTAGAAAGTGGCACAGTCTGGTCTATCGGTAACTAAGTCAAGGTGGTGCTCAGAGACCTGAAAAACCTGTCTCTACTTTTCTCGGTGACACATCCCGTCTGTCATTAACAAGTGTGCACACACGGGCAGATGTGCCTTTCATGCTCCATGTGCCCAGGGGACAGCCCAGCGAAGATGGGACACAGGGGACAGAAGGGCCCTAAGCATCAGGCAGGCCAGCCAGCTGAAGCCACCATGGCAGAGAATGATGCTGGCGAGGCTGTCCCCACTCCCGCCCCCACCCGCCCCAGATGAAGGAATGCTTTGTAGAGCAGGAAAAGGCAAGAGAGAGAAGACCCTGAGCAAGGGTGGGGCCCAGAAAATGGGGGGCGGGCAGGACAGGAATTAAGCAGTAGAACGGGAACAAGTGTGAAGTCCAGGTCAGGGGGCCTGCAATCCAGGGCTCAGCGCCCCCCACGTGAGCCAGTCTGTCCTGTGGTCAGCACCGCAGGCCCCATTGCTTCCATCCAGATGTGTGATGAGGACGCCCCAGCCAGTGGGAACTCCCCAGTCAGGGACGAATGCTCTGTTGTCCCCTACTTCCTACTCCGCCTACATACTGCTGTGCTTCCAGATGTAGCGGGGGTGGACACTGACAAACGTGCATGAGACCACCTGCTCTTTGGAAGGAGGACAATCCCTCACCGGGTGGGAAGGGGTAAAGCATTTCCCTGGTTGGCCTGCTCTGCACTCAGACTCTGGGACTGAGGGCTTCTGCCTCCCCACCTGCCCACCTCCTTCTCTGGGTTTCTCGGTCAGCTGACATGGAGCCCAGCAACAAGTGTGCCCCACCCTCCGCTCCCCTCCTGCTGCCCCAGCCAAGTCACATCCTCAAGCTTGGCCCCGTCTCCCATCTTCTCCAGCTTCCCCAAGGACCTCAAGCCCTCCCTCTGCTGGTTCATTTCACCTCTCTTTACCATATCCACCACACAACTTCAGGGCCGCCTTTAACTGCTAGGCCACCAAATACAGTGGCACCTTTTTGGCATCTCAGCTTCTCAGCGGCCATCCACAGAGCTGACCTCCCTCCCTGTCCTCCCCTCCTGGCTTTTGTGAAGCCACAGGGACCTGCCTTCTCCTGGGGCACCCGCGGCGCCATTGCTGCGTCCTCCCCTTTCCTGAGCTCCGAACATCCCAATGCAGTGGCCTCCCTCCTGGCCCTCCCCTCGCTCCCTCTCTGCCCTCCCTCCTGTGTGGCCCTCATGGTCTTCACCACAGCTCTTCGCTGAGCTGACTCCAATCTCAACCTGCCTGCTCAGCCTCTCCGTTTGGACATACAATAAAAACCTCACACTTAACGCATCCAAAATCAATTTTTTTTTTGCCTTCATAAACCTATTTCTCCTCAGGCTTCACCCTCTCGACACCCTGCACTGCTGACCACCTACCTACTCATGTTGAAGCCCCATGAGTTCTCGGGTTCTAGCTCTACGGGGCACCCCAAAGCTGCCCACTCTCCTCGTCTCCACTGCCAGGCCCTGCCTGTCCTCTGTTACCCAGGCAACCGTGACAGTCACCCTACGAACCCCCTGACCACAGTCCTACCACTCACAGACAGAGACCTAGAATCCACGCACACCCCTCGTGTGGCCTTCTGAGGTTCCCACCCCCTCCTGACCCGCGATCTCCGGGCTCCAGGACTCGGCAGCCTCCGCTCCCCTCCCCGGAAGTTCCTCTCGCTCCTTTCCTGGCCTTCCCCTCCACCCCTACCTCAGCTCCTCAGGGACCAGCCCCAAAGCGAGCGCTGCCCCTCTCTTCCCTGGCTCGTCTCACCAATGGCAGTCTCAGTTATTAAGTCACCGACTGCTGTGGACGAACTACACCCCCTTCACACCCCCAATTCAAATGCTGAAGCCCTAACTCCCAACGTGATGGCATGTGGGTGAGTCCCCTGTGATGGGATTAGTGGCTTTACGGAGAGAGAGAACACGGGGAGAAGGTGGCTGTCTGCTGGTCAGGAAGAGAGCCCTCACCAAAAGCCGAACTGGCCGGCGCCTTGGTCCTGCACGTGCAGAACTGTGAGAAGTGTCCGTGTTGAAGCCGCCCAGCCTGAGGTGCTGTGTTAAACAGCAGATGGAGCCGACTGAGGCCCTGGTGTATCTTCCTCTCTCCCACGGTAGAACAGAAGCTGGAAGAGGCAAGAAGTCTCTCTGACACATTCACCGCTGTGTCCCATGCTTTCAGGATGCCCGACAGATGGCAGGTGCCCCAAAAGAGAGAGCGTTCAACTTGCTGTTCTGCACAAGAAGAAAATGTCTAATACCCTAAATCGAAATAAAACTGCACATCAGCATCAGAGAAGATATTTTAGATCCAAATAGCTTTCAAATCAAAAAAAAAAAAAAAGAAAAAGAAGAAGTGGGATCATGAAGCAATGCTTCTGAAGAAGAAATCCTTCATTTCAAGAGTTGGAAGGTCTCATCCGTCCCTGCCTCCACCCTGCAATGTAGCTGAACCAGCATTTCCTGCAGTGGGAGCCCCAGACATTCTCTCCATGGTGCTCCCCAAATAACGGGCAGGGGAGACGGACAGGTGTTCGCCATCAGACAAGGGGGTGAGGAGCCCCGGATAACACCCCCTCTGGGGAGGCCGCCCCTGAGCACGGGGGTGTGTCTGAGACAGGCCACAGTACAGACACCCTTTGAAGGTTTCCCCACCGGCCCTTGCAGACCAGACAGCACCCGCTCCGATGGTTTTCGCTATGTTCCCCGAATGATTATGTTGAAGTCCCAAATGTGGTACTGTGACCATATTTGGAAATAGGGTATTTGCGGATGTAATCAAGTTAGGATGAGGTCCTACCAGGATGCAGTGGGCCCTACTATATGTGACTGGTGTCCTCACTCATTGCATGTGTGTAGCCTTGCACAGACAGATGCCCGGGGAGGAGGCCACCAAGGCAGGATGCAGCGGTGAGCTAAGGACACCGAGAACCGGTGGCTACCACCGGAAGCTAACCGCAGAACCTCCGCTGGCCCTGCCCGCACTCTGACTTTGCACTTCCAGCCTCTGGGACGGTGAGAGAATGTGTTTCTGCTGCTTTAAGCTGCCCTGCGTGTGACACTGTTGCAGCAGCTAGGGAAACGGGCACACGGCGACCTCGGAGCAACGGTGCGGGCCTCCCACAGCCCCCACCTCACCCCCCAAGGCCCGCACTCCCGGCACCACACCCCCTGCTGGGTGCCGCCCCCCACAGTGGGGGCAGCCCCTCCTTTCTCACCTTCCCAGCACCCCCGCCTGCCCCTCAGCGGTCATGTGGTCTGTGCACAGGGTGCTGGACACTCAGCCACATCTGACAGATGGTCACGTGTTGCACAGTCTGTTTTCACCTTGCCTCACCTCTTCCTACTCCTCATTCTTTTCACCGAAAAAGAAAATGTTTGTCTGACCATGCATTATATGTTTCTTTATAGTTTCCTTTAAATACATAAAGTATTACACAGGTATTTATTAAGCATCAGCTATGGGCTGGGAACACTAAATCCTTTATGGAAGGAGTTAGGATGCAAAGAAATAAATATACACATTTTAAAAAGTCATGGGATCATTACATCGTCAAAGTAAACCCTTTCCTCTCTCCTCTTCACGGTCCTCGGGGCGGCGGTGCAACAGGAAAACCCCTGTGTTACCCAAACCCTGCTCTCCTTTCAGCCTGGTGCTGCCCCTGCTCCGTCGCCACCGTACCAAGTCCCCCATGCCATCCGCTGCCCCGGCGCCTTTGCACAGCCCAGACCCTCTGGCTCCTCCCTGGTCTGGCTGCTGAACTCCTACTCCAAACCCAACCAAGTCTGGACCTCCTCCAAAAGGCCTTTCCCAACACTTGACGCACCCAACCCTTCCCATCCATGTGCCCTCCACAATACTTAACAACGAGTCCGGCATGGGCACACTACCGGGATGGACACAGACCCAAGCGGTGCGCACGTGGGGAGCTCGGGCAGCGCCTGGTTACCAACAGTCACAAATATCCCGGTGGTCGGCAGCCCACGGGCACAGGGGGCCCACGGCCGGACCAGACACATGCCTGTGGCCAGCTGGGGCCCGGCCAGGGGGGCAGTGCATGCGTGTCTGCGCTGCTCTGGACAGGACGGGGTAACCCCGTCTCGCAGCCTTGACACCTGACCTTGTCATGTGGTCCCTGGCACAACACGGCTGCTCCATTAATATTCGTTGAACTGAACCAAACTCTCTCAGGCAAAAACAAAACGGGACGACTGGGGGTTTTCCCTGACTGTCACAGCCGTGGTGCGCCAAATAAAACCTGTTCCTGGACAGTCTGTTTGCTCAGATGGCGAGTCTGTCAGATTTCACAGCTTCAGCGACCTCATGAAGCTCTGACCTGAAACTAAATTGAGAGGAAATAAAAAAAGGAGAAGGAAGAACAAGAGAAAATGATCTGCTCCTTCCGAGGCGTTCTTTTGGCAAGCACACTCCAGTCAGTTCCAAGAAACAAAGGGAAATCTTCGTTATGTCAGAAAAGCCGACATAAATCTCCAACAATTCTGCTTTCCTGGCAACACTTCAGGTGCTCCTGGGAAACTGGAACCCTGTTCTTGAACAATTTCAATGCAGAAAGCTTGTCTTATGTTATACAAGAGGCCACAAAACTTTCCACAGGACGAAGAAAATAGACACTGTTCTGAAGAGAACAGAAAATGAAGGGGTGAGGGGACATGTGGCGGGGCGCACTTGGCATGCCCTCGGGACCTCAGGACCTGCAGCTCTGGGCTCACTCACTTCCCTGGTGTTCTGAAGACTGTGCAAAGGTTGCAATGGGGCCACCCCAAGGAGACCCCTGTCATGGGCTGGGCTGTATCCCCCCAAAGTCATATGTTGAAGTCCCAAACCCCAGGTAGCCCAGAATGTGATTATGGGGACAGAATGTATGTGGGGACAGGGTCTGGACAGGGGCAATTACGTTAAACTGAGGCTGTGTGGCTGGTGTCCTGATAGGAGGAAGAGATACGGACGCAAAGAGACAACACAGGATGCAAGTGCACAGAGGGAGACCATGTGAGGACACAGCAAAACGGCAGCTACCTGGAAGCCAAGGAGAGAGGCCACAGGAGTCCCAAACCTGCCAACACCTTGATCTTGGACTTCCAGCTTCCAGGACTGTGAGAGAACAAATCTCTGTGGCTTAAGCCAGCCCCCCGTGGCACTTTGTAACAGCTGCCGAACAGACTCCTACAGCCCCTTAGAAGGGAATTTACCGATCTTAAGGTTCCCCAACTCACAAATTATCCACTTCAGATGTGCAGGCACCATAGGTTTGCACATAAAAGGGACACCAGCCTCCCCTGAGGCCTGGGGACTGGTTGCTGCACAGGCTGGGTGCAAACTGTGGTTCTTCAGCTTGCCTGCTTGGTTACCTGGGCCTCAGGCTGCCCGTCTAAACAGGGGAGAACAGCATCTGTTCCTTAGTGTCTTCGCGCGCCTTCGAAGTACTAAGGGAAGCGCCCAGCACAACAGAAAGCTCAATGAACTCCACTCAGAATGTTCTGTTTTCCCTTTCTCGACACCCACGATTCTCCTGACTGCTTTGGGCATAAGGACCAGGACGTTCCCTTGAGAATAAAAACAGGGCAAGAGAGAGTGCCGTCTCAACAAGTGTGAACACAGAGGACCAGGGTGGGAACCAAGCCTCAGGACGTTTAACTTGCCCACCTCGCCAGGCTGTCAGAGTCGCTCCTTTGCCCCGCCCTCTACCAACACCTGATAGCACTCTCTAACGGAACCAGGTGTGAGCCTCTGGGGCCAGAAAAGCAGCGAGGACTCAGCGGAGCCCTCCTCCCGAGCCCACCTACAGAGAGATATCTGGGGGGGGGGGGCAGCAGTCTGAGATGGAGAAGAAGGCAAGGGGACATCATGGGGAGGCCCAGGGAGCAGATGAAGAGGAGAACCCAGGGACCAAGCAGCAGTGCTATACCCTCCAACAGCCCAGGGAGCGGGAGGACCCAAATGTGAAACTCTAGCCCAAGCAGTCAAAAGAAGAATCCAGCATACCGAGCCTACAGAGCCCACAGAAATGGCCTGGGAGACACACAGCAGGAAAGAAAGAGGCAGGGTGTGTGTGCGCGTGAGTGTGCACACCACTCTCTGCACCAGGGGTCCTCCCACCCTCAGGGCCCACGGCAAAGGCACCAGGCCCCAAGCGAAGCTCACTGAGCTCCGCCTCCTGTCTGCTCCCCCCACCCCATCTTCCACAAAACCAGTCCCTGGTGCCAAAAAGGTTGGGGACCACCGCCCTACACTTGCTTCAGTCACTGGAAATTGTCTGATTTACCGGAAATGTGTTTCATCTTTCCTCGGGACCTGGATAACATCTAGAATATGCCAGTTTAAGGAAAAGAGGAATTTTAATAAGCCCGGGCCTCTGCACTCAGGCCCTGAACTTGGGAGAGGCTATCCGTCCACTCGCCACCTCTAGCAGAGGAGAGCCCAGCCGCCGCTGACGCCACCACACTGAGGACTCCACTGTCCCGCAGAGACACCCTCACCTTCCCACTCGCCCTTCGCTTGCTCGTTCCCTCCACCAACATCCATGGGCCTCGCTCTGCACGGAAAATTAGATTAATGCCCACCCGAGCTTTTCAAGCAGTGAACTATCTCTAGAGCAATGAACTAGATCTGGTGTCTGCCCACCCAGAAACAAGGGTTCTGGGTACCCGTGAACGCAGTGCCGGATGTCTTTCTCCCAAAGAGAAATGAGGAAACCTAAGCCGCCCCTGGCCAAGGAATGCACACTGAAAATGAAATAAACCAGCAAGGCCAGAAAGCATCTCCAGTCCCAGAGGAAAGAGGTAAGAAGCCCCGGACATGAGGGTGCAGGAAGACCGGTCCTGGACATTACAGCGGTGTCACACATGGGGACTCTGGATCGAGAGCCCCAAGCAGGCAAAGCCAGATGCCCACAGGGCTGCTTCCATCTGATGTGAGGAGAGGTGGGGGACCCTTTCCCCACACTCCAGCCAGGAGCTCCTCCTGGGAATAGCAGCCAAGGTCATGCAATCACACCTGAACAATGCCAACCGCCACAGTGCAGGCCACCAGCCTCATCTGCTGGCAGTGTCCCCTCCCTGCCTCCGGTGTGCAAAGCAGCCCTCATTCCCCCAATTCTGCCACTACCAAATGGCCTGGCATGGCCGGGCCTGCAGGATCGGGGGACCAGTGTGGGGTTGCCCTCAGATAGGCAATCTTCTTCCTAGGCCTGGCTCTGAGATGTCAGTGTCCATTCCTGCTTAGAGGGGAAGGCTTCCCGGCCAGAGCAAAGGCCACATCGAAGAATCAATGACACATCGTGAGCCAGGGGACCCGCCGCAGTCAGACCTCATCTGTATTTCAATCAAGATGTTGTCAGGACCAACTGCCAACATGGTTTCAAGAAAGGCCTCACACCGTGTAAGCAAAACCACAGCTCTGCATTTGACCTGGGTGGGATTTCATCCTCAGGTCAGACTAGTCCGGGCAGCGGGACACCTTCCCAGGCACCTCAGGGGGCTCCTGAAGTTCTGGGCCCTTGTCCGGAGGGTGGGGGGCAGGGAGACGTCGCCTAAGCAGAGCAGGACTTAAACACGGCAAGAGCCATCCCGCCAAAAACCACGACTTCGCCAAATCTGCCGCACAGAAGCACCATGAAGTCCACCGCAAATCTATGTCTACATCCCTGTGACGTCGGTCCTTCTAAATGCTGCTGTTCTGGCAGCGCTAGAAAGAAGCTCTTCCACAGACTGACCCCAGGACCACTCCCGGTAACAGCCGGCACGGGAGAGATTTCGCGCACGGGACGCGGGGAGCAGGGGTGGGGAGCCCTGCGCGCGTCTCCACTGCCGAGCTCAGACACCCAAAGGCAGAGGGAGACGGCTGCCTTTGTCTCCCAGACAGGCAAACTCCCAGAAGGCCCTCGGGCCGCAGGGACAGAAAGAAGGCCCCTGGGCTCCTCTGAGGCTGCAGTGGGAGAAGAGCGGGGTCGGGGCTCAGTCTGTGTCCACTTTCGTTCCGTGCTGGCCTCTCCCCCACCCCACAGGCCCGGCCCTAGGCTGCGAGGGTGAGCAGGAGAAGCAGGGGCGGCCCGGGGACAATGTGAACAGACCCGAGGACCATGTGAGCCTGGGCACTGGTGCCAGGCCCATAAAAGGACCTCCCGGTGGGTCTCCCTGGGGGCCTGGGGCCCCCACACCTCCACCTGGGTCTCTCCCCTGAAATGTCACAGGCCCTGGGCCTTCTCAGACTTCTCGCAGCAGGGAAGGCCCCATTTCCCAGCCATCCTCCCATGCACACCTCATTCTGGACACCTGCCAGGTGTTCCCCAGCCATCTACTATCTGTCCCCAGACTGAGCACTCCTCCCGCAGGGGGACCTGTTCCTACCTGTCTCTGCCTCCCCAGCACCAAAGACAGGGCCTGGGTTTAAAAGCTGTTCAATAAACACTGGTTAATTCACCAAGCTGTGATCCCTACAGTGGGTATTCTGCAGCACTTTTTATATCTCTGTTTTAAGAGTACTTTATTTACTTTTAAAGATAAAAAGAGCTGAAAAAGAAATTACTCCAAAACACCTTTCAGATAATCACGTGCAGCTTAAGCAGAGGTCAGACCACAGCCCCTGGCCCACCTGGCGGGCCCAGCTCCACCTGGTGGCAGTGCGTTCCAATTATTCTGAACACTTTGAAAACAGCTATTGGTTCAATTATTTGAGTTGTTAAAAATAAATTATTAAAGCCATACATTTAAATATTCAAAAGCACCATGGTGATATCAGAAAGGACACCATACTCCGCATGTCTGTGAGATACCATTTCCAGGCTGACTCCAGAGGAGGAGCGATCTTAAAGGTGTGTGGCCCACAGCCCCTGGCTCTCACTGCAGGCTGGCCCCTGGGCCCTGGGCGCCAGGTCTGCATCCCTGTGTGTTCACACCCGCCTCCTCCCCTCACTGACGCGTTGTCTGAGTCCCAGGGCCAGCGTGGGATCAGGCCAAGACAGTGGCAGAAAGCGCAGAAACCTCAGGTAGAAGGAAAAAGGGTCCTCCTTACGCAGAGTGAGTAGCAAGGACATGATGTGTTTGGATTGAATTGCACTGCCTCAGGGACGCTACCTTGCAGTCCCCTCTTGAATGAATGTCCTTTCCCCGATGTTCACGTGACTTGCCCCCTCCTCTACCGAGGCTTTACCCAAACGTCACTTGGGCTAGCCTTCTGACTGCCTGGCTGCTCCTTTAATGCCACCCCTTGCTCTTTATCCCCTGTCCCTTCCTTCATCTCGGGGTACAGGTCACCCCGAGACTTCCTGAAATTCACCTGCTCATCCTGTTGACTTTCTGAGCCCCGCCTCCCACTAGGCCAAACACTCCCTGGAGGCAGAGGTCTCGGACTCTGTGACGGCTGGGTCCCAGCTCCTGGACAGGGCCTGGTCTACACTAAGTGCTTCATAAATATTTGCAGGATGGCTAAACACTTTGAAAAGCATCTCATCTCATTGGCTGTTAACTGTTTCTTTGAAAACCAACACAGAATAAGGATGGAATGCATCAATACACACAGTGTGATCATCACAGAGCCCAGGATCGGCGTGAAGGTGGGAGAGGGTGGGGGCCCAGCAGAGCCAGCGGCCGTCAGCTGGCCTCCACCCAGGCCTTCCGAACCAGCATCCCCGTCTTCGGGCCGACGCACGCTTCCCGTTCTGGCCAGGCAGGCTCCCCTCCATTGTTCATAATGACCCCCACTGGATCTCCAGTTTCAGCAGAGACCTCAGAACCCACCACAGGTGAGGTGTGGCCCCCACCCCTGAAATGCACTGAGCTCGTAGTCCAGAGAAGGACTGACATTTTGTACCAAGTTAACCAGCTGATATTCCATGACACTCCCTTCAGGTTCAATGTCGGGACGCTACTTGTTAAAATGAAGCTACATGCTGTACTTTTCAGAGTCAGCCTGGGTCTAGGGAGATTTGGCCTGTCTATAACTTTAATTTTAAACTAATTCCTAAAGCTGGAGGAGACGTGCAACACCAGTTAGTGGATCATCTTAAAGTCTCCAAAGTCCTATGAACAATTCCAATGCATTTGGGGAAGGCCTGATCCCAAAGCTCAGCTTTAGGCGGCAACCCATCATCGGAAGACATGCAGACCCTCTGAGCACCGGAGTCTGCAAGCATTTGTGAATCCGCAGGCCCACGTGTGAGGAAAGCCGCCCTCCGGATGGGAATGCGGCAGCCCCTTCAGACTCTGGAGCAGCTGAGGAAGGGCGAAAGGAAAGCAAGAACGTGGCAAGAGACGGGCGGCGGGAATGCTCAGGGTGCCTCCGGGGAGCGCGGGGTTTCTGACAAAGCTCGAGTGGGACAAACACCCACCGGTGGCAGGGACGAGTCTCTCTAGACCAAGGCTGCCAAGAGCAGGCCCACCACGCTGCCGGTCCCCCGCCGCTCCAAAGCAGGCAGCGTGCTCCCTTCTCCAACGAGACCCATTGCTACAGCCCTTCACTTGCTGGTTCCATCAAATATTCAACTTCTAACTGTATTTTGTTTTTCAAAGGACTCCCACTGCGACTCTCTAGTTAGTGTTGGTCTCGCTTCAGTACTTACCTGGACTTTCCAGCGGCAGTGGTGTGTTTTACCTCAGAGCGACCCTCTCCCTTCCCCTTCCACAATCAAAAACTCCTTGTCACAAAAATTAATAGGTTCTGTTCCTACAGTGGTGATACTCAGATTATCTTAATAAAGCACAGCTCCGAGTGCCATTCAGCAACAGTCCCATCTCCCCTAGCAGAAAGACTCCTTCCTCCCCCCACCATCAGAAAAAGTCTCCGTGTCCTAGGCCCCCAGGTCGGCTGTACAATTACGACCAGTGGCCTTCCCTGCTCTCAGGACAACTTAGCCCGGAATTCACCAACTAGTTAAACAGGGAACTCACTGGAAGGAGGGGTGAGTGGCTTCCTGCACTCTTCTTTGTCAGTGAAAACCAGACACAGTCACCTGGCAGGAAAAACCCGGGTTTACACAGAGCCTTACCGAGCCAGAGGGCCTCTGTTCCCGGGGGTGCACCGAACATGGGCAGACTCCACTCAAACATGCCTCATGCGTGGCTGAAACCTGATTTAAGATTCAGTGCCTTAAAAGATGTTTGCTTCTTGCTCCCATCACAGGCCCAATGCACATGGGGGAGGGGACCCGGCTCCTTGCCATCACTCAGGGATCCAGGCTGAGGGAGGTGTAGAGTTCAGGGAAGAGCACAGAGCAAACCACATACTGGCTCTTAAAGCTTCTGCTCTGAAGAGACTCACATCACTTCTGGCCACAGACAGCCGTACAACCAACCACCTGTGACTTCAAAGAGGAGAGGGAACAGCAGTCCCACCAGGGGTCTCAGGAGCAAATACAGAAATCCCTACAACCAGCCCTGAGGCCCCTCCCATGTCTACCAGGGGCCCAGAGCCCTGGTGGGCACTACACCCCCAACAGCCTGTACATTCGTTCTGGTGGCCCGTTGCTATAACACGCCTGAAGGAAAAGTATCACTGTGCATGTTTTACAGATGAAGAAACCAAGGCTCAAAGAAGTTGAGTATGTTTACTGAGGTCAGACGTCTAGTAAGCAGAAAGAGCCATATTCCAAAACTGTGCTGTGTGAGTCCGAAACCCACACTCCTTCCCAGATGGAATTATTCACTCTCTTGTCTCTCCCACTGTTTCTCCCATGGACCGTAAGTTCACGGGAAAAACAGGCCTTCTTCTCTATCTGGCAAGCGAGGTGTCAGGCGCTCAAGAGTGCCCACAGAACGAGCACGTCAGCTCCATCCCAGGGACGCAAGAGAAAGCCTGTGGCCCTGCAGGGGCCCGCTGAGTTGGGGCGCTGCTCCAGACACCCACCGGCAGCACCGTGGACAGCTCCCACGGAGCCGGCACTGGCCTCACAGGCTGCCGCCTGGGGCACTGTCAGGAGACTTAGGAGGTCCTGCTGCCCCCGCCTTCCCGCTGCTCTGGATCGTGCGCAGGCCCAAATAAGCCACCAGAAAAATCCGGGAGGTCGCTGGCTTATTAAATAAAATAAATTAGGCCTCAATTATTTGCTTGCATACCAGGCAGGAAAAATGAAATTTTCAATATAAAAGTAATATTGCTCTTAACGTGCAGAAGTAGGTCTGCAATTGGACTTTCTATGCCTTTCTGCCAGAGGGGCCTGAGCGGGAGATTCGAATGGAGGGGCCTCTTCTCCCCCCAACAGGGCACCCATGGGAGAAACCCCAGGTCCTTCCAGAGGAGCTGGGCTCTGGGCACCTGGAAAAGCAGTTTGGGAACCAACAGCAGCACTGAAACCACTCGTTTAATCTTCTCTTTCATTTTATTCAGGTTTAAGTACCACGTCAGTGCCAAACACCTTGATTAACATTGCCGTTCGGTATCAAAAAATCTAAATCAGGCGCATCCAAGGCCTCCGAATTTACATTTTGTAATGGAAAGGGAGAACTAGTACCAGGCACGGACGTGTTGACGTCAAGCCCTTATCAGTCACACAGTCCAGGAGCAGACAGCGGAGGGCCTCCTCCGAGGGGAAGCTTGAAACCCACTCCGCTGCCGCTTTCAGGCCCCATCAGCACAGCGCGCTCCACAAAGCCGATTTCCTATCTTGAACTGAAAGAGCCAGAATTCAGCCATGTCAGTCACATCCTAGGTACCCCCTTCCAGAAACCCTGTTCCCTCAAGGGCATCTGCAATAAGCATGTAATGGGTCTAATGGAACAAAAATAACCTTTCAAATGTGGAAATATTTAAAAGTTTAAAGAGTTCCAGATGGGCCTAGGGCAACCTAATGACTAGTCAGACATACAGGAAGGGGGTTTCCTGGTGGGGGGGGCCAGGGGGGCTCTGTTTCAGTTGAGGGCAGAAAGAGCTGGGACAAGCCTCCTGACCGCAGCAGAATGGACTCAGGCAGCAGGTGTGGCCAGTGACAGCCACAGCCTTCCCAGGAGAGGCTGACCACGTGCCTGCAGGCAACAGATCACAGAGCATGGAGAATGCAGGCCCCCAGGTGCTGCCGCCTTTCAGCTGGGTGACCTCAGGCAAGTCATCTCTTAAATGCTCTGAATTTCGGTTTTGCATCAGAAAATGAGGATGGTAGTAGTACTGCTGTCTTGGGGTCCCTAGGAGGACTGAAGGGTGAGCATACAAAACATCTGCTTGGTACCTGCACAGTTAAAACCGGGCCGACTCATCATCACCCAGAGCATCGGGGTGCAGGCTACCCTCACAAGGCCTCTTCCTGCAGCAGTTCTCACCAATGGAAGAGACCTACTCGTTGGGTTTACTCAGGGGGCTGCCGCCAAGGAACTCCAGAACCTGGATAGAAAACCCTCACACAATGGGTTTTGGTTTTAGTGTTTAAGTCAAAATGCTGGGATGACGTAGGGAGAGGAGCTGTGGCTGGCAGGCGGGAAGAGAACAGAAGTCCCAGGAGGGGGAGGAAGTGAGCAAGAGGAGGGAAGGAGGAGGCCTGGAGGAAAGGCAGCAGGCGGGAGGCAAGAGGACCACATGCAGGGATAAGCGCCCTCTCCAAAGCAAGTGAAGAGCTGAGGCTTCAGGTCGCCCAGAGAGGGAGAACTAAGAACTTCCTGCCTCTAGCTCATCCAGCTCTAAATGCCACGTCTTCAAGGTCGGAGCACGGGTGCCCTCTCAGCGCCTGCTACGGCACCTCCATGCTGGGGGCCCATCACCACCTGCCACTGTGCCGGCGCCCTTCCAGCCTCAGGTCCTTTCAGACCTGCCGTAGCCTCCAAAGTCCACGCAGTCCGTTGCCCCAGAAGGCACATTACGACCACTACGGGCCCCAGCAGCTACAGCACCTGCTCTGCCTCCGTTGTGTGTGTGTGTGTGCGCGCGTGCGCGCGTGTGCGTGTGTATGTGTGTGACCTCTGCAGAGACATCAGGGAAATTACCACTGAAGGCGATGGCAGCAGCATGTCCTGTAGATCACCGCTCCTGACCTCCTCCACTGGCAGCCCAAACGGCCCCCCAGAGGACCCAGGTAATGCATCCACCTTTCCGAGACCCATATATCCTCCAAATGTTCCCGGTGAGCAACACGAGCACCTGCCTCCAAAGCCTGCCTCTCCCCACGCCGCCCGGCTACTCGCAGAGATCTGCATGCACCTCCAATTTCACTGTGTGCAGGCAGCTCGGGCCCTTCGAACTGTAGGAGAAACCAGTGCATGACAGGCCCAAGAAGGCTCTAGCCAGAGGGTCCAAGTATTTGCTAAATGCAGACCCCCAGCCTCCCCTCAAAGCCCTAAAGTTCTCACTCACCGAAGATGAAAACAGTGCCCTGGAATGAATATGCGTCAGGAACTGCTGTCCATAAAGACAGGCTTTTCTTCCTTTCTCCCAATGGCATCAACACACAAAGATGACCAAAGAGGGCAGAGAGGGGAGCGTCTTGATTCCCCAAGAAGGAGTCCAAGACACTTTCGGGGTGTTAATGTTTCCACTGACCCTCCTCCTAATAAGAACATTATTATGGCCAACATTTACCAAGCACTAGCTGTGAGCCACACACTGAGCTCTCAAACCCTTACAGCGTGCCTCCTTGCTTTTCAACACTAAACCCCTCTAGGGGATAGTACTATCACTGGCCCCCTCACACAAACATGCACACACATGCACACATGTTCCTAAGAGAGCCTAACCCAACACTGCTGCAACAAATGGGTTTCGAGGATGCAGCTCAGGTGTGTGCTGGGTGACGCAGGGAGGAAGACCCCTGCTGATCAAGGGGCCCGCACCAGAGGCCCTAGGAGGCCACCTGCCCTGGTCCTGCCAGGCACTGCAGCCGGGCAGCTCTTCCCCAATGAGGAGAGAGCTCGGGCAGTAAGCCCCGCCCCAGAGCACAATGCAGCCCACTGAGGCCTGTTAGAAAATGTGGGGGATTCTTTTGGTTTCCTTTTATTTATTTATTATTATTATTTTTTTTTTAGCCAACTACCAACCTAAGACTCTCTGAAACACCTGCTTTCTACCTTATTACAGTGACCTCTGGTGGTCAAGAACCAGACATTACAGGTCCAAATTAGAATTAAATCACTTAATTTCAAGCAACTCTAAGAAACAAAGGCCTTGAGGTCCTTGAAGAGCTTCCAAGAAGAGCAGAAGAAAAGGAAACAGAGATGGGAGCTACCGCTGCCCCATTTAAGGCACGAGGTGACTGTCACCTGACCGTGAATCTAACCCAGCACGGGGCCTCTCACGAGGTGCTCCCTGCATAGATATGAGAGGCCTCTGAGCTCCAGCCTAGGGTGACAGCTCAGCCTCTGCTCCCCTGCCCCCTCCCCCACCCAGGCTAGTGGTGTCTCAATGCCAGGCTTAGAGGGCAAAGGCCCAAGGAGGATTTTGGGAAAGCTTCCATGTGCCAGGGGACCTTCTAGGAGCATGGTGCGGGGTAGAGCGGTGGGAGAGAGGTGGGGGAGGGTGTCCTGAAGGCGTGCATCTATCTCAGAGCTGCAGCCAGCCTGGCCCAGCTGCCTGGATCCTCTTGCAGGCAGCCGACCTGAGGATTGAACCCAGGAGGCAAGGAAATACTACTTCCTTTCTCCTCCGGCATCACAACCCCCAACCAAAAGAAGCAGATCTGCCAGGAACAAGAGAGGGGAGGGGCTTCTGCCCACACCGTACTCATGCTGAGGGGCCAGGTAGCCCAGTTGAGGGGTGACAGAAGGCATTCGCTGCTGAGGTCATTTTGGAGACTGGAGCTGCTGGCTTCCGGGTGGGAGGAAGGAATGACAGCATCCGGGGGGTAGAACAAACATCCATTTAGCCCTAAGCCAGGTGAGTGGGCAACCGGGGGTGGGGGTGGGAGTCTCCCCTGGGAAACAAAGCCAAGCAGGGTCTCCTGTGGGGTACGCGGAATACAACCCCAGCCCCAGCTGAAAACAACGAGGCTCAGCCCGAGAGCGGAGCCCCCATCACCTTACCCCCAAGACTACCACCAAAGCACCCTAGACAGACGCTTTCACATCCTAGAAACTCTTCAGAGAAAAAGGATCCGACCACTTCGGTGTGACCCAATCCAGTAGCTTCTAGAAGCTTCCAGTTCAGAGCATCCAGAAGTTAACCTTTCCACATGTTATTTCAACTTCTCAGTCCTGCACGGTGCGCAGGCGTCAGCCTGGCCTCCGGCACAGAGGGCAGAGCCGGTCTGCAGGGGGGCCCCTGCAGGCACCCGCTGGGCCAGCCCCGGCCGCAGGTGTGGACTAGGAAAACAGGCTGGGTCGCAGCCCAAGAGTCTCTGAAACTCAAAATGGATGTAGAATATCAATATTGCCTCAATTTTCCTTTATCTGCGAGGAGACGTCAGCAAACCTTCCTGCCAAGGATTGTACAAGGATCATTAAAAGAAAAATGTCCATGGTAATTGTGCCTTTATGCATATTTCTTCACTCCAATATTCTATAACATAATAATGTTTCACATTTCTACAGAACTGTCTTTTCAGCATGTTTTCACATTATGCTTAATTTCGTAAGAGTTTCTCAGCCCCACATAACGACACAGTTCAATGCAAAATCAGATATAAATCTAGCTTAAGAGACTCTCAACAGGAATTTCATTTAAAACTGTAAATGTTAAAAGATTCTGGCTCTGATTTATGTTATGTTGTGTATATTTTCAGAGAGAAAGCTTAACTGGCCTCTTAAACAATGGATGGACACGCACACGCAGCCGTCACAGGTCTAACCCGACCGTCCCCACCCCTCCAGAAACAAAGCCGGGACGAGGGCAGACAGGGCCCTGGGCGCACAGAGCCCACAGCCCGGCCAGCACGGCCGCCCACGGAAATGCATGGCCTCTCCGACCCCACTGCTCGGGTGGGCGAGGGGGCAACCTTTAAGGAATCATTTTTCAGCTTCTTGTCATCTCTTGCCCCCACCCCCCCGACACAGGGACAACACGTAAGGCCCTCCATGTCCCTGCACCCGCTTGTCCCTGCCTTTATAAAACACGGGGAGGGATCAAAGGGAAAGGCAGCAGGTCCTGGGTCCAGATTTTAATCTACACTCTCCCTGGCGATGGTGGTGACCTGCACTCTTATAGATACACTGACGAACCCCAACGCCTACTCTCACACTGGTGTTGGAGAGGGGCAGACAGACAGACTGTGCCGTGTGCCGTTTGAGAGGACGCAGACGGGTGCCTTCGGGAGCTGTGACCTGTCATTCTTGATGGAGATGACGACTCTGGAAGGGCATTCCCACCCATTGTCTAAGCACGTCTAAGACAACTTTAAAAGGCGGATTATTTACACACTAGGCTCTGATGCCTCTGCAGCAACTATTAAAGCCCGCCGTGTGAAGCCACACCGAGGCAATCTGATCGCAGCCCATCACACGCACGCGTGTTTAGACAACTCATAACACACAAATTACTTACACCACGACAGCGTCTCTGCGGCCCTGGCATTAGGCCATCAACAAGAGACAACGCGGCAGCGGTGGCTCACAGTGACATATGCTGCCTGCTCGTGAAACCTCAAACTTGATTCCAAAATGCTAAAAGCCAAAGAATTCAGTCAGTATTTTGAAGCCCACCATGTCTGAAATTTCACTTGAAAGGTGGGGCAACTGTGAGTTGCAACCCCCAAAAGAATCTCTGCAACTGCAAAATCCATTTACTGAAAGATGACTGAGGGAGCCGAACCCTCTCCTAGCACTGCACGTATTGAACAATGTGCACGGCAAGGCTCTAAGAGTTCCTGAATTCCTCCATAAAAAAAGTTTTCGCCACTTCTAATGGACTCCACCCAGCTCCAATCAGGATGTATAGGATTCACGCCCACAGAAGAAAGCAACCGAAATGACTTGACTATACATCTTTCCAGAAAAGTAAATTATATATAGGTCTGTACTCACTCCCCCGCTCCCTTACAGGTTACCCATTTTTTCCTCCCACACTGAACAGCCCACGGAAATGAGGAGAAAATTATCAAGTGAGTTTAAGCGCTTGGATACCTAATTACAACAAATCTAAGAGCCTCATCTTTCTGCCTTTTAGAACTTTGGTTTCAGGCTTTAAATCAAGTCCCATTAGCCAAGTTGACACCTGCCAATTAGCTTCATGCATCTCACAGAATAAAATGCCCTTGAGATGAATCACCCCACATACCTACACACCTTCCACTCAATACCTCCATCCGTGTTGCAGGATTTCGCTAAAATCAGGCTCTGACATGCCTGTGCAGGTGTTGACAGAGGTGCTGTGAGCTGTCCTTCAGAGTCCTCACATGAAGCTCTCAGAAAGGACTCCGGACTTCAGGACAAAACAGGTGTCTCGGAAGACTGCTCCGTGTTCCCCTCTGCCGCATGACACGCAGGGGTTGGTGAGCACCGCATGCCTTTGCAACAGAAGCAAAGCTTTCCAAAACTGTTTGATGAGGAGGAAGAGGGAGGAGGAGGAGGAAAAGCCGCAGTGCCATGTCCCAAAGCTGTATTAAAGAGCATAATTCAAACTGGATACACTTTACACTTACAAAGCAGAAGTACATCACTCAGTCACCCTGCTCCTAACCGGTCACCACCCACAGTGGTTTGCTGTGATCTGCACAGACCTGCATACATAAATGTCTCTGTTTTTTACAGAAGTGGTTTCGTATACTATCCACATTGTTATAAAAACTAATTTTTCAAAAGAATTATAAGCAAATCATAAACTTTAATTAGTGATATGCATGATGTTGAAATATCTGGTGGAAAGTATTGATGCTTGCAACTTTCTCTAAAATGAAATCGAAACACGAAGAACAGACGAGCGGATGGAGGGAGAGACAGGTGGCGCAGCGAGCAGAATGCGATGTTAATCGTGGCAGCTACTTGCTGGCATACGGTTTCTCCACAAAATTCTTTCAGTTTTACTGCATGTTTAAAATTTTCAATCTGAAATGGCATAAAAAGCTAATTTTGTCATTTAATAACGAGGCGCTGATCTCTCCCCACGTCAGCACACACAAACCTCTTTATCCTTCTTTAGAGCTGCAAAGCCTGCGTTTCACGGGTGCCCTGCAAGCCGGGGAGCCAGGCCCACCTTGGCGGACACCGAGGACACTTCCAGTGACACTTCCAATGACCGTGGCACTGTGAGTGTCCGGGCAGGTGCGTCTCTGAACATCTACGGCTCCTTTTCTATCGGATGAATTCCTCCATGTGCAAGTGCTGACTCAGAAGAATCGTGGCTTTATTCTGATATGTAATAATCACAATCGCTAACAATCATTCACACTGTGTAACCAAGTTTCATGTACTACCACTCACATTCCTCACAACACCCTAATTAAATGGGTACTGATGTCCCTCGTTGCAGTTGAAGAAAGTGAGGCGCAGTGAGGTCAGATGACTTGCCCAAGGTCTTTCAGCCAAAAAGTGGCAGTCTGACTCCAGAGCAGGCACTTTTAACCATCCTGCACACAAATTATGGTAAAAAAAAAAAAATCAGCCCGGCTGGTGTAGCTCAGTGGATTGAGCGCGGGCTGGGAACCAAAGGGTCCCGGTTCGATTCCCAGTCGGGGCACATGCCTGGGTTGCAAGCCAGGTCCCCAGTGAGGGCCATGTGAGAGGCAACCATACATTGCTCTTTCTCCCTCTCTTCTCCTCTCTCTAAAAATAAATAAATAAAATAAAAAACTGAATAAAAAATTTCTTTAAAAAAAAAAAATCAAACCAATGTACGTTCCCACCAACAGCGTGTGAGAGTTCCTGTTTCCCTAGGCTGTGTTGTTTTTAAATTTATATAAAACTTAAGGAAAACACTGTCCATTCTTCCAGATACCAGGAAGACAGATGCAAGAACCAGCGCACAGAGAAAGCAGCGGGGAATGCGCAGGGCCAGGAAAGAACACCGTGTTACTCAGAGCGAGGGCTCGACACAGGCTTCTCTCCGAGCTCACCTCACTGCCTCTGCCAAGTGTACCCTCTCCGGGTTCTGCAGTAATGCTGGCAGGTACGCAAACCTGCAAAACCCTCAAGCTTCTATTTTTAAACCCTGTGAGCCCCCGCCCCATCCCCCCAGGTGTACTGATGTAATCTCCAGGATGCTGCCTCCGTTTTTTTTATCAGACAGCTGCAAGAAGAAAGGACTACAGGAGTATATATATCATCTCTCTTTCCATCAACTACTCAATTAATCCAAATAAATCTTCAGACAATGCTTGATGTGTCAGTGGGATATTATCATCAACAACCTCAAAAAGTTATTTTGTTTTATCACCTAAAATAGTATTAATGATCCCATTACAAGCTGATAAAGAAATCTTCCTTATCGCAGGCCATAGGACCGGCCCTAAACTCAGCCCTGAGCAGTCCCAACCTGGCCTGGCCAAACACTACTGGCTTCAAAAACGAGAAAGCTGCAGCTGCTGGAAAGAGCCCTCTGCAAATCGGGGGGCATCAGCCAGGCCGAATCTCACCACACAACGAAACGGTAATAATACCTAATAACGCCGCCGCACTGTTGCTGTAGCAACAAATACAATGTAACTGATATGGCTGGCTCACTCTGTAGAAACATAACAAACTACAAAATAAAAAGGGTTTGGAGCAAGAGTTAGAAGAGAAATAGAAACAGAATCACTTCAAATGAAAAGTCAATCATCTCAGACATTAGCAGGGCAGACATTAGCTGGGTTCCACTTGTGACTTCAAAACTGCCTGCCTGACCTTGGGCGAGTTCAGCATCTCAGAATGCAAGGAGCCCAGGCTGCAGAGGGTAAGAATCCCTACTTCACAGGTGATCAGAAATCTCAGTGTTTAGCTTGGGAAGCCCCTGGCAGACTGCAGTCTCTCCATAAATAGGAGCACTGGCACGGTGACACCATGGTGAGCTCATCAACTAGAACTCACTGGGACTCTCCACAGAGAGGTGGTGATCTACTGTGTGCTGACACATCTTCCCTTGTTGTGTATGTCTGGATGAGAATGAAGACTAGGAAGGATTTCAAGCTTCCCCAAACCGATACAGAGTAATCATAAAAACCTACCTGCCAACCAAAGAGATTTCCAAATCTAACAATTCTGCTACATTTTCTCAGACTTATTGTTTAAAAGTAAAAGTAGGAATTACAGCCCTGACTGGTGTGGCTCAGTTGGTTGGGTGCCGTCCTGCAAGGCAAAGCATCACCGGTTCAATTACCAGTTAGGGCACATGCCTTGGTTGCCTTGGTTGGGGGCCCGGTCCCAGGTTGGAATGCATGGGAGATCGATGTTTCTCTCCCTCTCTTTTCCTTCCCTCCCCCTCACTCTAAAAATAAATAAATAAATAATTTTTTTAAGTAGGGATACACGTATTGCTAGAGTTCCTGTTAACTAGCCCATCTCGTTCTCCTCCCTCCCTCTAAGAGGTAGCCACTATTTTTCATTTAGTTTATGTTTACTACACATGTAGGTATCCATAAACAACATATAATTTTTTACGTTTTAAGCTTATGCAAATGGTACCATACAATACATCTCTTTCTGCAACTTGTTTCCACTCGGCTCTTTTGATCTTGATACATATAGATACATATAGGTCTTGCTTATTCATCTTAACTGCTACCGACTATTCACTGTATAAATATACTACAATTTATCCATTCTTCTACTGACGACCATGAATTGTCCCAGCTGTGACAGTGCAAGCAATCTACAAGGACATCTGTGCACACGTCTCTGTGCACAGGTGAAGAGTGTCTGTAGGACAGCGGTTCTCAGGGTCTGGTCTGGGGACCAGGGGACATCCCCAGGACTCTTAAGGGACCATGAATCCAAAACTATTTTTGTAAAATACTAAGAAGTTATCTCCTTTTTTTCACTGTGTTGACATTTGCCCTGACGCAGCAAAAGTAACGGTGGGTAAAACAGTTGGGGCCTTAGCACAGAGCGGGGCAGTAGCAACAACCTATGCTAACAACAGGTATTCCTCGTCACCATTCAATTACAGAAACACACACCAGTTTTGCTTAAGAATTCCTTAATGAAACAGCAAAAATTACTAATTTTAGTAAATCTCACTCTTTGGTTACATGTCTTCAATATTCTGTGTGACAAAAATAAAGCAGTCTGCTGCAACTAAAGTATGATGATTGTCCTGAAGAAATCGCTTATGCAATTGTTTCAGCTGCCAGCTAAACTAGCCGCCTTTTCCACGGAACACCATTTTTACTTCAAAGAACAACTGACGAACTATGGTTATTCAGACTTGAGTATTTGGCACAACTTCTTCTTCTGGCCAAGGTGGAGCAACAAGGCTGGGATGTAACCTCCTGCTTGGAACAACTAAGAAGCTGGACAGCGTATGGAAAACGCTAGCTTTCTAGACATTGGACACCAGGAAACAAAGGACAGTGATTCCCTGAGAGAAGGAAAGTAGATAAAGTGATAAAGTGAGACCCCATGATTGCCCCAGCTACTCTCTAAAGAAATTTTCAGGCCCTGGAGCAGGAAGGAAACCCAGGCAGAGCCCAGTAACCTCCCTGAGCTGAGGAGAAGGAACCGAGACTCCCAGGAGCCAAGGCAGCTGAAGGTAAGAGCACCAGAGAAAGCGGAAAAGAGAAGTCCAGAGCTCTCCAGAGACCCCCCTCCCTTGTGTATTCAAACAAACATGGGCCAGTGCATGTGTGTGAGAAAGCTTCTGAGCACGTGTAGTCAATCACTCAAAAGAATAAGAAAAATCACCTCCATCCACTTGGGCCTGGAACAGTACGCCTGTTCCCACCGAGGGGTGAAAAACTAACCCCAGACTCAATGCTGCAGTGGGCCCACCTACCAAAGTGTAAAAGCAAGACCTGAGCAGATCAAATTGACTCCCAGTACTATAACCACATTCCAGGACAAAACTCAAGGATATTCAGAGGCCCTGGCTGGGCAGCCCAGTTGATCAGTGTTCTCCTGAAAGGTCGTGGCTGTGGGTTAGAGCCCTGCTCAGGGCACGCACAAGAAGCAGCCAATGGGCGCATCAGTAAGTGGAACAACAAATCAATGTTTCCGCGCTCTCTCTCAAATCAATAAACTTTTTAAAAGAATATTTATAGAAATAAAAATATATACTGTACCCAAAAGGTGGAATTCATAATATCTCAAATCAAACAGAAATTTTCCAAGCATGCAAACAAGAAAATACGACTCACCATGAGAAAAAAATCAATACAACCAAACCAAAACTTACACAATGATAAAATTCTAGATAAGATTAATCATGTTAAGAAGAGGCACAGAAATTTTAAACAGACCCAAGCAAACCTTTTAGGAAAGAAAACTGCGATGAAAACCTAAGATGCAGTAAAACCTAAAACACACTGGTCAGAATTAACAAGAAATTAGACAGCTCAAAAGAAAATATTGGTGAACTTAAAGATGTAGCAATAGAAAATTTACAAAATGAAACACAGGGAGAAAAAAGAACGGACATTAGTGATCATATATGCATCAAGTTCCCAAAAGAGAAGGGACAAAAATTCTTTAAATAGCCAAAAATGTTAAAAATTTATTTTAAAAAAGCTATAAATCCCCAGCTCCAAGAAGCTCAATGATCCCCAAGCACAATAAACATAAGAAAATCATAGCAAGGCACATCATAATCAACTTGCTTAAAACCAGAGATAAAGAGAAAATCTTAAAAGCAGCCATAGAAAAAGGACACATTACAGACAGAGAAATAAACATTAGAGAACCACAGATTTCTCATCAGAAACAATGCAAGTAAGCCAGAAGACATAAAACACCTTCTTTTAACGTTCTGAAAGGAAAAACTGTCAACCTAGAAATCTTCCCATTGAAAATATCTTTTAAACATGAAGACTTTTGCCCTGGCTGGTGTGGCTCAGTGGGTTGAGTGCCAGCCTGCAAACCAATGGGTTGCAGGTTCGATTCCCAGTCAGGCCACTCATCCTGGGTTGCGGGCCAGGTCCCTGGTCAGGGGTACTTGAGAAGCAATCACACAGTGATGTTTCTGTTCCTCTCTTTCTCTCCCCTTTCCCCTATCTCTAAAAAATAAGTAAATAAAATTTTAAAAATATAATAATAATAAAAATAAAGACTTTTTCAGCAATATAGAAGCTGAAAGAGTTTATGACCAACAGACATGAGCCATGTGAAGTGTTAAGGGGGAGTCATTCAGGCTAAAGAAAAATGATACCAGGCAGAAATCTGAACCTACAGTGGGAAATGTGGAGCACTGGAATGGTAAATATGTGGGTGAATGTAAAGACACTTTTCTTATTTGTCTCTTTAAAAGATAATCAACTATCTAAAGCAGAAACAGTAACAACTGTGAGGTTTCGCACAAATCTAGAAGTAAAATGTATGAGTGGAACGGGAAAAGGATGGAAGGATGGAACTGCACACACTGCTGTAAGGTGCCTACACTGTGGGTGAAGTGGTACGGTGTCATTTGAAAGCGGACTGTGACAAGTTAAAGCCGAATACTAAAAACTCTTTAACAACCACTGAAACAATAGAGTTCTAGCTAATAAGCCAATAAAGTAGATAGAATGGAATCATACAATCTCTCAGTTAACCCAAAAGAGGGTAGAAAAGTGGGGGAGGGGGACAAATAGCAGATGGATAAAATAAAAATCAAATGGAAACACAACCACACCAATCATCACATTAGATGTAAATGGCCTAAAACCTTCTAATGAAAGACAGAGATTTAAGATTGGCTTAAAAGGCAAGATCCAACTGTCCACTGTCTACCAGAAGCTTACTTTAAGTACAGAGACAAAAAAACGGGCTGAAAGTAAAGGGATAAAAGAAACTATACCACGCCAAAACTAATCAAAGGATCACCCAAGAGGATTTCAGAACAAAAAATACTACCAATGATAGAAAGGTCATTTTATAATGATAGAGTCGATTAATCAAGAGGACTTAACAACCACAAATGCATCTCCATGATAAACAAGACTGCTTCCACATATATGAAGCAAAAACTGATATAAATACAGACAAATTCCTAATTATAGGTAGAGATTTCTACAATTCTCCATTAATAACTGACAAAACGAATACACATAAAAAGGAGGTAGAAGACTTGAACTTGACTTAGTTGACACTTCAGAACATTCCAACTAACACCAGCAGAACACACATTCTTTTCAAGTGCACACAGAATATTTACCACGATAGACAATACTCTGAGCCATAAAATAAGTCTGATAAATTTAAAAGAATGCAATTCATACAAAGTATGTTCTCTAACCACAATGGAATAAAATTAGAAATTAATACCAGGCAGGTATTTGGCAGGTATTTTTTCACAGTGAATGTGGCAAGACTATCACTTCAACTGACTATGTTCGGTGCCAATGACAAAATTTAAGTTTTTAAGCAACAATTAGAATGTGGGAAAACCTGTATTCACCACTGTGAACTCAACAGCTTACAGAACTTAAAAACGTTTCTGATGATATCCATTGGAAATGATATTAAAGAGGTAATTTTGTGGTGCTGTACAGTGAGATACGCCTACATTGGTAAGGTGTGCACACCTCAGTAAACCAGTATTTTCAAAATGACCAACGTAATTTTACAAAACCATGACGGGTAGAAGACCTTTTCAAATATCCATATTAAAAGGTAGCTCCCTGCCCTGGCCAGGTGCCTCATGTGGTGGAGTATCATCCCCTCCACTAAAAGGCTGCCGGTTCAGTTCCCGTGAGGGCACATATCTAGGCTGCGGATTCGATCCCAGTCGGTGTGCGCATGGAAGACAACTGACTGATGTTTCTCTCTTACACTGATCACTCTCTCCCCCCTCAAAATCAATAAACATTCCTCGTGTGAGGATTTTAAAAAAATGTAATAAGAATAAAAGATAGCACCCCCCCCCAAAAAAAAAGAATAGGCTAACAAACTTTAACAGTGCGAAAAATTGTTGATATAGTTTCAGATTTCACATTGCAATTAATCTTTAAGAAAGTACAACTTGTCGAGTTTTGGAGTAGTATCAAAGAAGAGTATTCACAGTCTGAAAAGGAAATAAAAATTCTGTACTTCTTCCTTTTCCAATTACGTATCTGTGTCAGGCTAGAGTTGATCATTTATTTCAAATACTGCAATGGATTAAAGGCAGAGGCAGATATAAGAATTCAATTGCCTTTCACTAAGCCAGACGTTGAAGAGAATTGGAAAAACATAATGTTACTCCTCTCACTAAGTTGTGTTTTGTTTTGGAAAATATAGTTATTTTCCATGAAACAATAGGCTATTTATGTGAGCATGAAATGAATTTATTACCGTTAGGTTTTAATGAGTTAACATAGATTTTAACAATCTCTCAGTTTTCATTTCTAATGCAGTAAATACCGCCACTCTCTCCCATAAACAAAACATCCTTGGAGCTCACCATAACGATCAGAGCGAAGAGAGGCCCTGAGAACAACAGCACCAGAACCATGGCTCCGGAGAAGTGGAACTGCTCGTCACAGGCTTTGCAAAAAAAGGAGGTATTTCTTGATAATTGCAAAATCACCGGCAATGGACTGTCCAGTGCGGAAGGCCAACAGCCCTTTCTTTCATGGTAACACCACTAATGACGGTCGTAACCACGACCACGGCTCCCCCATATTAAAGCCTTATTATGTGCCAGTCACACTCGAACTGAAATCCTTGTTATCCTCAACAGTTACCCTGGAAAGTGACTATTAACTCACATACTATAAAGAAACTAAGGTTCGACAAGCTTCAATCAGGTGCCTCCCAGGATGAGGGAGCCAGGATTTGAATCCAGATCTGAGTCCAAACCAACGACACCTCCCACTTGGGAATGTCTCTCGAACCGTGCCATGAGATTCTGTCTTTTCACTCTGCTCTGTTTTCCTTCTTAGCCTGACAGCATGTCACACAGCATTTGAGTATTGTCTCTCTCTGCCCCATCGGAATATAACTTCATGAGTTCAGCAGAGATTTCCGTCTATCTCCTAGATTTCCTACGTTCCAAGGCCTATCACAGTAGCTGGGCCATCAGAGCAGATGGCTCACTATTTGCTGAATGAGTGAATGAATGAGTCATCATGGTCACAGACAATTCTGTAACCTGTGGTGCTTAGAGCCCCAATTGCACTGACATTTCTTTTAGTTCTCATCAATATTTTACATTAAAAAAGTTCTGTAGGGCTTAATCTATGCAAACCACGTATCCATACAATGGATAAGAGCAGGGAGAAAACTCCCCATTTTGTGGAAGGAGAAATCGAAGTCTAGATAGTTGGTTTGCTCCAGGTCTTTCAGGGTTCAGCAGAAGCTCCCTGGCTTCAGGTTAGACTTTAGTCCCCAGATCTTAGGACAGATCGTCAGGGGAGGGGGGGAGGTGGATGAGTCTGCATTCTCAGCTGGATCTAGGAGGTAAGGGGAGGGATTGGGAGCTAAACACTCAGTCTTTAAAGTTATTAAAAATCGTAACTTCAGACCGCTTTGAGGGCCTGGTCAGAAGGAACAAGAGTGTGCACTTATTCACCTCGGACAGGCCAAACACTTACAGAGCGTGTGCAAGTCCCACGTGCTGCCCTGGGCAGAAAAGCGGGCAAGAAGATGGACCTCAGAGCCGAGAGGTGGGGACACAGAACGGTGAGTGACAGTACTGAAATGCCATGGGGATGCCACTGGACAAGTGCCGCGGGGAGTCTGGTGCCAAACATGGTGGCCAAGGGCTCGAATGCTCAGCGAAATATCGAGAGAAGGGACAGCCTTGAAAGCAGGACTTAGGTTCACAGACAGGAGCACGGAGGAGATGTAGGAAATGACACTGTCACTGCAGAGAGAAATCAGGGACCCCCACTCACTGCCTGCTGGTCCACATTACACACTTCTCCTCTTCAGCTCCGTTTCTGCCATAAACTTGGACCCAGGAATGTGTCAGGAAGAAGAATGCTAAAGGCTATTTCTGGTTGACAGGAAGTGCACATCCAGGCCTTACTATCAAAGGGAACGAATAAAAAGGCAAAGTCACCACAACCGCCAGGAACACCAAGCTGACTGTGTACACGGAAAACACAGGCCCAAGTGAGGACCAAGATTAAAGAACAGATAAGACAATGTCAACTGGCATATACTGACCTATAGGTCAGTGAAATACATAACTAACGCTCAATGCATCCCTCCCCTAAGGTCCAGTGGGCCTCCCAGGGGCCCTCCTGCTTTCAGGTTTCGACCTTAATTGCTGATATTTGAATGCAGCACAGTGTCCTGTTATTGAGCCTCAGAGCAGCCTTTTCACGCTGATATTCAAGATGTTATCAAATCTCAGCACCAAGTGAGTGGCGTGAGTGTGTGTGTGTGTACAAACACAAACAGGAAATGTGGGTCAGATGATGGAAACTTCTGGAAGCACAAACTCTAACCATGGCTTACACATTCCTAACCAGGAATGCACCCCAACCCTCCTCGGCAAACTCTCAGAGAAAGGCACCGGCACAAGGGCAAGACCTACTGGCATGGCCAGGAAAAGTTCATGCCAGAGACGGTGGACAATTAGCATTGCCCCAGGCATTAACACCCGGCCTGTTCACAGAAATGCCACCCCCGCCTCTATTTTCCTGAATTGGAAACTACTCATAAAGGTCTCTAAGACACTTTGGAACTAATATCACGGTCTTAGCTCATGTCCGAATTCTTTCAGGAGTCACAGTGCAGCGGCAGACCTAGAACTGCTGCCCCAAATCCTGCCTCTTCTCCCTCTGGCCTTTCCCCTCCAGGATACATTTACCTGGGTCACACAGCCAATGTGCCACCTTCGTATCAGCAGAAGGGTAGCATGCCTGCAGCCCCTGGCTATGATGGCATGTCTTCTTTCCAGGTCTCTGCCCAAGCAGTCAGTCCTACCTCACCCGCCCTGGGTCAAGTCTTAGTCACTCCTTGGATTCGGCTCAGACCCTGCTTCTCCAGGAAGCCTGGCCGGACCCAGACCCTCCTCCGCCTCCGGCTCCAAAGCGGGTGAGCAGGGCTCTCACCTGCGCGTTCACCAGATGCCTACCACTTCACCAGGTGACGCCACTGAAATCATCGGCTTGGGTCGCTCCCTCCCCACTCCCCTGTGAGCATCCTGAAGGCGGAGGCAATGTCTCAATTCCTGAGGGGTCTACCCAGCAGACAGCCCAGTGCCTGGCAGAGATGCCCCCAAATTCCTGGAGAATGCAGCTACACCCACCCTCCTCAACAACCCTACCCCACTGAGGCCAGAGGGGCTGATGAGACGCACCCAGAAATAGGTAGATACATTGCAAACCCTGTCTCCCACAGTTCCTTGTGTACCTGGAGACTCGACCACCCATTCTCCACAGCAAAGCTGCACGGCCCGGGCCCCAGGCCTGCAGACCAGCTCACAGGTCCTCTGGCCTGGACTCCCACGGGGGAAAGTCATTGCATTCAGATCAGCTGCCTCGGCAATAGGTCAGGCTCCCAGAAGCCTCCCCCAAACTCTGATTAATGGGCAGGAGCAGCCCCTGCGCATCTCATTACGCACATAGCTGCAATGAAACCATCTCTGCTTTACAGTTCTGTGCAGGGCATAAAAGTGGGAAATATCCCAGCCTTCAGAGGGAACAGGCTATGAATACCGAAGCAGCCCCGGGTTATTAATCCAGCACCATTAGTCTTAGGGAGTCACCCCCGCACTGACCCCCTAGAAGGAAATTTCTCTTGCTGTCCATTTCTCATTTCAAATTATCCACAGAGCCACGGTACCTACCACCTGTGAATTATTTGATATTTTGGAGAGGAAAGTAAACAATATAAAAAATCAGCAGAACTTAGGGGATCTATAAATTCTTAGTAAGTTATTTTCAGAGCGAGGAAAGCTGATTCATATGGCACTTTACTTCCAAAGATTAATTTAGGTTGCTTTTTTCTTTTATTAATAGGAGGTAAGCACCCCGGAAAGATCACATTTTCATTCTCGGCAGCACCTGTCAAGGGGATCCCAAGCCCGCAGCCCATATTTGCAGGTTTATCCCCAAAAGGCGTTTGTGGAGCAGATGCCGCACCAGCGGCCCGTCAGGCGAACAATACTTCACACGGCACCTGGAAGACACACGCGGCTGCTTTTGTTTGCAAGGGCAGTGGCACACTGCCGGTCCAGGCTGACGGAAGACCAGAGCAGCACTTCTTCCCCATTAACTTCCTTAGAAGGACACATGAAAATATAGAAAGCAGCCCCTACCCTGCATTGTCCCTATTTGATATCTATCCAAATTGACAAGTTCTGACTATGGTGTTTTCCCGGTGGTTTTTGAAGCTATCCCTTATCTCAGATGTTCATTAGCTTCACCATACTGTTTCCATATGCGGGTTTTGCTGTGTTTATTCCTTGGGGGCTCTGTGTTAATTTTCAATAGGACTTTCATGCCCTCGGCCATATTTCTCTTAAGCTTGCCTCCTCGTTCGACGGCGGCTCAGAATCCCATTACATATGTGTTGGACCTTCTTCCCGACATGTTCCATCCGAACTTCCTGGAGCTGCAGCCCGGATGAGCTCCTCGGGATTGCCTGATGGTTTAGAAACTCTTTCTTAGCAGTGCATCTATTTTGTCTACCCCACATATTAGAGGAGTTGGTTTGGGGGACTTTTCTTCTTTTTAACTTTCAATACTATGTATTTTTATTTTTAGAATAACTAATTGATCCTCTTTTTTAAACTGCCCCATTATCTCTTATTCAGGTCTTGTGGATTTTATTTCTTATTTCATCTTTCAAACAGTTTACATGTCTGGTTTAATCACCTTCTCTGACTGCTCCGTTATATATAGCTCCTGACATGGGAACCCTCCTTTCACAGCATCTGTCTACTATCTCCTGCGATGGGGGATTCCATTGTCTGACTTATCATTTCGGTCTCAGAGCTGATCTACATTAAGAGTCCCCCAATGCTTCCCCCGGGAGTCCCCTGCGTGTCCTGTGTTGAGGAAGCTCCCCACAGGTGTAAGTTTTACACTCACGGCTGACAAAGCCTTGAGGTTCCCGCTGGTTCTGGACCAGATAGTATGTTAGGTTCTCAGCCCAGAGTCTCAGCCCCACATGGAGAGGCATGATTTGGTCTTACATCTATGTACGTTGTAGGCTTGGTTTCCCATTCTTATAGACAACGTGGATGTCCAAAAACTCAGATACCAAGATCTGACCGAATTTGACTTTTTCTAAGAGAGGCTGCTTTATGTCACCCTAGACTACTTAGGGAGGCCAAGCCGAGATAAAAAAATCTCGCTCCTCAAGTTCCCTGTTGCAGAGCCAACACTGTCCCCACCCCTCGTCCACCTCACAACCATCCGTGGCCCTTTCCACAGTCTCTCTCGCCGGCCACCCGAAGCTGTAAGGAAGGGACAATAAGAGAGATGGCACGCTGCTGGGAACAGGGACACAGGAGAGAGGTAAAGGACGATGCCCATGAGCAAGAGAGGTAGAGACCATTTTCTTCAAACTCCAGCCAAATCTCAAGGGTAGATGACCAGGGATTTCCAACCCACTCTGCCAATTGTTCCGAGTGACAGTTCTGTCCCATGCCTGACTGCCTGTAGAGGAAAGGACATGCCCTGGAGCCTGGGGACGATGCAGAACTTTGCTATTGACCAGCTGTGTGGCCTTCAGCAGGTCACTTCACTCCCCCTGAGCGTCTGGGGACAAACATAAGAGCAATTTCCTAGGTTTGCCATGTAGACTAAACTGCTCCCCAGAGAGTGGTAGTTGGTATTGATGATAATAATGATCTTGGAGCACCCAAACCCCAGAAATAAACCCCTGGCCTAGGGCTCAGCCTCCCCCTGCTTTACAGGGAAGCAGAGTACAGGCTTTTGTTAAAGTCAAGTGTTCAAAAACATTTCCTCGTTGCCCTCCCACTGCACATGGGTGCGGCTTTTTAACAAATGCTTTGTTGAAGTAGAACTGAGATCAAAAAAACTGGGTATATTAATGTGTGCAGCTGACTGATTCGGACGTATGTCTACACCTGTGAAGGCATCACCAAATCAAGACAGTGCACAAATTTGTCATCCTCAAATTTCCCCCGTGCCCCTTTGTCATCCTCCCTACTGCCCCTGCTCACTCTGTCCACTGGTCAGGGTTTAGTTATCACTGAAAATCAAATAATAAAAGAAGGAAAGAGAAGGTGGAAAGGGAGAGAGAGAGAGACAAAGGGAAAGCGAGGAAGCAGGAAAACACACGTGTGATGCCACGTTGCGGCCTAGAGAGACGGGGAGAGAGAGCCAGCTGATTCACATGCAGGGAGAGACGAGAGAGGCTGAGGCAGGCACATCTGTCCGCTTCCCTTTTGGGGGCCAGAGGAGGCACCCACTCCTCCAGTGGCTCGAGACGCCTGCTCAGGTATGGGGCTCCAGGCTCGGCAGGGACCCCACACTGCTGGGCTCCATTGCACTGCCCCATTTTTCACTGTCAAGGCCCTGCTAGAGTACAATCCATCACGGCCACACTCGGAAACCACCCGTGTAAACGCAGAGTGGTCCCACCTGGCAAGGGCTTGCGTGCCCAGAAGGGGGTTCTCAGAGCATCTCCGATACTGGTGTCTGGTTGGCCTCAGCCATGATGGCCACCGGCCCCTGGGCAGGTCCACAGGTTTCTTCCTCAGCCTGAGCACAGAGAAGGGTTAAGGGCAGAGAGTGAGCAGGCCCATGAGACCTGTGCTTCTGCAGGATGCAACCACCACAGCCTGAGCCTGGAACCCAAGAGGCTGGGCCAGGGCAGGTGAGGCTCCCCAGCCCAGAGCATGAAATCTACCTGGCTCTGGGCAAAGGCCTGTGAGAGCAAGTGCCGAGCTCCTGTCCCTATGGAGGAGGATGCCCAGCTGCTTCCTGCGGGCTTGGGTCAGCCCTGCCCCTTCCCAGCCCTGGGTCTGGCCCTGATCATCATGCTGTCCCATGTCACAGCTCAAGGCTCAACTCACACTCCTGACGCTAGAGTGAATTACTCCAGCACTCAGAACAGAATCGCCTGTTCCGCGCACGCGCCCTCACGGCTCTTGTGGAAGAGCAGACAGTGGCCATGCCCGTGTCCCTGGATGACAAACCATCAATGCCGGCTGGGTTTGACGAAGCTGTTTCTGGAATCACAAGCCACACACTTGGGAAAGAGGAGAAAGGGGAGCGCTGATTCTCAAGGCTGTCGCGCAGAAGGTCTGGCCAGGAGCTGGAGTTCGGGAGGGTCTGGAAGAACAGGGCGCCAGGACACCGCAGGACCGAGTTTCCCCGGGAGGCAGTCTGGGCCAGAGGCAAAGGGCATGCGGTGCTCTGCGTTCTCGTTTTCTGTCTTGATGAAAATGTGTCCATGTTTACACAGCACCAAAACAAACAGACTCTGGCCTGTGGTATTATCAAGTATGCCGCTGCTTCCTGTTCTCAGATGCCCTGTGGCATTTGTGACAGGGAAGCACTGTCCCCTCTGGGAAGCTGAGAGGTATCTGGAGCCTGTCATTCCACAACTCGGGGCTCGGCCACTGCCGTCCCACACGTGGAGCTGCCCTCACCCCTGTGTCTCCTCCCACACGGGGACCTCGCTGAACTTACACACACAGCCTTAATCCCAGCCCCAGCCTGGGCTTCCTCCTTCCGAAGGTCTTCTACCAGCAAGCATGCTGCCGTTCAGAGGGAACTGTTCCAAATGTCCCCAACACGCCTTTACAAAAAACAAAGACCTGACCACAGTCCCTTTGGGTAGCTTCTCAGGCCCACCTCTGGTCTCGAGGGAGTCCAGCCCTGCCACATACCAGCCAGGGAACCCAACCAAGGCCACAAACTCCGGGGAGCACTGGACTGAGGCCACAGCAGCGGTCTCCTGCCTTGTGGGACCTGGGCCTGCACTCCGTGCATGGGGACACCAGGGTGTGCAGGTGCCCACTCTACCTGCCACAGCCCTCTTGCCAGGGCAGCAGCCCAGGAGTCAGAGGTGGACCAGACACCCTGAAGCAGGGAGGCACGGTCTTCCCCTATTCCCCGTGCCCTCTCTTCTGGGTCCCCAGGCCGCTTCCCGGATGCTGAGCACAGACAGCAGAGCCAGGGCAGCGGGTCAAGCTGGCTTCTCTCAGGATAAAGCGACGCCCGAGAGGCTAGAAACTTTAATGGCTAGGAAGGGAAAGGATCGGCATTAAAGCTGAGAAATGATTCCAAAAATGGCTTTGACCCCAAGGACGGGAAACGAACCTCGCCTCACATATGCACGCTCTGTGATTACCATGGCTACGTGGCTGGGGGAGGCAGAGGCTACTGTTTGGTCCCGAGACCATATTGTTCGTGCTGAAAAGGCATCTATAAAAGCGGCCTTCTCTCAGAGCTTGCTTTGCCAGTCTGCATAATTGGTGGTATAAATCTGGGAGGGGCGGGGCTGGGTTTGGAAGGAGAGAGAATATTTCTAAACTGACCATGGAGTTCCCAGATAGAAGAAAAGAGAGTCCTACCGGAATCTCATCCCTTCCTATTCTTTCTGGGGTGAAGATAATAATAAAATGTTGTCCCTCCTTGGGGCAAGTGCACTGGGCACAGAAAACACCCGCTGGGCCAGCGCCAGCCCCAGTCACCGCAGGCCAGCCCCACACTTCCCTGTCACCTCCAGCGGGTCTCATTCACTGCCTCCATGACCCCCTTCTTGTGAACCCATGTGACACCATAAAAAAGTGTGCCCCACAGAACTGCTCTCTGGCCTAGGAGTCGAGAGAGGACCCGACCCCCAGCTCCACTCACCCCCTGTGTGGTCTGGATGGGACTCCTGACCCCGAAGAGCCCAACAGGACCAGACAGTGTCAGAGTAGAGTCTGTGGAGACAACGGTGGTGGGACATAGGAATCTTCCACAAGGATGCTCCTGAGCCTTTCTCTGAAATCGAGGCCCAGAGGGGCACCCACAGCGTCCTGTGAGGACACAGCTGCACCCGGGGCCGCACCAGGCCCTCCGGGGAGAAGCCCCATCGGAGCCCTCACTCCCCTCTTCTGCAGGAGGCAGAGGAAACGGAGCAGAGAGCACAGCAGGGGTAGGGCTCAGGCACCCACCACAGAGACACCAATTTCCAGGCCATTTGGACAGTCCCTCCTCAGGAGGCTCATCTGCAGGACGCCAACCTGAACCTGGTGACCCCAGGGAAGGAGGCAGAAGAAAAAAGAATGATCCATAAAAATTAGATGGGGCCACGTCTACTCCTTCCTGCCCTCCCTTCCTTTAAAAAAAAAAAGACATCATATAGTATTCCCAAATCCTATGAACCCAAACTCTCAAGTTCAAGCTGACACGGAGCGGGCACCTAACGAACACATGCGGAGTGAGTGCAGGTGCCAACGAGCAGGGAACTTATGTCCCACACGGAGGGCCGCCAGTGCATGAGAGCACGCTCCCTGCACGTGTGAGTGTGCGGTTCGGTCTGGTAGCTTGTTTCAGAGCTTGAAAACACTGCACCGATCACCTGTTCCAACCTCCTCATTTAGCAAAATAAGGTACAGAAAATAAAGACCAGAGAGGAAAAGCAACCTAAGCAAGGCCCACACAGCTGGGACTGCAGAGCCAGACCACAACCAGGCTGAGCCTCCCTCCCTGGGAGCCACTCCATCAGGGCCTGTTGGGACCTCCTGGGAATGCGGCCTTGTCCTAGACCCGAGCTGCCGAGGACTGCTGACGGGGGACACGAGAATGGGAAGGGTGAATGCAGACCCTATGACAGAGCCCGAGAGGCGATCACAAAGAAAGAGATGGGGAGGTGGGTACGTAGGTGGAGAGAAATCCCTGTTATCAGGTTACCTCGATTCCCTTCTCCTGTCTCTCCTACTAACAGAATGCAGAGGGATATTAATTGCTTTTAATCCAGGAAATTGACAGCTATGTTTTATCAGAAAATTTTTTACAACAGAAAAAATACTAAAGTTTGTAAAATTGATTTCACTTTCACGTCACTCACTGTGGCTCACTCATTCATCCGTCTGACAGCCAAGTGCCCACGATTTGCACAGCACTTGGAAGGTTATAAAAATGAATCAGTAACCCTGCCCTCTTGCTCTAGCAACACAGGACCTGCAGAAAAGGAGCTGAAATTCGCCAAGAGAAGGTGCAAATAATGTGCGAAGGCAATGGAGCCAGCAACCAGGAGGAACCGGCCCTGATACGCACACGGGGATGAGTCTCGGAGGCCCCGGGCGAGTGGAGGAGCCTCACGTGACGCCCTCGAGGAGACCAGCCTAGGAGGGCAGGGAGCTGCTCAGTGACTGCGGGGCTAGGCCGGGACTGGCGGGACACAAAGGGGCAGCACCAGCGAGTTTGGGGTGACGGCGCGGTTCTGCACCCTGATTGTGGTGGAGGATACATGTATTAAGGTTCATAGAACAACTGCACACGACCCCACAAAAGCCAACTTTACAGTATAGTAATTTAAACACAAAATTTTCTTGAGTTGAAAAAACACAGTACCATGCAGACTCAGAGGAACAGCACGGTCGCCGCAGCCCCATGGACGACATCGGATCAGACCCTGAAGGCTGCCAGGATCAGGACGCGGGAGCAGCAGGACACTTGAGGCAGAAGAAGCGAGCCAGGTGCCGCAGTGGGGACACGCTGCAAACTCCCTGGACTCACTGGACAGGGAGGGAGGAACTGTCGGGGGCGGGGCGGGGGGCTTAGGACACGCGGTGGAAACCCAGCGGTTACCACATCGCGTGGAATGGTCTCCACGCAGCCCAACTGCCGCACGGTGAGGACAACGCAGTGCGGGGCACAGGAGCCAGGGCCCCTGAAGATCAGAAATCTCAAACACGCCGAGGTGCCCGTTCGTCTAGCAAAGCCCACGGTGGCGCCAGGAATGGACACTTCCAAATCTGTTCTGAGAGCGAATTCGACTTTCAGCTGTCTTGGCCTGAGACGACAGGATCGGAGCCCACCAGTGCTGGATGAAAACTTACAGACCATCTAGCTGGCGGTGGTTGAGAGAAGGGGCCTTCAAGAATTTGGAAAAGAAAGCTCAATACCTTCTCCAGGCAAAGACACACAGAGACCCAACTCTGCAAACCATTTCCAGATGTTCCTAGACTCCGGGACACTCACCCCGGATGCACTGGCTCTCACCGTCCACACAGCCCCCAAGGTCGCAGACCTCCCCTAGGACATGTAACCACGGACACACCGAACCAGGCCAGCCCCCCCTCTCATGAGGGGCCTGGAGATGGCTCCAAAGGGAAGGTGGATCCTTTTGGAAGTGACTCGAATGCTGAGTTACTGGGAACAACTCGAGGCAGGGAGCCAGGGACAGCGCTCCAGGCCCTGCTGCACTACAACAGCAGCTCCGGCATTTTGTCCTGCAGTCTGGTTGAGCTTAGTTGCAAAGGGCTGGTCCCTGCAGGCGGCCCTGCCACTGCAATGGTGACCGTGAGCTGGTGCGGGGAGCCAAGACAGCTCACATTTCTGGAGGGCGTTGGGATCCCTGAGAAGGAGCCTGTCTCCAGCTTGTTCACAGTTGACTGAATCTCCAACCCCCTCAGGCCTCCTGGCTATTTATAGCCTCACACCCCAAACACAAACTGTTGTTTGCAGCTTTTCCAAGGCCTCGCTCAAGGCTGGCTCCAATTCAGATTTCCATATGTGCAGACATTGAACAAACAAGGGGTGCCAGGACCAGAGGCTGGAGGGGCCACCCCAGAACCTGAGAGCCTGGGAGCAAAGCCCGGCCTCCCCTTCCCGGTCGGCAGGGAACCAGCTCCTCCCCAGGACACACCTGCCCAGCTTGCACACCACCCCCAGTAGGCCCTGTCCCCTCCCCTCCGTGGAGCGGCCCCTCAGAGCCTGCACGGTGGGCACACTCCCCTCCCATGCAGACTGGTCTATTTTAAGAGCCGTATTTTTAGAATAAGCACATGTGCCAGGTTTCTATATTCCAAGATCATGGCCTCGCCTCCGACGGCAGCAGCACGACCCAGCCTCCCCATCCTTGGCTTTGGAGGATGCTTTCAGGCCCCGTTTGTGGTTTGGGCTTTAAAGAAGGGGAGTCTGGAGGGCCCGGGAGAGTAGCTGCATGACGTGAAGGACAATCCTGCCAGCTCCTGGAAGCTGAGAGTTGAAAAGGCATCCTTGCCCTCACCCCCAAGAACACACATACGGAGAACTGGCACGCTGCAAGGGCCAGATCACACCTGGGAAGCAGAGAGTTGGGTGCCCCCAAGTTCAACTCCTGGCTCCATCATGACCTCCTGCTCCCTGCAGCCAGGATCAGAACACACTTGTGAGGTCCCTAGAATAGACAAACTTGGAGACAAAGCAGAACCGCAGCTGCCAGGGGCTGGGGCAGAGGGAAAAGGAGTGTTATCACTGAGTGGGAACACAGTTTGTTTGGGGTGATAAAAAAGTTCTGGGGACGGATGCTCGCGGATGGCCCCACAACCACGTGAATGCACTTAACGCCACTGCACACGCACGTGAAAGTGTCTAAAATGGCAGACTTTATGTTGTGTGTGTTACAGCGCGGTTTTTTAAAAGAACTCTTCATTTCCAGTCCTACTTCAAAACCGGGCTCTCCAGGCCCCGTCCAAAGGGCCGCTGTGGTCCTGAAACACGTGGGGCGCCGGCTCACTTCTGCTCAGAAGCCCCCTCTGCTGGGCGGGGGAGGGGAGAGGCTTCCCGTCCATCAGCTCAACAAATCCATTCCAATACTTATCAAGCACCTGCGAAGCGTAAGCCAGTGACCTGGGTGCTAGGGACACAGGGATGGAAGAGACGAGAGCCCCTGGGCTCACGGGGCTGGGACTTCCATCCTAACAAGGAGAAAGAAACACCAGCAGCGTCTGTGGTTTATTAGACGGCGACAGTGCTGCAGAGAGAAATGAAACACGGGAGAGGTGGAAGCCCCTGAGGGGAGGGCACCGCTGTCACCATGACCAGGAAATGCCTTGAGAACGCCGTGGGGGGAGCGGCGGGGTGCCGGCCGGAGCGAGGTGGGCTCGAGGGAGAGCGGATCCGCTATTGCGTGGGCACAGGGCACTCTCTCCAGGCTCATCGGGAAAGAACAGAGAGAAACGGCAGCAGCTGGAGGGGGGTGAGGTCAGAGGGAGTGTTTTCTAATAGCTGATTTTTATTTTCTTCTTTATAACTCTCTGAACTTTCCAAATTTCTGTATATTACTTTTTAAACTTGTTTTATTGTGGTAAAATACATATACGATTTACCCTCCTAACCGTTTTAAGGGTCCAGTTCCGGGCATCAAGCACGCTCACCCCGTGGAGCAGCTGCCGCCCCCGTCCATTTCCAGAACACTTTTCATCTTCCGCGAACTGGAACTCGGTCCCCACTGAACACTCCCCATTCCCCATTCCCCCCGCCTCTAGCGCCACCATCTCCTTCATGTCTCTATGAATTGGACTCCCCAAAGTCCCTCAGACAAACAGCATCTCACAGTGTTTCTCCTTCTGTGACTGGCTGACTTCGCTGAACACGATGTTCTCGAGGCTCATCCACACAGCCTGTGTCCAGGTGTCTTTCCTTCGCAAGGCTGAACCACACTCCACTGTACGGAGCTGCCGCACTTTGCCTGCCCACCCACGCCCCTGTGAGCACTGGTGCCACGTCCACCACGAGCTATTGTGGATGACGCTGCTAAGAACACGGCTGCACAAATGCCCTCGACACCCCACTTTCCGTCCTTTGGGGTAGACGCCCAGAGTGGAAGTGCTGGGTCACGTGGTAGCTCTATTTTTGATTTTTCAAGGAACAGACACCCGATTCCCACAGCAGCTGCACCATTTACGTTCCCACCAACAGTGCACAAGGGCTCCCAATTCTCCACATCAAAAGGGGCATTTTTAAGATGGGACAAATTGTGGCACGTTTGTGCGCTAACAGGACAATCCAGGAAAAAGAGGAACGTAGAGACTGGGAAGGCGGGAGACCAGGATCGAGAATGGCAGAGCGGACAGAGCCCGTCGGCCACGGCCCCCGCCCCCCCCCCACCATGCTCAGCTGCATGGGTGCAGGGAGGTCCTGGGCAAGCCCTGGCTTGTCCAGGGCTGTGCTTTTTACCAAATGAGCACAGTGAAGTGAGAGAGGCCAGAAACAGAAGGAGCGTAACTCAAGGCACTTAATCAGAGGGCAGGAAGTGAGAAGCGGGGCGAGGGCGGGTAGGAAAGACCCTTGTGGCACTGACGGCTGGTAGTCCCGGGGCATCGGGGACTCAGGAGGTGGAACTGTTGGTGAGGAAAAGGTCACACGCAACATATACTAATGAGTGTCTCCATCCGCCAGCCTCTGAGCGACAGGACGTGTGCGGTCCCCACCTCGTGGAGTTTACATTCCAATGGGGGAAATGGACCAAAAAGGAGAGGAGCAGAAATGCAGGGCGGAGGGCTCAGCACCCGTGACCTGGCCTGGGGCCCTGGGTAGAAAGCAGACCCAAACCCACAGCCTCATCCGTTGGAGGTGGCTCCGACGCTGCGCACGAACCAGCTCACTGCTTGGCTGCGGTGCTGCTGGGCGCTTGGCATGACTGAGCTCGGTTACCTGTCATGTCCAGCCCCCTCCACCGTGTCCGTCTTTCCTTCCTGTCCCACACTCGCTTTATACGGTTTCTCCTTCAGCCACTACAAAATCAAACATTGGCAATGTTGTACCACAGCAAATTTGACGTGACACATGACACCGCTCCCTTGCCAAGGGTCACGGGTGAACAGCACCTGCTGACTCAGGTGAAGGGCAGACAAGTGTGGAGCCCCCAGGGGCTCTCCAACCAGGGGAGTCTTCCGAAGTGGCTGTTTATTCCCCTTAGCTTCTTCCCCCGTACTAAACGGTAACATTTATCCTTAGGTCACTTAACACATATAGTAGATGAATTATTTCGTTCACCAAATAGCTCAGAAAGTTATGCACGCTACCGTAGGTGCGCAGAAAGGAAATTCTCTGCACTTAGGAATATGAAATATTCACCGCACAGGAGCTTTCACAGCTTGCACTGCTTAGCCATCCAGTTCCTTTCAGAGCCACTTGCGAGGGGTCCCAACGCCGTGTGAAAGTTAAACAATCAAGACAAAACCATCCACTCTTAGAAGTTCCACCAAGTGATTCGGTATAGACACGAGGTTAATAGGCCCACGTGGGCACTGGCCCAGGGTGTCTGCGGAGGGTGCTTGGGGCCCAGCCACCTGGGCTCACCCACGGGGCCAGACCCAGCTCCTCCCTTCTCCTGGGACCTTCTGCTGACACAGACGGGCCTCCCCCTGCCCCCCAGAGCCAGCCTCGGCCCTGGCCCGTCCATAGCCACCCACCTGGTATCCTGTTCACATTCATTAAACCCAGAAACCAACAAGCCGCAAAACTTCCCTTCAGCGTGTGCTCCACGCAAGGCCTCTGTCCCATGACACAGCTGCCACCTTCAGGACCCGCTGACATCCTTATGGATGGTTCCCGCTCCCAGTTCTGTCTCCTCTCACTTCTGCACACACTGCTTCCCTGTGTCACCCAGCTCTCACCTTGCAGCCCCATGTGGGGTTCTAAGAGAGTCTCGTTGGTGTGAGTCTGAGGCCCCAGACAGGAATGAAAGGTAATCTAAATGTCTAAACACTGTCTATGTTGTATATCTGAAACTAATACAGCAATGTATGCCAACTGCATTGAAAAACATTTTTTAAATTTTAATACAAATAAAAATACAGTGCCCTGGCACCCATTAAAAAAAAATAATGTGTTAACACCCATTTTATAAAAAAAGGTTCCTTTTCCACACCCTTCCACTCCCCAGACTCCTGGACAGCACTGACTACAAGGTCAAGCCTCCGGGCCCGGCGTTCCAAATCCAGCTTCCAAGAGACCCACGCACACTGAGGCTCCGTGTCCCCCTTCATCTCTCCTCCCGGCACAGGAAAGGCACCCACCCGGGACTCCCTCTGCCCACTCCCAGGGCCCGTCCACACTGGGGACTTTGTACACCAATGGTGCAGGGCGCTGTTTTTCAGGCCTTACAAACTCTACATGCTTTCTAGGTCAACTCAATTAGTAATCATTAAGTATCTACAAGGTGTGAGGGTGCCGGGGTGGGGAGGGAGGCGGGTTAGAGTTAAAGATGGGACGGCAAACCGAGTCCCTACCATGGGGACGATGAAAGGCCTCCTGAGACTTTGAACTGGTTCCTGAGGGACGTGGGACTCTCTGTGGGGGTCTCGAGGCAAGGAAGGCCCTAGAGAGGTGTTTTGTGTCCCCCGCTGGCCCAGGAACTCCTCGGGGCTTGCGTCCTGGGCAAGGCCATCGCTGCCACGCAAGCCTGCTTGCCACAGATGCTCTGAACCCTGGCGTCCCCGGCAAAGGCCCCCACTTTCAGACCCCACACTCCCCGAGTTCTCTTCCGTGAGGCCTCAGCCCTCGTCAGCAGACGATTCTAGGAAACGCTGCACATCCAAAGCCACCACTGATGGCAGGGGCAGGGTCCCTCCTCCCGAGATCAGGGTCCCTGGTGTAAGACACTGGGTTGGTGGGTGGCACAGGGGCCCTCTTCCCAGAGAGGATCTAGTTCCTTCCAAACCGCTAACCGTGCCCCGACCACTAGCCCCATGCAGCTAAAGGTAAGGCCAGTTACAATAATGTCGCGAATTCGGGTTTTACATTTCCTTCTCTCCAGGAGCCTCACTGAAAAAGTGAGTATCGTTAAAAGCCATTGCAGGTGCTTGATGGAAGCAGACAGGATGTAAACCAAAGTAAATGCCTAAGTCCTCTGTAAGAAAATCTAAAAATGGAACGACAATGCCAATGTTCGGTTTCGTAGTGGATGAAGGAGAAACGGTGGAGTGTAAGTGTGGGACAGGAAGGAAACAGGGACACTGCGGAGGTGGCTGGACGTGACAGGTGACCGAGCTCGGTCACAGCAAGCGCCCCGTGCCACCACAGCCAAGCGGTGAGTCCTCCACGCAGCACCCAGAGCAGCTGTCCCACCTACCCTCAGCCCGGTCCCAGCTTCCCTCGGTCCGTGGGTGACTTCTCCTGCATCGTTCTCATTCCAATCACTACGCTAGTTTTCTGTGCCTGGGCCTCAGGGTGGCTCTGAAAGGAGTGAAGGGCTGTATTGTTTTGTCTTGTTTTGTCTTTTCATCAAATAAACAATAAGAGGAATCAAGCCAGCCCTCTTCAATTCAATAGGGTTTCTTCAACTAACTCCACAATCCTGTGTAAGAGCCCCATTTGGTTTTCCTTCTTTCCTCTTTTCTGTGCTTTCTGAATGTCCTATAAGAAGCAGGTATTAATAACAGGAAAAAGTAAACTCTAGTCTTACAAATTTCTGTGTTCACCAGATCTTACCATCCAGGGTTTCAAGGACAGAGCTGGGAGAATCAGAAGACATCCCGTAGCCCAAAGCAAGGCTGGATTCAAATTTGGGGAGTTTCCAAACCCAGAGCCTGTGGACGGATCTAAGAAGCAATTCACAGGCTTACTCCAAGTCTGGCTAAGCCACTATAGACAGCACTTGTTGACGGCGAGAAGAAAGGAGAAGGAGCGAGAAGGAAGGGAGGAAGAGGGAGAGAGAAGGTAACAAATTAATTCACTGAGGGGTTAACTGGTTATTTTCCCCACGGCTGACTCGAGTCCCCTTGGAAGAATGCCCCCCCTCATTTTTCCAGGAGCCCTCAGATGGGCACCTGGCACCAGTCGGGCTCAGCAAATGGAGTGCCCATCTGGTACGCTGGCCTCAGTGTAACCACATGACCCGAAAGCCTGGTGAGGCTGGCATCTAAGATTTCTCAGGTGAGAAAAAGTGGATGTGGCAAAATGGCTACGGGGGGCCCATCCACAGGAAGGTGGCAGGTGCTCATCACATTCCTCTGCAACTTCTCTGGAGGTTTAAAACTTTTCAAACTTAAAAAAAAAAAAAAAAAGGAAAACTTAAATCACAGTGTTAGACCAAGCGATTGGCTTTGAAAAGGAGGGACTGATGGCGTCTGGGCCTTTTGGCTAAGCCCAGGTGTGTAGGAGGGCAGACGAGTAGAGGAGGGGCTTCTCACGGGGCTGGGCTGCTATATTCTGAAATTAGATGGTTCCCACACTCCCACTGGCTGGCATGGTTTTGTTAGGTACACTTTTTTGCTTATATGCTTGACATCATGAAAATGACTTCCAATTTTTTTTTTTAAAGATTTTATTTATTTATTTTCAGAGAGAGGAGAAGGGACGGAGAAAGAGCAATGTATGGTTGCCTCTCACATGGCCCTCACTGGGGACCTGGCCTGCAACCCAGGCATGTGCCCCGACTGGGAATCGAACCGGGACCCTCTGGTTCCCAGCCCGCGCTCAATCCACTGAGCTACACCAGCCGGGCGACTTCCAATTTTTTTTGATGCAGACAAAACATGCACATTTCTAAAGGTTCTGTGGGATCGTGAGAACATTCTAGCCATAGGATGGGACCACCGGAGCTCTGCCCAGTGACTGGCCAAACCTCCAGGTTGGCCTTCCAGAAGCCAGTCCAGGGCATCGGCCTCCCCTCTCAGCCAGTTCTGGGTTCCCTGACCCAAGTGCTGCAGCTGAGGTCCCAGCTGCCTCGTTCAGAAGTCTGAGTGCAACTGATGCCGAACTCCCCATTTTGAAGAAAAAAGCAGACACAGCCTCTCTGCTCCTTGGCAATCACTCTCTCTTCAAACAGACAATTTTTCAGCATTAACTGGAAAACGGGACTTCAGTGTATAAGGTGATCCATTCAGAAAATAATGCAGTGTCCACCATAACCCCACTTCCTAAGCATGCTGGGCTGTTTTTTTATTTCAAAGAAAACTGGGGAAATCATTTCCTGCAACTGGACGCACTCTTAGGCTCAAACACTCTCAAAACAGCTCTCACTTTAAAGTGGAGTACATTCAATGCCTTCGAGAGCCAGCACAGCCCGGCCCCTGCGGGGAGTTAATTTTCAAAATAAAAATAATAATAATGAATAATCTCATGTTTGAAGAGTAACGGGAGGCTTTGACTCACCTCTCACAACTTCTATTACCTCCTAGGGCATAAACCAGACACTTTGTAAAACTGGAGATTTCCCATTATTCTCTCCTCAACCTGTGATAACATGGGCCCATGCTTGCCGGCATATGAAAATCATCACTCTTTCCAATGGGAACAATCGCTCTTAAACAAAGTACCTGTGTGGCCTCCCCTGACCACCAACCTACCTGAGTGAGAGGTTACTTAAAACCAAAGAAATTGAGAAATCCCCCTTTATTTGGTTTTGCTGCCCCTGACCGCAATAAAAGTCCTGAAAATACCTTTGCTATAAGCATGCACTGGTAAGATCTGGGATTCCATCAACTTCCCCTCCAAGAGTCAAGTCTAACCGCCATTGTTCTCATGGGGACCAGCCACTTAACCAGTAACCTATGCCCCGGAATTAATCCCAATCTCTCACCCCTGACCCTCACTCCCAGTCACTAGACGTGCTTCTGGATCCCAGTGTTGACAGAGCAAAATCAAAGCAATCGAACTCATTTAAATACTTTCCTTGGCAAAACCAAAAGCCTGTGTTATTCTGAAGCCAAGCTCAGAAAAACAAGGTGGCGGTCACGGGTATTATTGTTCTAAACATTTCTGCCCCTCTCCTTTCGGAGACCAGTGGTTCTCAGCCAGAGCACTTTTCCCCACACGGAGCGCTTGCCAATGTCTGGAAATATTTTGTATTGTCCCAGCTGGAGGCAAGTGCTACTGGCATCTAGTGGAAAGAGGCCGGGGATGCCACTAACCATCCTACAAGGCTCAGGACAGCCCCCGCCTCACTACCCCCCACCCCTCACAGCAAAGAGTGACCCAGGTCGAGAGGCCAACAGCGGCCAGGTTGAGAAGCCCTGAGCTGAACGGAGCACCAGCAATTTACCATGGACTTCATCAAGGGCCTTCGCGGAGTTGCTGTGACGTGTATTTTATCCTCTTCGAAATGCTAAGGATTACAGGTTTAGGGAGCACTTAGAAGTTGTGACCCCCAGAGCCAACACAGCATCCTCAGAGCGAGCCGTGACAAACCAGCACATTTCCCCATTTGACAGGATTCGCGTTCCATACACCCCAGTGCCTCTGGATTTCAGCAAGGCAGCCCGCAGAGTCCCACAGGGTGTCCTCGTGCATCAGCTAAGCCCTTACTGGCTAGACGGTAGTGGAGTCAGGTAGATTCACTGTTGGGTGAATAACTGAACTTGCAAGTATGAAATATGGATCCTGGTCACCCCAGAGGGAGGTCCCCAACAGCGTGCCATGGGCTTGGCCCTCAGCCCTATCCTGTGGGACGTTTCCATCAACAGCTGGAATAAGGTCATAGAAAGTACTCTTCTGAAATCCCATGAACAACAACATTGAGAAGAATGCTGATACTCTGGTGGGCTGCAAGACAGACCTCAGTGGGTCTAGGATAGAAGAAACCAGCTCCACTGCAATCAGAGGCAGCCTTTCCAGCTCTCAAAGCACTTGCATGCTAGGCTATTCCATTTGATCGCTGCCACCAGGCCATCATGTGGGTGGGTCTCCTAACCCCCAGCCCAGTGTCGTCTCTGTTTCCCACCTGGCTCAGTGGTCAAGAAGGCTCTTTACACCTCAATTCAAAGCCTCTCCTGGCTGGAGTCCAGGACCAAGGGAAGAATTCACTGGAAAAGATATTTAGTTGAGCAAAAACTCAAAAGGTGTTAACTTGGTGGCATTAATGTGAGGGTAAGGTCAAGAGAAGGCGGTGGCAAAGTCATGGCCCTCTGCTCTGACTGGCAGCCACGCTAGTGGCTTGGTGTTGGTCTGGCTACCACATTTCAAAGCAGTACTGAACACAGAGGTCACACAGAGGAGGATATTCAAGATGGAGAAGAATGTCAACATCAAGTTCTACAAAGCAGATGAAAGAAAGGGGACACCCTGGGAGACCACGATGGCCGTCTTCAACAGCAGAGCTGCTGTCAGGGACAAGACAGGCTCAAGCATCCTCTGCGGTTCCAGAGGACTAATTCAAGGGGAATAATCTAAGCTCAACAGACAGAAGAACCTGCTGACCATCTGTAGCTCTCAGAAATGACAGGCAGGTCACCATGCCAAGTGGTGAGCTTTCTAGCCTTGAAAATATTCAAGCTCAGGATGGAGTTAAGAAAAGGGATTCAGACAGAGGCAGGGGCATTCACTGTCATTTGTTCATTCAGCAAATATGGATTGAGAGCTTTGTCCTAGGTGCTGGGAGCAACAGCAGTATGCAAATGACACAGTCTGGTTCCAGTTCCGGTTCCAGTTCCAGTTCCGGTTCTGGGGAGACTAGAGGGTCAGGGAAGATGAGGTCGTGGGAAGTGCTGCAAAGACATGAGTTATTCGTGATAATTAAGAACTTCCAATGACATTTTCCCCTGATACTATGGCTCCAACATTCAGGTCCTTAAAATGTAAAAGAAATTGTAGTGTAACAACAGATTAGCTGTAAATATTTAAGTGTGCAGCCAAAAGAAATTGTGGGGGTTTCCCAACAGCTTGGGATCTGTATTCCTGACATGAGTAATTAGTGAGTCACTACAAAATAAGCTGAAATCAACGAGACCTGTCACCTCCAAAGTCCCCCTTCCTGTCAAAGACATTGGAATGCTATAAAAACATGCCTGCGGCTTCCCACAAAGTCTCTTTGTAAACCAAACCTGACCATTTTATACCATGAGCTGCAAACAGGGGCGTCAGCAGCCCATTAGGCAAAAGGAGAGGCAGGAACTGGGAGAGGTTAACAGGTTAGGGTGGGAAGCAGAGAAACTGAGTTTGGAAGTAAACGTATGCAGTGAACAATCAAACACTCAAGGTCAGAGCCTCAGATCCCCAAGGAAAAGGTCTGCAGGACCTGCCAGAGCAGGACTGTGACCCTAGGACCTGACCTGCTCCATAGGATTTGGGGAGACTTCCAGACTGTTCTATTACTTGCTTTCCAGGTCCTTCCTCACAAGACAAGCTCCTGAGTCATCAATGTCCCTGCTCTGAAACTTCTACCCAATCAAGGCCACTGGGAGCCAGCCCCATGCACCAGTGACCTTCAGAACAAAGACGTTCAAAGACAGAGGAAGGTCACAGGAAGTGCGCTGACACAGGGTGATGGCTCGCCTCGCAGAAGCTGAGAGAAGTACTAGGCTGGGAGGTGCGAGAGGAGCCATCTCCACGATTATCAGGGCTGCAGGGAAGCGTTCCAGTGGCCCAAGGCCCTCCTGCCTCCGCCCCAGAGAGTCACTTCCCATCCTGTCTCTAGGGCGAGGACAGAAAAGAGCAGAAGCACCAGCCCCTCCGCAGCACCAGCCCCTCCGCAGCACCAGCCCCTCATGCAGCACCAGCTGCAGTGACGAGGCCAGGCGAAGACAGGGAGTTTACAACAACGGCAACAAGCCACAGGTGGCCCCTGAGGGCGCCACCCCGTGAGCAAGGAGGGAACTGCAGCAAAGGCCTGCAGCTCTCGGGAAAGAAACTGCTGGGGCCAGGGTGGCCAGGGTGTGGGCAGGGGACACCTGAAATCAGGAAATGAGCAAGCCCAGACGTTCCTATCACCAAAGTTCTCCACTCTAAGGGGCTCCTTTCCCCCTCCATTCTCCAAAACTCACCATGAAAAGCCCAAGTGTGGCTCTGGGCATCACCCCTCCCCCTGACTCCTAGGGAAATACAGTAAGTAAGACCTCTAGGAGAGCAGCCACTCAAAAGGTAAGACAGGAGACACCTTGTGTGTGTCCACAAAGCAGAAATAGTAGATAAAGAGCAAGAATTCAAACTAAGCAAATAAATATCCTCAAAGAAATCAGGGAAGACACCGAGAATATGAAGTAGGACCAGGTGGCTGTACAGCAGAGCCAAGTGGAAACACGGGGTATTAAATGCACAGAAGCTTTCCTTCGTGGGCAGAGTTTGGGTCTGGGGACATGAAAGTCGCGCTGGAGGGGACATGAAAGTCGCGCTGGAGGGGACAGTGGGTGGGGACGGCTGTACTACGGTGTGAACGTACTCAGTGCCAATGAACTGTCCACTTACAAATGGTTAAAATGGCCAGTTTGGTATTATGTACCATAACCAAAAAAGGATATATTAATGAGTAAATCAGTATTTAAATAATACCATGAATGAAGAGACCCTAGCATTGTTTCCGGCACAAAGATGTCCGATAAAAGGGAGCTCTTAAAAAATAATAGGTAAAATAACAAGTATGGTATAAGCATTCACTAATTTAGCACATCTTTATTGAGCACCCACTACATACAACAGAACGAAGACAACACATGCCGCCTCCCTGGCCCTTCCCTTCGCCCTGGCAGGAGAGTCAGAGAATGACTAAGGTGAAGACACCAGGTGCAGTGAGTGCTGCGTGGGGACAGGGGCTCTGGAGGAGGTACAGAGAGCGGAAGTGGACTCCCAGTGCAGTGGTGAGGACAGGTCTCCCTGGGGAGGGGCCCTGGGAGTCGGGGCTCCTCTTGGTGACTGATAACAGGGGCAGACAGTGGTGGTGAGGGCCGAGTGACGCATGGGGAGGGTTGGGGGCACGTGCCCAGTGCGCACAGCACTCCAGGCCTCCCTCTGGACTCAGACGAGGGGATGAAGGCTGCCAGAGGTGCGGACTCATCATATTTTATTCCTAAAATAAAGCACTCAACAAATATCCAAAGAATAATTTAGTGAGCTGAAAGATCACATCAGGGAACTTTCCTGGAAAGCATCAAGAAAGAAAGAAGAGATGGAAAAGGTTTTTAAAGAAAAGCAAATATAGAGAACAGAAGTAGACCTGTCAACACCCATGTTCTAGGAGGGCAGAGACACACACGGAGGGGAACAACGAGGAACTAACCACCCAGAATTTCCCAGAATTAAAGGAACATGTAAAACCCTCAATGGAAAGGATGCTCTGAGCGCCGAAGGCTTGATGAGGGAGACAGAAACATTAGACACTTCCGAAAGGAACAATTACTCAAGAAGAGATCATGAAAGACATGCATCCAAAAATGTGCCCCCCCAAAACAATGCAGAGTAACAACTAACAGAGCTACGAAAAGAAATAGAGAAATCAAAAAATTTTGTTGGAGACTTTAACATACCTCTCTTGGAAATTAACGGCTCAGACAGAGAAAAAGGAAAAAACAAAGATAAAGAGATTTATTAAGGCTGAACTAAGAAATACCTGGAGAATTCACCCAACGGAGAACACACATCTTTTTTGAGCACACATGGATCAGTCACAAAAATTAAACATGCACTAGACATAAAGGAAGATTCAGTAAACACAAAAGAATCAATATCAAAGAAATCATGTTTGAAAACATAACATAATAAAATTTTAAAATATTAACAAAAGGGTCAGTCACAAATCCAAATATTTGGGAACTAAAAAGCACTCTATTGATCCTTGCTAAAGGAAACGCTGTAAGGGAAATTTTAATATACTTAGATCACCTAGTAAAATCAGTATCTGTCAAAATTACAAAATATACAAGCAGGAATATGGAACCCATACTCAAGAGAAAAGGCAATCAATGGAGACTGGTTCTGAGGCGACACAAATGTTTACATTCAGCAAGTCTTTTTACTATGATGCTTTGATGTCCTGTGGCCTTGCTGGCACCTGGAAGAGACGGCCCCTCCTATGATTAGCTAATTCTGGGGACAGCAAACAGCTTGGACAGGAGTGCCCCTTCCATATACAAGCCAACAATCTGAAGCCCGTACCCCATCATTTCCCTTACTGGGAACTCACAGAGCTCACACATGCACACCGTCACCCTCCTGCCCTAATCACCTCAGAGCCAGGTACCCGACAAGCAAGGACAGCCCCTAAGGCCCAAAGCCTGCTGGAATTATTCTAACTAGCCCACCCTATTCCTGCCTACCCTTCCTTGCCTCACCCTTTCCACAGAAACCACAATGAAGGCTCCTGACCACGTCCACCCTCCCTCCGGCTCCTGACCAGCACTGGTGCGTCCCCATATGGCCCAGCAGGGCACACTGTGGCCCTTCCTCTTGGCAACTGTGAGCAACAAACTATATTTTCAAAGCCAATTATCATCTGATTTGTTGGCTGCACCATACCTGAATAACAGTGACCTACATTTTAAAACAATTTGAAATTACAAGACAAATATTTTAAAGCAATTATTACGACTATGTGCAAATAATAAAGGAAAATATGTTTCCAATGCATAAACACACAGGTCATCTCAGCAGAGAGGTGGAAACTCCAAAACCAAAGAAGCAAATTAAAATTCTATAACCAAAAAGATAAAATATCTGAAATACAGTCATTGGATTGAAGAGAACAGAAAAAAGAGTTAGTGAACTTGAAGACTGTATAATTTCTGTTGATTTATCTCTGATTTATCAATTAGAGCTGCTTCTGTACCCCAAGGGACATTTAGAAACGTCTGGAGATACGTGTGGTTGCCACAGCTGGAGGGCTACGCCACTGGCATCTAGCGACAGAAGCCAGGGGCGCTGCTGAACACAACGCCATGCGCAGGAAGTGCGTCCCACAAACAAAAAATAATGATCTGACCCCAAATGTCACCTGTGCTAGGACTGATAAATCGTGACCTATCTGAAAAGCAAAAATATTTTTAAAAAGTGAACAAACCTCAGTGATTTGTGAAAAAATAGTTCAAGATCAAATATATATACAATTGGGTCCCCACCAGAAAAGAATGAAAATAAGGCAGAAATATATTTGAAGAAATAATGGACAAAATTTTACCAAATGTGTTGAAAAACAGAGATTTTCAGATTAAAGAAGACAAAATAAACAAAACAAAGTAAAAATGCCTAAGCACATCATGGGCAAAGTAAATAACACCAGAGATAAAAAGAAAATCTGGGAAGCAACCAGAGACAAACACATTTCATAAAGGAAATAAATAACTTCTCATCAAAAATAAGAAAGCAGAAGAGAGAACATCATCTTTAATGTGCTAAAAGAAAAAAATTGTCAACCAAAAATTCTATACCCAATAAGAAGTTCCACCAATAATAAAGACAAATAGAAACATATTCAGAAAAATAAAATATAAAAAATCAGCACCAAAAAAAGTAAAATGCATTACAAGGCTTGCAGCATACATAGGTGTAATACGTATAATAAATGTAGCACAAAGAAGTGAACATACATTAAACCATACAGCTGCAAGGTTCTCACAATGTACACGGAGTGGCGCAAACACTAATTCTCAGCAGACTGTAAAAAGTTGAGAATATGTTTATTATACTCCCCGGTGCCACCACCCAAAAAATGCAAAATATGCAAAGAGCACAGCAAAAAAGTCCACAGAGCAACTAAAGTGAATTTTTTAAATATTCAACCAAAAGAGCAATAAAAAAAGATGAGATAGACTGAAAAAAAATACCAACATGATAGACATAATTCCAACCGTAGCGATAATTACATTAAATGTAAATAGACTAAACAATCCAGTGAAAAAGCAGAGACTGTCAGGCGGATGAACTAGCTACACGCAGTCTACGAGAAACGTACTTCAAATCCGCAGACGATGAAGGGAGCAGATGAAAAAGAGGCCCCGTGTAAACCGTAGCATAAAAAGGCCGGGGTGCCATATAAAGTTGTCTTCAAGGTACAGGGTGTTACCAGAAATAGATACATTCATAACAGTAGGTGAAGGAATTAATTAGAGAGACATTAGAATTATAAATGCAATGTGCTCAATAATAGAACTTAAAACAGAAGAAGTAAAAATTGACAAAAATAGAGAAATGGACAAATCCATTATCTTCATTGGAGATTTTAAAAATAGTGTCCAAAATGCATAAAACACCTAAGAATAAATTTAACAAATGCTATGTAAAACCTTTCCACTAAGTACTATAAAACAGGGAAATTAAAGAACACTTAAATAAACGGAGATATATATCATATTTTTGGACTGGAAGACTCAGTATTTTAAAGATGGCAATTGTTTCCAAATTGGTCTATATCTTTAGCACTATCCCATTAAAAATACCTGCAGGATTGTTTTTTTGTAGAAACTAACAAGCTGATTCTAAAATTTATATGAAAATGCAAAGAAAGTAGAATACCCAAAGCTATTTTGAAAGAAAACAAAGTTGGAAGACTAAGTTTAAGATACATTCAATCCTACAAAGCTGCAGCAATTAAGATTATGAGGTAGTGACATCAGGAGAGACAAACAGGTTAGCAGAAGAAAGCCCAGAATAAATCCACTCTGAACGGTCAATTTAGACAAAAGTGCAAAGCAATCCAATGTGGAAAGAAAAGTCTTCAACAAATGGTACTGAAATAACTCGACATCAATGTGGAAAACAACAAATGTCTCCGACCTTATATCATGTACAAAAAGCAATTTAAGATGAATAATACACATACGAGTAAAAGCTAAAACTATAAAGCTCCAGAAGAAACCACAGGAGAATATCTTCATAATGAGATGGTAAGCAAGGATTTCTTAGAATGGATACAGAAAGTAATAACTATGAAAGGAAAAAAAAACAAATTAAATTTCAATAAACTTTAAAACTTCTGTCCCTGAAAAGACACCATTATAAAAAATGAATAAGCAAGCCATACCCTTGGGGAAAATATTTACAAACCATATGGTTGCCAAAGGACTTGTATCCATACTTTATAAAGTACTTCTATATACCAATAATAAAAAGAAAATCCAAAATCTTTAATAGGTAAAACATTAGACAGACACTTCATAAAGGAAGACATATAAACGAATATGAATAAACATGTGAAAACTATGACTAATCAGGGAAATGTAAAACTACAGTGAGGTCTACTACTCACCCAGCAGAAGAGCTAAAACTAAAGACTGACAGCATTAAGTGGTGACAAGTATGTGGGGCAACTGGAATGATCAAACGCTGTTGCTGGAAATGGGAAACAGTGTGATCTCTTTAGAAAAAAGTCTACCAGTTTCTTTTAAAAGAAAAAATAGCATCCAACAATTCTCTCCCAGGCATTTACTCCAGAGATACAAAAACGCATCTCCCAAAGAGCCATGTATGAAATATTCACAGCGGTTTTATTCGTGTTAGCCACAAACCGGAAACACCAGACGCCCCTTGCTGACGGATAAACAAACCCTGGGACAGTCAGCGCACAACAGAACACTGCTCATCAATAAAAAGGGAAAAACCACCAATACTTGCAACAACACTCAAATCTCAAAAACACGCTGAGTGAAGGCAGCCTTACCTAAGAGAGTACATATTATATGAATTCATTTATATGAAGTTCCAGAATTGGCAAAAATTATGTATGGTTAAAACAAAATCAGAACAGCGGCTGCCCGGGGGAGGGGAGGGCTGACCAGAAAGAATGAGGAGAAAGTCTTTAGGGGTCATGAATATGTCTGTATCTTAATAGGAGTCTGGATTACACAGACATACGTATTTGTCAGAAATCCTCAATCGGCACACTGAAGGTTGTGCACTTCATTACATATAACTTCTATCTTAAAAAAGAAATAAATAGTTCACAATATGCATTCTGAAATATTTAGGGGTGACACATACTGCCGGTTTTTGAGGCATTACTATGAAATGGATTAGTGAATACACACATGAATGGATATGTGACCAAGCAAATACAGTAAAATGTGAACATGATGGACATAAGAACGTTAGCTACAATTCTTTCAACTTGGGGGCAAAACAAAACAAAAAAAACCACCAAAAAAACCATGGGACATAGCTTCAGGAGTGTTTAACGGGAATGTCATAGTTTGAATGCTTCTAACAGAAGACGAAACAGACGACAAGAAGATGCACTAAGCGTCGGTCTAAGACCGCGGTGGCCTGCCAGCATCCAGGCTCCGCCTCTTCCCAAATGACACACACTGATGGGCGGGAAAGCAGTAGAAACCGACCTGCCCCGCCCCTTCTGCAGACAGAGTTGGCCAATGAGACGTCAGCAAAAGTGGTCACGTGGAACCTTCAGGAAAGCTCTCTGCGAGGCCAGCACGGAGCTGGACAGGCCTTCATCCATTCCCATCCTGCCTGGGGCCCAGAAGTCACGCTGCCCCTCTACTCTTGCCTTCTCCTTTTCTCTGTCCCCACGTTCCTCAAGGCCAGCGCCAGCCCACCAAGCTCTGGTGGCAGTAAATGATGACAAAATAAATGTTTCAAAAAATGTTTTAAATATCCAGGTGGTAGAATTGTTTCCATCTCTTTCGGTAGTTAGCACGCAAATGGAGTCACCTTCAGAGTCCGAAGCAGGCGGCTCTCCTCCACAGACTGCACGCGGCACCAGTGCCCCACACAGGCCCTGGTCAGCGAGGGGCTCTTGAAGGCCTGAGGACCCCTCCCCAATGAAGAGGTTTACTGCTTCACTTAGGAGCAATAACAGAGCAGATACCTGAACCACGGGTTCTCATAAATCTTGTTTGGGGGAAAAAAAACCCTTTCAATCCCCTGTGGAAATATGCAAAACAGCCTCTACAGTGTAAATCTTCCTTTTCAGTTCTAAGGAGATAAGTTGGACCTATTAACCTTCCATGTTATTTTCAACTTCATTATTTGAGCTGACACGGCAGGAGAGCGGCGACGGCTCTTTCTGGCAGAGTGCATGTAAATCGCTTTCTCAAAGGAAATTACTTCTCCAGCCTGAACGTTATTAATCTAAATTCTCCGTTAGTCAAATTGTTGCCCATAATAAATATGGAACAGCTTGTGATACTTATCGAGTGTGGCACTCTCGGTGGAGGCCACAGCCGTTCCTAACCCCCTTCCAAGAGGCTGGCCCCTGGGAAGGGAGCTGTCCCCAGTGGCTCCCTTCGCAGCGGGTCCTGAGGCTGGAAGTAGGCGATGGCTGAGGAGTGGTCCTTGGCTCTGCTCTGGTCTGCCTAAGGCTCCTCCATCCTACCTGTCTCCCGGCCTCTGCTGCCTTGTCAGAGAGGAAAGCAATTCCTGGCCTAGTGGAACCTTCTGACAGCCTCCCCCACTGCAACGTCTTTCAAGAAAAGCTACCAGGAGGAGTCTGGAGTCACCCATGTCCTGGGCTCAGCAGACTCTGCCAGCCCAGTCCTCCCTGATCCCTCAGGCAGCCAGCCACATTACTTACTGGTGGCACCATGGTTATGGGATAAACTCCTCACAATACCACGTACGTCACATTTTGCTCAGCACCACAGTCTTTGAAAATTCCACTCCTTTCTGAATCTGGGGGTGGAGGATGGAGCTGGCTAATTTGCATGTGGCCCAGCCCTACCAGTTGGCTGGGCCTCGAAGACCTCTTCATATGAAGATACTCATTTCCGACAACGCAAGCGTAAGGGTGGAGAACACTAGCTGTTGTGAAGCAGGGGTGGGGGAATACAGAAAGCTTTTTTCGGTTTCTATTAGGGTTTTTTCCGGGATAATTACAATTTAGGATCCATTTGGGGACTTGTAGCTCATTAAACGAATTTCCATCTGTGTATCCACCACCTAAGAAGTATCACTTGGTACAATACTTGGGTTTTTATTGTGTATAAGTCAGATTGTTAATTTGCAGCATGCAGAACTGAAAGGATCATTTCAATAGCGCCTGATTATGCAAAATGAAGCTGGATTTTCATTAGGCTTGGCTCCTGTGCTCCTTAACGCTTGATGGGGCACCAGGATGCGGGACGGCACCCCGCGCAGCATCCCGGCCCCTCTCCCCAGTGGGGCCGTCCCATACAGCCACAGGGGCCACTCCCCCAGCACAGCACAGCCCAGCACCCACCACTAGGAGAAATCCGACCAGAAAACAGAACTTGGGAAAGATTAGAGCTTCTAGATTCCAAGCATGCCCTGGGTCTATTGATTTCAGTTCAGGGATCATGTTCCCAGGGACGAGGCACGGGAGGCAGAGCAGCCCCTGCTAATGGAGCAGTGCTGGAGTCGAACGGAGCCGGCTGAGCCCCACAGTTGCAGGAGGAGATCAAAGATGACAGAAGCCAGCTCGTGCTGCCGATGAGGCTTGCCCAGGGACCACGGGCTGGGGTGGGTACCACATGGCACAGTCTGGGAGGACGGAGCAAAGGAAGGAAGGGCAGGGAGGAAGGGGAACCTGGATCCCTGGGACCAAGGGCAAGGCGCCCTTTTCCATGATGACCTGTAGTACTGGGGCCTGCGTATCCCACGTTGCATCTGAGAGCAACGAACAGCTTCAGGTTGTCAAAGGAGAGGAAGGGATAGGGAGGGGCTCTATAAAGGCATCTCAATTTGTCCACCTGTGTGTTCTGGGCAGACCCACTTTCATCGAGCTGATTCACCCGAAGGCAGATCACCTGCCTCAATGGTCTCTGGGACCCTCCACTGCACTTGGACACTGGAATCATTTAGGGAGCCTGAGCCCCACCGCGAACCATTTAAAATAAACTCCCTGAGGGTCTCTGGCAGCAGCAGTTTTAAAGTTCCCCCAGGTGATGATAATGCGCAGACAGGACTGAGACCACCTGGATCAGATCAGCTATGAAAAGTCTGCCAAAATCCTGGCCTTAAGTCAGAGACATAAAGGAGCATTGGAGTGAACTGACCCTAGGAAGGGGCGGAGTCTCATGTGCCATGGGGAACCCAATCAAATTGCAAAATCTGCCCAAGAGTCAGTTTATAAAATAATGATCCCTGAGTCAGCAAGAGTTTGTGTCCCAAAACAAAGCAGCAGAGGTACTTCAGCAGAGGGGCTGGGCTGAAAACCACTGCTCTGAAGCCTGGGCGAAGGCAGGGTTCACTCTGCATTCACTCCCCTCCTCGGCATTCTTCCAACATGGTGCCAGGTACAGACGACATACCAGGAAGCATCTTCCTGGAGCCCAGTACTTGCAGACTCTTCCAGGAAGCCTCCCCTGATTAACAGGGTAGCAACCATAAATGTCATTCTCCACATGACCCAGCACTCACTCTCACGCTGCAGGTGTCTGCGGACAATCGTTGGTATTAAACGACCTCAGAACACTGCTGCTTTCCGCACGTTCTCTCTCTAGACTGTGAGTCCCGCTGAGCAGGCGCTGTGGTGTCGAAGTCCTTTGAGCAACAGCCAGCCTCTCCCAGGACAGGACTGCGCCCTCGAAGTCAGTGCACCTGACCAGTGTCCGCTTCCCTCTCTCGGGGGGGCACTCTGCCCAGTGAGCCCTCCCAAAACTCCCTCAGTCACAGCTTGGGCTAGGTCCCCTGCCTCGGCTGGAGAGAAAAGGCCACCACTCCTCTTGTAAGAGAGCTAGGCTTGGCATCAAACGACCTTCCGCTGAGGCTGAAAGGGTGCCACCCCCCGCCTGTGACTCAGCACCTGAGCGGGAGTCTCCGGGAGAAGGACACCCTGCCGGGTGATGTGTGGCAGCAGCCTGTCCCGGCCTGGTCCCCTCAGACCTGACATGCTCTCACAACCACCTGCAGGTACCAACTGGGAGATGCAGAGCAAGCCCAGGAGCGTGAAGCCTGTGATTCCAGAACGTTCTCCCATCCCTGAAGGAACCGCGTCCTCCCAGGAAGAGTTAATCCTCTGGCAGGCAGAGGCTGCCGGGAGGCCCTGCCCAGACGCAGAGGTGCAGGGAGCACCCAAGCGGGATCAGTCTGGGAGCCGGAGGCCTCTCTCCTCATTTGCTAGTCAGCGATGTGTGAAAATGTTAATGAAGGGAGTTATCATCTGAGAGAATCCCACCATTAACATGGAGCTCACGTCGGAGGGCTGCTGCCTCCACGCAGCCCGCTGCACATCAATCCTGCCCGCGCCCTGCTAATAACACACGTAATTGCCTCACTCTGTCTAGCCACCTTCACCCTGGCAAGGCTAAGATTTGCTACAACTGTTATTGTAAAAATTATTTTCATGCTATTAACTTGGAGTTTTATTATATGTGTTCTTAAAAGAAAATAAAGGCAGAGAGATTGTAAGTGTATATCGGGCCCCCGATGAAAGTATTTTTAAAAATATAACGTAATGACAAGAAGCACTGAAGGAGGGTGATATAATGGTTCCTTCCCTTATTGAAACCTAAATTAGATTCCGCATTGTAAAAGTGCATAAAGAGGTTTCTTTCTTTTCACAGAGAAAATGTCTATTCTGGAACGGCGGCACGTTGCCTGTTGCAAACCAGATTAAGGGAGAAAAGCAGGCTCATCTGAAAGGCCAGGCACCGGCTCCTTCCCATGTCTCCGTGGGTGTCTGACACTCTGGGGACTGGGGGTGGGGGTGCCTCACTTAGGCAAACCCAGGAAGCCTTTACTGGGGGGCTATCATGCCCTCTCCCCGAAACCAAGCTGGGCCTGGCCGGCTTGGCCGGCTGACCTTAGCTCTGCAGGGCAGCCCGCTGCCCTGTGCTCACAGCTCCAACGGGCAGCTTTCCCAGACTTGCAGGTGAGGAGAGTCTCACCGTCGGTGCAAGCTGGGCCTCACCGGCATCGGGCCAGACGGTCAAGTGGGATATAAGCACGTTAGCCAACTGGAAATAAGGCCCACTGGGTGGCCTATGGAAAACCCACGTGGTAGACACGATGATCCCCTTCTCTGGGAAGTGGCCCCACGACACATCATAGCACTGTGCCCTCGCAGTCCAAACACGTCACCCTGGTCCCTCTAGCAGTAGAGGACTGCACGCTCTCTTCCCAGGAATCTGGGATCAGATTCCGGGGCCTGCCAGTTACCTCTTCACGTGGCTGACCTGATGCGAGCACACCCAGCACTGAGGGTGCCACTGTCCTGCCCTAAGACGTGAGCGGCTGTCTGCCGGGAGGAGACAACGCAAGGCGCAGGCAGACGGGAGAGGGAGAGTCTGGGCGGCCTCCCAGCCCCTGCCCCACTTCTTCCTGAGCAGACTGCTCCCCGTGATGCCCTCACAATAAGTTCCCCTCCTTCTCAAGCTGGCGTGAGCTAGTTCTCCAACTTAGGAGAAGGGTCAGAATACAGTTGGCTAATGTAGGGTGGGCCTAGTGACATTTGAAATACTTAATTTTCATGGAATGGCCCAGGAACACTTGGTACTGCCATTACCCATCCATCCATCTACCCATCCATCTCAACCATCCACATCTGTCCACATCCGTCCCCTCTCCTGTACATCCATGTATCTACCCAACCATTTATCCACCCGGCTGCCCATCCACCCAGCCCCCCCTGCACTCACCCGTGCACTCATTCATCCATCCATCCTCTAATCCATCCCTCCACCCATCCCTCCACCCATCCATCATCCATCCCTCCGCCCATCCCTCCACCCACCCCTCCACCCATCCATCATCCATCCCTCCATCCATCCCGCCACCCATCCAATAGGTCTATTGTTTTTTAGTACCTATCATGTGCCAGGCACTGAGCTAGAGCAGTAAACAAATTATTTGTGAAATGTGCTTTCATGAAGCATTGTAGGGAAGAAAAATATAAAATATAACAAAATAACTATATGAATATAATAAAATATATAAAGGCACGTTATGGTAAGTACTGTGAGAAAGAACACATAGTGTAATGCTAGATGACCCCAGGGGTGCCTGGTAGGTTTGGGGTGTCGAGATTTAAGCTGAGACCTCGTACGAGCTGGCAGACGAGGCGGCGGCGGGAGTGGGGGCACCACAGGCCCGGGCCTGGAACAGAGTCACCGCCTTGGGAACGAAAAGGCAGCCAGTACAGCTGGGATGTGGTGGGGCAAAAGGTGGGATGAGGCTGAGGAGGGTTACACAGGGCTTAAAAAGTAGCTCCTTTTGAAAACAAATATATTTTCTAAAAAATATCAAGATAGGAAGCATTTACAGAAGTGCAGGTTTCCCAGTTTCCACTCGCACTCACACTTGGGCAAGCGGTCTCAGGGGAGAGTGACACAGGGAAAGACAGCAAGCAGGACCCATGCCAGCCACGCTCCGGGAGCCCTGCTGGCTGTTCCCACACCCCAAGCAGAGCTCTGGAGGATGAACCATCTAGAAAAGCATGAACAGGGCAGCTCAAGAGGTTTCCCTACCCAGAAAGGCCTTCAAGGTCGGTCGTGTCACCTGGAAGACACCCCCCTCCAGACTGGGGCCAGGACCTGCAGTCGCCAGCAGCCTGCTTTGCATCAAGCCCTGGCCCAGCAGGCAGGCTGAGCTGGGGGCGGAGGCCTCCCAGGGCAGCACGCTCACCCAGGACCACGGTGGCCGGAGAGCCAAAGGAGGCTCCCTACAGGTACAGGGGAAGGTGGCAGGGTCCTCTGAAGGACCAAAGGCCTACAGCCGTTCTCTGCCACCTCTCTAAGGACAGGGAGATGGCGCCAGGACGATGCTGGCCGTGACTTGCCGGAAGGACACTGGATCACGGGAGAAGTACTTGGGACAGGAAGGGAGTGAATAAGGGCCTCTCGAGTGTGAACTGCAGGCACGACACTCATGCCCTAGGGGGTATGTTCCCATGGGGGGAGCCTGGGGAAGACCCCACTCTGCCCTGCTTCCACCCCTCACATGTGCAGACAAACAGAGCCACCTGTCCAGGACCTGCCCACCTTTTCCGAGTTCACAGGATTCCCAGGTGCCTGTGGGAGAGAGAAACATTCTGGGAACAGGTCCCTGAGCTCCGCCCCAGAAGACTGCTCACCCCTGTTCAGCTCCCAGAGGCCTCAGCCTGGCTGTTCCCAGGGGACTCCCAGCGGCTAGACAGCAGTCTTGAAGGGTGCTCTGTGGGTGGTCTACGCGCCATGGAGAAGAGCTCTAGCTTCTGATGGACACTGCGTGGCCATCAAAAAGGCTGAAGTGTTTATTATGTACAATTAAGTAAAAAAAAAAAAAATAGAATACAAAACTGTACCAAGTAAGAATCCAGCTATGTAAAAATACATAGACAAAAGTCTAGAAATTGGTAAAATTGGGGGCAATTTCCATCACTGTCTGAAAGTACTTTTTTTGAACTTTCCCCTTCCTCAAGGAGCACGTGTCACTACTAGACACAGCCACGTCTTTTACTGGAAATTCTGGAATCCGAAAAGCTCAGGAAATCCAGTTTTCTCCTTCAGTTTGGTGCGGTGGCAAGACAATCCGCATGGACACGACTTCCGGTCCTTAGCTACCCAGCGCGGTGTGAATGTGCTTACGTTTCACTGCAGAGAGAGCGACGCGCTTGCTCACAGGATGCTGCTCCGAGAGCCACTGGGGTTGTGCCCGCAGCTGCGCTGCAGGACTCTTCCCAAATCCGAGGGATTCTGAGTTCTGCAAACAACCAACCCGAAGCGTTTCGCGTGGGAACAGACATTGAAAACGCAGACCCAGCACCAAACAGGAAGCCCAGGGGCTAGGCTGCGTCTCACTCCCAGGAATCACATCGATCTGGGGCCTGTTTCCAGATTTGCACCATGAAGGAGGAACATCTGAAGTCTGTCCTGGGTGTGCCTCTCTGCACGCTATGGCTCCCGGCGACACCAGGCGTGATGTGATGTGAAAAGGCCTCAAATCGGACCCGTCTCTTCAGCTGACCTAATGCCTCCTCCAGCCCTGGCTGGCCGGGCCCCAGGCCTGTGGAGGAAAGGAAGGCTTCCACGTGTCTGGTGTGAGCAGAACGGTAACTGCCATCGGGAAGCCAGCGCCTGCCCTGATCCCACCCCAAACTGCAGGCTCTGAGGGGCAAGCCCCGCGTGGGCAGCCTGCGAGCCCAAGGACCCCCGCTCGTCCAGCTGTGCTGCTGGCAAACTCCCCAGCAAGGGGCGGTGGGTGGGTGAGCGAGCCGCCCCTCCAAGGGACTCCCCTCTGGGAGAAAAGCCCAAGGGAGTCAAGTCCCAGTGGTGGGATTCTAAGGACTTGCATGACAGAAGGATGGGGGTGGGGGTATTCCTTCAAGTCCCACAGTTCAAAGCACTGCGACGCCCTCCTTTCCGAGCACTTAGTGAGCCCTGCTCACAGCTGCGGCACGTGAGGAACACTCCGGGAACGTGAACGGGACGGGGCAGAGCAGTGTCCCATGCCCCACGGGTCCTCTCCCCCAGATTACACTGCCACCACCACAGCTTTGTGAGTTTTAATTTTCTTCTAATTTTAGGATTGTAGCAGCGTTCTAAGAACCCCTCTAAGTGTTTTAGGGAGATGGTAATGGTCCTACGCTAAAATAATTCAACCAACACTATAATTTTAGTGCCACCATCAAAATGAAATAATGGCTGTTTACTATGTTACACCTTTCAAATGACCTTCATTTGAATACAAATTGTGGCTTGAAATTTGAAAAGCTGCTCTGTTCCAGAAGGCTGCGGAATGCAGGCGCTCACTGCCGGCTCCTCTTCCGGAGCCTCCTCCCCAGGACGCAGTTTAAAGGCACCTCTCGCTCCGGAGCTGCCGGAGACCCTGCACAGGCACCTCCACGCAGGACAGCCGGCTCTGACAGCACCAGAGATGGGGGTGGCAGGGAGGGTGGGGTCACCTGGGGAGCCCCACTGTGCCGGGACTGCAGCACGGAGGGCAAGGAGAGTTCAGGAAACTTCCTCAAGGGAGACAGAGGCTGCTCTGCTGTGGCTGGTCCACTCCTCGCATCCCTCCCCTGCTCAGTCCCCCAGCCACCCTCCCGCACCCCTCCATCCGCACCAAACCCCGCACACGGCACTCTCCACTCGGTGTCTTTGCTCAGACGCCCACTCTACCCGGTGGGACAGGGCCTGGCTTATGCATCCGGTCAACAGGTGTTCCCTGCAAGGCACAGAGGTGGAGAGAACTGGGCAGGTGTGAGTGTCCTTTCTCTGTAGGACAGGACAGGACACCAGGGTCAGGGATGTGTCCTACTCAGCGTCATATCCCCAATGCCCAGTCCTCAGTTAGTGCAGACTTGAACTGAAATCTCATCTCTAGAAGCTTCCTAGACTCACCAGTAGAGAAAGTCTAACCAACCCAAAACATGCTGTAATTATTACCGCCTTGTGTTTACACAAAATGAAAGCTTTTTAAGAACCCGGGAATTTTCAGACAGGTGACTCAGGGCAGGCATTTAACGTCGCTAAACCTTAGTCCCAGCGTCTGTAGAGCGGGAGCAATAGCACCATCTCCCCTGCAGGCGGTTGCGAGGAGCAGCCGGAGCCAGGTGCACAGAGCGTGCTCTGCTCTCTGTTGTCGCCATCACCCTGCCTGCCTGGCTTGTGCTCCACGTTCTCTGCGGTGGCAGGTTCCAGGCCAGGGCCTGACCACACCCCTCTCCCATCCCCTGCCCCTGCTCTCCGCCCGGCTTGGGTCTGGAACATTCCTTCCCCTGCTCTCTGTCCAGGCACAGCTCATCCAGGCTCCAGGGAGAGTCTGCCCCCTGCCTACCAGAAGCCTTCCTGGCCCACTCTGGCCTGTGCTCACATCCTTGGAGCACTTGGAGTGGATCCCAGATGTGCTCCCTGCTCTGAGGGCCTGTCCCGCGGTAGATCTGCTCTCTCCCAGGGGCAATTCCTTAGGAAGGGAGGCCTTGTCTCCCAGGTCCTCCCTCCCTCCAAAGCCCTGCAGCCGACTGAACGCTGTCCCTGCCACCACTCCAAAAGATACGGTGCAAGTGTAGACGCCTCCTTTCCCATCAGTCACCACACGTTCCTTGTCTCAGGCCAAAATGCCACATCTGCCTCCTAGGCCTAGTCTACGTGCCACAGACAGTCCTGCTGATGTGTCCTCCTCACGTCCTGCCCGTGCTAGTTTCTCTCTCTGTTCCCCAGTTCTGGGCCTTGTCACTTCCTGCCAAGAAACCCAGGACAGACTCCACCCTCGTCTCTGCCCCCAGACACGCCCTGCTTCACTCGATCCGATCCAGCTGTCCACTGTGCCCTCCCAAGCTCCGGCACACTGCAGCCAAGTCCCTCTCTGACAGCTTCAGCCCAGGTGCTGGGCACCTAACCAGTGTCACAGCCAGGTGCCTGGTCTACATCCACACTGTGGGGCATCACTCAGCAACAGAACAACGGGAGCCCGGACACACACCCAGTGTGGATGAGCCTCCAAACATCACACTGTGTGAAAGAAGCCAGGCACGAAAGGTCGCATGTTGTACGAGTCCCCGTATATGACATGTCCAAAGCAGAAAAATCCAGAGACAGAAAGCAGACAAGTGGTTGCCAGGGGCTTGGGGGATGACAGTGAGGCATGTGGGGCTTCTCCTTGGAGAGACGAAACGTTCTAAAATTGGCTGCAGGGATGGGTGTACAACTCTGTGAATGTACCTAAAACCACCGAATCGGACGTACGTCCTAACTGGTGAATTGTACCCTATGTGAATTACACCTCAACAAAACTTCCTTCTGGCCCTACCTCCCTCTCCTGCCACACACTCCCTACCTGCCCAATCTGGTGTTTGTCTTTCCTCGGAAAACTACCCACCCTTCAAGGCCCTGCTCCTCAAATTCCTAAGGCATTCATTCATTCATTCATCCGTTCATACAGGCATCAAAGTAATATCTGTACACCTATCAGGAGTTCAAGAGAAAGCAAGATACACTCTCTGCTCCCAAGTGAAAGGAAAAATATCAACAAACAGAAAAGCAAGCAAAAGGGGGGGCACAGTGTGGGGGTGCTGGTCGGAACACTCCCTTGGCCCTTAACTTTTTTTACTTAACTCTTTGGGTCGCTTGTTCCCCCTGAGAAGAGCCAAGCCCTAAAGGACAGGGCCAGCGCTGTGTACCTCCCCCCGTCCAAAGCTCACACTGCCGGCGGTGGGCAGAGCTGGAATTGGCTTCAGGAGAACCGGGATCAGCTTCCAGCCCCACTGACGGTGTGACCAAGGGCTGCCACCTCATCTCTGCCCAACAGCGTCCCCCAGAAAGCAGTGACAGCCCCTCCTTCACAAGAAGAGCCAGCCATGTGTGCCACGGTGATTTATTGAGAACTTAATCTGGCAAGATAATCTGTTGAAAAATTAACTTGTATCTTGTAGACTCAACAGAAATGAAAAAAAAAAAAGGTTTCTTCCATTTTTCCCAGGATAATGGCAAGTATCTGATACTAGTTGGATGAATGGATACATTTTGTTGTTATTATTATTTACTCCATGAAGAAGGAAATAACTCTCTCAGGCGTCAGGGCGGGGAAGAGAAGCTGTGTGCCATGAAGGGAGATCCTGGACAGAGGTCTTCGCATCCAACCCCCTGACCGCTGCCATGAGTCCTGCAATGGGAGGAGCCTGACCCCGGGGCGCTGGCTCCTGCCCGGTCTGGAGAGGACACAGGAGGAGGGTCTCCGGGGCAGGGCCTGAGCTTGATCAGATACAGCAATGCTGAGGCAGCAGGACCTCAGAAGGGGGCGGGGGCCTGTAACCCTGCTTGGCAAGGAGTGGAGCCCCCAGAGGGCCACCCAACCCGGATGGCCTCCACTGTGCTATGCTCGCCTCAGCAGAGCTGCGGAAGCCACGGCAACCATACGGGGGGCGGGAGGTTCTTCTGGGCTCTCACACAACCCCGGAGCGGCCCCGAGAACTCCAGACTTGGGGCCAACCTCTCCTTGTGGCAGATGGGGCCTTGAATTGGATTTCCTTTGATTTAAATAAAAAAATATAACCTTCCCTGCACTCTAGCATCTTGGAACAGTTCCATCCTGACACTGAGGGGTTTCTGAGAGATGATTAATTCATAACCACCTCGCCGGCCAAGCACAATTCCTAGACCGGAAGACAGCTAATGCTGTATTTTTGAGATGACGACCAGAGAACTGGGGCAGACAGGAAAGTGTTGTCTTTCCAAAGTTCCCACTGTTTGGGGCATCCTGGGGAAGAAGTAAAAAAAAAAAAAAAAGGCTTAAAAGGATTCTGGAGCATGCTTCAAAACCCCGGGACAGACAGACACGGAGCAGAGAACAGAATGTACACGAAAGAAAAGGCTGGGAGCAGAAGAGACACCCTATTACAAATGAATGAAAAAGAGCCCTGTGACTCCTAAAATGCCTTTATCTGAACAAAAGGTCAACAGCTCAATAATGGCTTGCTGATTAATGACATCAAGATCGTAGAAGATTGAGAAAATCTTGAAGACAGGCTGTGGCTGGGGTCCTGTCCAGAGGGGTTGCCAGGGCCAAGGCAGGGCGCTATGAACCTCAGCGGGAGAGCCTTTTCCGAAACAATGGGTTCAAGATGGCAAACGGTCGGGCCCTAAACCCACGAGAGACCAACCAAAAAAACTTCTACGTGGATGTGGCTCAGAGATCGCCCAGCCCTGCTTCAAACAAATCTGCAAAACACAGCACTCCTTTGCCAAACTGAAGTCTTCTGTGCCCGGTTTCAGAGCACCAGGAAACCGCAGTCTTGACACCCACTCGATGCTCCGGGACATCCGGGTGTGGGAGTGGGGTCCAGCTTCCTCAAAGCCTCTCTCAGAAGCCTCCCTGCCCTGAGGGGCCTAGGCAGGACAAAGTGGACAGGAGGACATCAGACTAGCTTCCCATTTCCAGCTGCCGCCCAGCACCTCAGTTCGCACAAGCTTCTCTCGGGGACAGAACCCAACACAGCAATCATTCCATCATTCCTCAGCTTGTTTAAGAAAAACGGCTCGGCCACCGCTGCAGGTTGTCACGCTGTGTGCCCCTCCTTCAGAGTTTATTTTACATTAAGTCTCTAAGCCAGAGGTCCTCCAGTTGGTCTGCATAAAGCAGAGTTATTGGTCCTAGTGCATTTAAAAATAGATGCAACTCCAGACCCCAAGAAACTGAAGGGATATTATGGGAATACACAACTGTATTGTTTTGTTACTGTATGAAAAATTGGATTCTCGGCTCCTGTCTCCCCCTCCCCCCACCGCTCCCTTGCTCCTCCCTCTCCTGGTCCCACACCTGGACGCTGCAGCTCCTAGCACCAAAACAATATTTATTGTATTACAAGCGAACTCCCCATCAGAACAGCCCAACGCACGCTACAGGGTCCCAAGCTGGAGCATGTGCTGTGCTGGGGGCCTGGAAAGTGCCAGCTTCTGTCTTTCTTCACACCAGAATGCCATTCCAGGCTGAACTTTAAACAATGAGCACCCTGAAGGCTGGGGGAGGGGCAAGGTTTGGTGGAGCAGGGGAAAGGAAGGGAAATGGGGGACATCTGTAACAGTGTCAACAATAAAACATTTTTTTGATGTGAACCCCACAAAAAATCAGCCACAGCATCAAACTTCAAACTAGATTTGGGGACCATATTTCACCATGGGCCTCCCAGGCGAATGGTTCCTGATGGGACAAGTTCATTTGGCTCTGAGATTTGGAGATGTGAAGGTTGCTTTCTGGGCAGACACCCTCGGTGTGACAGGCAGTGTCTCCAGCTTAAGTCTCCCACCAGCCAAAGAAGTTAGCGGAGAGGGATCTTCCATTCACTCCAGTGGCCATAGGGATAGCGGGCACTCGTGAGCAGTCGGTAGGGTCCAGGCACTGGCTGACTGCTGGAGGTCACGACAAACCTACAAGCTAGGTGTGGCCTGGCAGATGAGGAGACCAAAATATGCCCAACGTCAAGAACAAATTAGGTTTAGGCTAGGTGCGAATTCAGAGAATAAACTCTACCCCAACCCTGACTTCCCTCTGCTTTCAGCCTCTGCTGCAGACTGAGTGTCTCTGTCCTCAAAGCTCACCGGTGGCAATCTTGAGCTCCAAAGTGACGGCATGGAGGTGGGGCTTTCGGCAGGTGACTGGGCCATGAGGGTGGGGCCCTCACAAAGAGAAGCAGCGCCCTTATAAAACGGGCCCTGGAGGGTGAGTATTGTTTATTTGTCACCTGGTCTATGGTATTGCCTTATAGTGGCCGGAATGGACTAAGACAGCCCCTTAATCTAAGATTTCCTGGCCAATCGCCGGCCCCTAAGACCCAGGATGGGACTTCCTTCTTCCCCTCAACAGCATCCTCCTTAGAACACAAGCTGAATGAGGTCAGGGACCAACTTGCCCAGTTAGGTACCCCAATGCCTGAAAAGACCGGCCTGGCACCCAGCAGGCACTCGATGGAGCCAGACGGAATGAATAAAGGCTTACGGCACGCGCCGGCACAGAAGGTGCTCGCCAAACATGGATCCTTGCTCCAAACGCAGAAAAGTAAACATTCAAATACTTGTCAAACATCAAACCAATGTTAATTTACTCAAATGCATGAGCAAGCATCTTTCTTTATTACAGACTATGACCAGGTGTGTCACTGAGAGTGCACACAGGACTTTAAGATGTTTATTATCCTTCCCTGCGATTCACAGACGCTTATGATCTGCAGACACGCGAGAAACCGAGTTCCCTCCTTCTCCACACAAGACCATCTCAGCTTATCAAACCTTCACCATGCACATGCTCCTCGTTGAGAAGTAGAGAGGAAGCAAAGGGGACACCACCAAGTGCTCCTTCTGAAGCCTCCTGCTCTTCTCCCTCTGAACAAGGCCACGTGCAAAGCAGGGTCCGAGCCGTCTCTGCAGAGCCCTGCCCTGCGCACACAACGTGAAGATGACCCACCTCCTGCTCACAGCCTGTCCTGGACACACAAGGTGTCCCCTTGAAAGAGCAGCCGCCAGCTCCACCGGGAGGCAGAGCGCGCTAAGGCACATCCAGGTGGTAGTGAGGATGCCGATGCTGATGCCCCCGCAGACGAGCCCACCTGCTTCTCCAGCACAGCCTTGTCCTCCTCCTTCCCCTTCTTCTTCAGAGAGCAGGAACCCGTTCCCATCTCTTACCTGATAGCGATAGGGAATGGCCATGAGCGTTTTTATTCCACCACAGACACCACCGTCCTGCACCAAGGAGGCTCTAATGCAATAAGATTTCAAAGTTGTTAAGCGCCTTTTAATAAAAGACCTGCCCGTGGACCTGCTCTTCAGTGAGAAATCTACCCAGAAGGTGCTTCGCCTCTTAGCAGTTAAGACACCACTGCAGCGTTTGTAGTAGGGGTGGAGGGGACAGAACCCCTCTGCTCCCGTGCTCACAAACTCTTCGGGACATTATAATTTCAAATTTTCTACTTTCCACTTATTTGTAATCCTAATTAAAGTTGCAGAAGAATGGCTCGACTACAATTGCACATTCTGCTATTTGATTACCTTTTCACAAGCGTGGTGCCACAAAGAAGAAATTTTGACATTCCAGCAAAAGAGGCGCTGCTATAAATACTCCCACAGCTGACACCCACGCGTGATTACTCACAAAGCCTGAGGAGGGTGAGGGAAGGGCGAAGACCCATTGTGTGCTCCTCTTCCAGAACTTCTGTGCTCACTCTATTCATTACTTTCAAGGTTTTCTCCAACCGGCTTTATGCCGGGTGACAGTCCTGGGCTGACAGAGCGCTAGTAGCTGGGTGACAGAAAGCCAGACAACGGGGCTGCTGGGCCCACGGGAGGATGGCAGGTGTGGCTGCAGGGGGCCCCACCGCCTCTTCAGTGAGGCCTGGTCTGCCCAGCAGCTCCCCTGCCACCCCATGATCCCTGCCACCCAGCAATCCCTGCCCCAAATGCTATTAGTGTCTCGCTGCTCTGCTCCAACCAGCACATACAAAGAACACTTATGGTGTGTCAGGCAGAAAAGGCAGGATATAAAATCCTGTATATATGTAAAGCCTACCAAAACAGAAACTCCATGCATACGCACGAAAGAAGGCACAGAAGATGCTCACCAACATGACAATGGTGGCTGTTTGAGTGTGGCAAATAATGGAAATAGTTCTCATGTTACTAAATTTCTGGGAACATTATGTTGTTATAATAAAATTAAATAAATTGACAATTTAAAATAACCTTGCAGCGACAGAAAACAAACTAGTGGTTGACTGGGGTTGAGGCCCCTGGACGGAGGGCAGTGTGAGACCTCTGTGGTGGTGGCCCAGGTCTGGATCTTGAGTGTGCTGGCAGTTATGCAAATCCCCACACATGTGACTTGAGTGAGGTAGACATACACATGCACACCGTCTCGGTGCCAGGTTCCTGGTGTGACATGGCTCTACAGTCATGGGAGATGCTGTCCCCGCAGAGCCTGGTGAAAGGGTGAATCAGGCCTCTCTGGACCATCCTGGCAAGTTCCCATAACGTTATGACTTCAAAATAAGGGTAAAAGAGATCTGTGGTCCACATCCTACGCAGAGGAAGCGGGTGCCCGAACTATGGACACAGGCTGGCTTCCAAGTCCAATAAGCACCACCCCAACCTTTATCTCGCAAACACGGGCAGGCTGAGAGCACCCACCTTCCCATTGTGTTTACCCTCAAAAAAAAAAAAAAAACCAAAACGCGTCGGTGCTCCTTCCCCCATGGCCTGGGCCATGATCTGGGATCCAGCGTGTGACCCCCCCTTATAGTGACCACGCGCCACGTGACTCTGGCCCAGATCCGGGATCCCTGGAGGGGTTCCTGGGGGCCTGAGGCGGAACGTGGGTGGCGGCTCTCGGAGAGGAGCCGGTACCGCGAGGGCTGCAGGGCAGTCACGGTAGAAAGTGTCCTCTGGCACGAGAAAGCCACGTATTCGGCCGTTCATCTGAGGCTTGGCTGCTGGAAGGCCATGGAGAGCAAGCCCCTGAAAACCGAGCAGCCTGTCCGACCACGCACAGCGACCCCTGCGGACGCATTCGGAGCCCCACCGCCGCGTCAGTGCACCGAACCACGCCGCGGCGCAGGGCAGCAAACTCGGCCGAGTGCCCGGCTGCGAGCTGTCTGCCGTCTAGAGCAGCGATATTCACCCCGTGCGCCGCGGGAATTTTTAAAACAGGCAACACCTGACTATTCAGTCCGGGGCACTGACCTCTTTTCCCTTCGATTGTCACATAAGAAAATGACAACCACCAACACAACAATAACCATCCAGTGCAAATGAATCAAAAGTACACCTGTTTTTTCACTTGGCGAATATACCTTCCGGTGCCGAAGAATGTCAGTGATTAGTTTAAGAGCACTGTGACACGACACAGGCTGAAAACTACTGGTCTAGACGGTCTCTTGGAACATTTCAGCCTGGGTCGTATTCAATTTGATTTCCGCATAAACTGTAGCTCTAGCCCACGCAGGAAACAAAGAAACAAAAGCAAAGACAGGACCCACCGTGGGTGCCCGCGCTGCGGGTGAGGGCGGGAGGCAGGAAGCAGGGCTGGCACCAGCCCGGCACCCGCAGGACCCGCCGCAGGCCCGCCCACCCGCCAACTCACCTGGGCAAGGGCGCCGTGCACGGACGTGGGCAGCAACGACTCCGGCCGCGCCACCGGCCCTGAATGAACCCGAAACAAAGGTGGAACAGAAGGGCTGAGGCGCCCCGCCTGGGGGGCCTCAGGAGCGGGCTTCGGGAACTCAGTCAGTCGGAGCGCCCTCGTTCTGTCCCCTCCGCCCACCCAGGGCTGGCAGGAGTGCGGCTGGGGCCCGGGCCTACCTGCGGACCGCCTCGACCGGCTCTCGGCTGCACCGCCCGGGGCCTAGCGCTCCTAAGCAAAGGAAGCAAGGACGAACCACCGGGCGTCACCCACCGCAGCCCCTCGCCTCCCTGGGAGGAGCCGCTCCGGCAGAGAGGGCGCTGCGCGGCTTCCCACAACACCCTGCGGCTTCCCACAATGCCCCGCGGCTTCCGGCCACGGCCGTGGCTTCTCACAACTACCGGGCAGGTAGAGCCCTTACAGACGTCGCTTGTACACAGACTAGTTTCCTGCAACAAACCAGACGGCCTGTTGATAGAGGGCTGGAGAGCCATGGGCGCTCTCCGGGGCACGCCGGACCGTCCAGGGTAGGAGGGGCGGGTGAGCACCAGGTGCGTGCCCCTGTCCACCTCCACGCGGAGGGCGGGACTCTATCCAGGTGCGCTGCACTGCCTGCCGGGTTGCTGCAGGGGAACAGCGGATGCATCACCCAGGTCCATTTCTGCCCAAACAACGGGAGCAAGCAAGATCGGCTGGGCAGTGCCACGGCGCCTGGCCTCCCCTCCCGGAGCTACTGATCCAGTTCCACAGGCCAGAGCCCGGATGTCTTAGGCACCGGCTGCTCGGGTCCTAGACCACCAAAACCACCTGGCACACACAGTCTACACAGAGCCGCGTCTACATAAGGCCTCCTTTCCAAGACTGGAGAAGACAAGCATCCTTCCCACCAAAACAGCATGAAACTAGAAGTAATTACAGGAGGAAAACTGGAAATAAGCACAGATATGTGAAGACGAAACAACACGCTACCAAACAACCCATGGATCAAAGAGGAAATCCAACAAGAGATCGAAAACTATCTTGAGACAAATGAAAACAAAAACACAACTTTACAAATTTTGGAATGCAATAAAAGCAGTTCTAAGAGAGAAATTTCATAGCTGTACAGGCCTACCTCACGAAACAAAATTCAACACCATTTTGTGATAAAAACTCTCAACAAAGTGCACATAGAAGGGACATACCTCATAATAAAGGCAGTATATGACAAACCACAGCTAACATCATACTCGGTGGGGAAGAGCTAAAAACCTTTTAAGATCAGAAACAAGGGTACCACTATCACCACTTCTATTCAACATGGTATTGGAAGACCTAGCAACAGAAATCAGACAAGACAAAAATAAAATAAAAGGCATCCAAATCGGAAAGGAATAAGTAAAACTATGCCTTTTAGATGACATGATACTACATGTAGAAAACCCAAAAGACTCCACCAAAAACCTATTAGAACTAATAAGTAGCATGACTTCAGTGAAGCTACAGGATACAGAATCAATATACAGAAAAAATGTTGCATTTTTGTATATCCATAATGAAAAAATCAGAAGAAATTAAGAAAACAATCCCATTTACAAGTGCATCAAAAAGTTTAAAATAACCTAGGAATAAATTTAACCAAAGGGGTGAAAGAATTGCACTCTGCAAACTATAAGACATTAAAGAGGATACAAAGAAATGGAAAGATATACTTTACTCATGGATTGGAAGGATTAATATAGAAAGTCCTACCTAAAGCAATACACGGATTTGATACAATCCCTATTAAAATGCAATGGCATCTTCTCAGAATTAGAAAACTAATCCTAAACTTTATGTGTAACCACAAAGACCCCAAATAGCCAAAGAAATCTCGAGAAAAGAACAAAGTGAGAGGTATCACGCTCGCTGATATTAAACTACAAAGCTACAATAGTCAAAAGAGTATGGCGCCAACATAAACACAGGTGTACAGATCAATGGGACAGACTAGAGAACCCAGAAGTAAATCCTCACTTATGTATATGATGGGGTAAAGACAGTCTCTTCAGTAAATGGTGTTGGCAAAACTGGACAGATACATACAAAATAAAATAAAATTGAGGCATTTTCTTATACCATATACAAAAAAAAACCCTCAAAATAGATTAAAGACTTAAGTTAATTCTGAAGCCATAGAACTCCTAGAAGAAAACATAGGCAGTAAAGTCTTTGACATCACTCTTAGCAATATCTTTTTTGCATATATCTCCACAACAAGGGAAACAAAAGAAAAATAAATAGGACTACATCAAATTGAAAAGTTTTTGCACAGCAAAAGAAACCATCAAACATAAAATCTTTAAAAAAAAAAAAAAAAAAAGGGCCTGGCTGGTGTAGCTCAGTGGATTGAGTGCGGGCTGGGAACCAAGCAGTCCCGGTTCGATTCCTAGTCAGGGCACATGCCTGGGTTGCAGGCCAGGTCCCCAGTGAGGGCATGTGAGAGGCAACCACACATTGCTGTTTCTCTCCCTCTCTTTCTCCCTCCCCTCTCTCTAAAAAAATAATAAAATCTTTAAAAAAAAAAAAAAGAAAGAAAGAAACCATCAAACAAAATGACCTACCAAATGGGAGAATATATTTCCAAATGCTACATCCCATAAAGGGTTAATAGCCAAACTGCATAAAGAACTCATACAACTTAACACTGGGAAAAAAAATCCAATTTAAAATGAACAGAAGACCTGAATAGACATTTCTCCCAAGGGAACATACAGATGGCCAACAGACATGAAAAAAATGGTCAACGTCACTAGTTATTAGAAAAATGCAAATCAAAAACACAATGAGATATCATCTCACACCTGTCAGAATGGCTATCATCAATAAATCAACACATAACAAGTGCCGGTGAGGATGTAGAGAAAAGGGAACCCTAGTGCACTGTTGGTGGGATTGAAAGTTGGTGTAGTCACTGTGAAAAACAGTATGGACGTTCCTCAAAAAATTAAAAATAGAGCCCGGTTGGTGTAGCTCAGTGGATTGAGCGCGGGCTGGGAACCAGAGGGTCCCAGTTCGATTCCCAGTTGGGGCACATGCCTGGGTTGCGGGCCAGGTCCCCGGTGAGGGCCATGTGATATAGGCAACCATACATTGCTCTTTCTCCCTTCTCCTCTCTCTGAAAATAAATAAATAAAATCTTTAAAAAAAAATTAAAAATAGAGCTGCCATGTAACCCATCAATTCCACCTCTGGGTATTTATTCAAAGAAAACGAAAACACTAATATGAAAAGATATAGGCACCCCTATGTTCATTGCAGCATTGTGTACAATAGCCAAGATACAGTAACAAACTAGGAGTCCACTGACAGGTGAATGGACAGATGAATGGATGAAGAATGGATAAAGAATGAATACATATGAGTATGTACAATAGAATGTTATTCAGCAATAAAAAATGATATCTTGTCATTTGCAACAGCATGAATGGATAAAAGGGGTATTATACTAAGTGAAATAAGTCAGAAATATGATATTACTTATAAGTACAATCTAAAAAAAGAAAATAAATGAATAAACAAAACAGAAACAGGCCCTTAAATACAGAGAACAAGTGGATGGCTGCCAAAAGGAAGGGGGTGGAAGGATGAGAATTTAAAAAAAAGAAAGCAGGAGCTCGCCTCATTCCAAAATGAGCACTGGTCGAAAAGGAACCACTCCAGGACCCATGAAAGATACCTTCCGTTTAAAAAATGTAGGGAACAGGAAAAACAAAAGGTTCATAAAAGCACTCAATAGAAAAAAGTCACAATGAAATATTACCAAAAACCTCAACAAAATAAACACTGTGATAAAATAAGAGAACAAAGGGGCAATATAGGAGATAATAAAAGATTAAAACATTAGCTTTTAGAGCTCAGAAAAGAAGCAGGGATTTAAAAAAAAAAAAAAGGCCACAGTAGAAATGAAGGCCAAACTGAAAGCAGCACAGAGAGGAAAAGACGTTGCTGAATGTGCAAAAACGGCCGCGCAGGTAAAGGTGGAGAAAGCACGCACTTGGGAAATGGCAATCATAGACAGTGCCACTCAAGGCAGTCAAAAGAAAACACAGACGGGAGATGCAGCAGACACAACACAAGCATAATTGGAAAAGAGAATATGTGTTTCATGTACATAAATATTTTATGTATATGCATGTTTTATATACATAAGACGTACATACATATTTGATGTATCACATATTTCACATGCACATCGCACACATACACATCACACATGCCCTAGGAGAAGCACAGAAGCACATCCAGCTGAAGTTACCACAATGTGACACAAGGAACTGGGAATACAGCTTGCCTCCAAGCACAGGAATCGGGTGGCTGGGGAATGGCCTTGAGCACATATTTAAAAAACAAAAGCTCCTCTCCTGTGGGTACCACTTATATTTAGCACTTTGTTCAGCCTCAGCACAGTCCCGAAGCAGGTGTGATTAGGCTGTTTTCCAGGGAGGAGGCTGACCAGACTATGGGGTAAGTGGCAGCACAGCAACTGGAGTCCAGGACTCAGCAGTACTTTCCACACACCCCCAACCTCACCTCCGTGGCGTCCCCACCCCAGACCGGCTCCACTCAGGTCACATGCATCCCGCTGCCCCCTCCACAGACCACAAACACCGCCTCCTTCCTGCCCAGACTCCAAGCTCAGGCCCGTAACCTACATCCTGTTCAGAAGCTACCTAATTTAGCGCAGCTCAGGCTGCAGCGCACTTGGCCGTGGATGAGGAGGATGGGGTAGCCCACGCTGCAGCACACTTGCACCCTGCTTCCCCTGTCTGCTCAAAGCCTCTGCAGGTTCTGTTCCCTCTGCCTGGCATGCTCTTCCCTGTACCGTATTCCCACCTCCACGCTGCCCACCCACTTCCTCTGCCAGAATGTCTCCAATCCATCCTCCGGTCTCTACTTAGACAGCACTCCCTCCAGGACACAGCCCTGACCCCCCAGGACTGGATTATCTGCCCTCAACAGATGCTCCAGCAGCCCCACTCCACTTCCCAGAGGCGCAGTGATCACGTGCATCAGCACTGCCTGTGTGCTCGTCTGTGTCCGCCACCTCCCAGAGGGCAAGGACTGTACGCACTGCCCAGCACAGCACCTGGCACACAGTGGTATGCAGTAGGTGTGCTATAATATTTGTTAAAGTAATGAACTTCAGATGCAGAAGCTGACATGACTTCCCAAGACCACGTTCACTGTGGGGGAGCTGGGACAGGAACTCAGGCAGTGTCCACCCTGACCTCCGTGACCTTTCCAACTTATCCAAGGACGAGGAGTTGGGCCAGGGTCATCCCTCCAGCCTTCACTTCCGATCTTGTCCCAGCACAGACAGAAACAGAAGGCAAGCCCACAACAACACAGCCCGCTTCCCCAGGAGAGCCCTAGGCCCTGGAGCACACACTCGAAGCCGCAGTGAGAGCAGTTCCCTGGGCAAACAAAGGGGGCAGCCAGCCCCCCGCGAGGGCCATCGGGGTCAGCACAGGCAGAGGGAATTCTTGGGTTCCATGATTCAGGAGGTGGGGCAGTCTAGGCAGCAAAGGGAACAAGCTGCCGAATACTTTAGGCTGTTTGGCAATTTATTGATGTTCTTTAGGTTACAGCATTATTACTAGTTTGCATATTTGTACTGTACCCTCTAGTTATTAATGATGATATAATGCCAACCAAAAAAACCAAGAGACCTCAGAAATATTTACATAGCAGTATAATGAAAACTAAGAGCTGAGTCACTGAGGGATCCTCCTGATTTTCTGGGAGAGAAAACAGAGGACATTCTGACTGCACACCCTGCCCGAATGCCCTCCCCAAATCTGGGCCAGAGAGGTGCCCACTGTGCCTCCCCGTGGTTGCTCTCCAGTATCAGCAGAACGCCGACTGTGGATCAGATCCATGACTGCGGCCCCTCCTCAGCCCTCAGCCCTCAGCCCTCAGCCCTCAGGCCAGGCCTTCAACGCGGTGACTGCCCCATGCCACTGGAACTTGGGGGTGGGGCGGGCAAAGCAGAGACACGATGACCCAGTCCAAGCTGCTCCAGAGCCCTGGCCACACTGGCATCCCCCAGGGAACCTCGGATGCACAGCCTGAGGGTCCCCTTCAATACAGAAATCTCTCTGATGACAAGTAGCAAAGCCCTCCACCCCAACATCAACTGGGGCCAAAGGCAGCCGAGCTCCCGCTGAGCCCCTCGGCTAGGCCAGATGGCAAAGAATCAGCTCTGTCTCTTCGGAAGGAAATACCATTGCTCCACCTTTCTCACATTCTCTGCTTCTTCCTCCCCCCAGGAACTAAGGTTTGCTCACATGGGCTCAACCATGACTTTTTTATGATGAGTATCTTTTAAAATAAAAAAGGAAATATGGTTTAAAAGCAGGAGAAACCCACTCATGAAAACATAAACAAAAGGCAATCCACCCACACAGCGGGGCACAATCCCCCGCGGAAGGACTCGGTACTTGCTACATGCATGCCACAAAGTGGGATAGCCTTGAAGGTGCCTGCTGAGTGACAGCAGCCACCCGAAAGTCGCACATTGTTTGAGTCCATAGGCATGAAATGTCCAGAATAGGGGGGAGGGGTGAGAGGCTTGGGGGTGGGAGCAAAGGGAGGAAGGGTTCCCTCTGGGGGTTACAAAACTCTATCATTGACTGTAGAAATGTTCTACACACGTCTGTGAACAAACTAGACTGGTCTATGCTCAACATACAGTTGACTCGTACACTTAAATATGTGGATGGTATGGTATGTGAATTATATCTCAATTTTTTTTAAAAACCGTTGGAAGAAATCCCTGTTTCTCCTGATATTCTCCTGGACTCTTAGACCAGCAGTCACCCCTGTGACAGCCTCATGCAGGTGCCGAGGCAAAGTGTAACCCGGCAACGCCTTCCCCTCCCCCCACACCCTCAACCCCCACCTCCAAAAATGCTAGCTTGCTCTTGACACAGGAAGCAGCTGCCAGGAATCACGGAAAGATCCCAAGACTGAAAATCTACATTCCGCAGGACACAACAAGCAGTGACTAATGCCAAGCACGCGGCATCGAGCCTGCAATAAATGTCATCCTGTTTGGCTTCTGAAAGGGTCTCTGATATGCAGTTAACGCTGCATCCAGGCTCCATCCAGCCTCCATCACCGGCGATATGCAAATGCGCCTTTTGTCACAACCTGCACTAACTCTAATAACTCCCCAAATGAAAATGTTCCCATAAAAACCACCATAAAAAGTCCCGGATTTTATTGCCAGCTAAGTTTTCTTTACTTGTTGTCAGGACTTTGTCCTCAGTGTTGATTAGCCAACAGGCGGCACGTCATTGTTTCCCTTCTGAGAGCTCGGGGGGCGCACAGCCCCAACCTGCGTCCCCATCCGTCTGGAGCAGCCTGGCTTGGGCTGCCACCGCTGCCCAGCCCACTGAGCCAGAGGGGCTTATAAACCACAGTTACCTTCCCCTGCAGGCAGGCGGCTGAAACGCATTGCCTTTGGTCTGCTGGCTGCACTCCCTGCTCGGCTGGGAGTATAAACATCAGCCTTATTTATAACCAGACTGCCTCTGCTCCCCAGGTGAGCCTGGGTTTTGTGCTGCACACACTGGTGCGCACGCACACTCATGTGAGAGCACACAAATGCATGTGTACGCACATACATGCACACACAGGCACTGGAACACACATGCGAGTGTGCACTTGGGCACACAGGAGGACACACACAGCATGCTGCTCTTCCAAAGCAGCACACACATCACATACACCCCCCAATAAAGGGCCTGGCCAGGCTCCCCAGCTGAGCTTTGGTGCAGAAAACTGCCTCTCCACCAGCACCACGCACCCAGGTAGGAGAGGACTGCGCAGGCCTCCCAGCCAAAACCCAGACTCTGTGTGTGAGACAACACAACCAAATCTCCAAAGTTCTGAGACCCTTGGAGGAAGGGCCTCACCCCCCACCCCGACATAGGACAGCTGTTTCCCCAGCAGCCCTGCCTGCACTCCCAAACCCTTACAGAGGGTGTGGGGGCAGAAGACCAGCCCACAGCCTCACAGCAGACTCATCTCTGCAAGAAACCTCCTGGTCCTCCTTCCAGAGACTTCCTCGTGGCATTCTACTAGCAAGACACGCTAACTGCTTCCCCAAGAGGCCCCTTGGCAAGGAGAACCCAGCCACTAAGCAAGACAATGTTGCAAAGTTTCCTTTAAAAATGTAGAAGGGAAGGAGCAGTCACCCTTCTATCCATGACCTGTGGGGGCAGGAGAGAGCAAATGCAGCCTCTTCGGTGCAGAGCACCTGTGTGGGCTCCCCCAGGAGCCGGCGCCAAGGGCACGTCACCCTCCAACACCACAGGGACGCAGCCATGACCACCCACATTTTCTGCCCAAGCCACAGAGACCTGAGGTCTCAAATGAAAGGCGGCACCAAGGTACAGGAGTCTCCCAGGTGCATGCAGAAGGGACACTCAGAGTTCTCAGAACTCTGCACCCCAACCCAGAGCTCCCAGGAAGCTGCTGCCCCCCACCCAGGCAGTCCCAGGCTAAATGCGGGTGCCCTCCAGGATGAAGCAGGTCTCCCCCACTACGCCATCAGGGCCTGGACCCGGGTGAGGGATGCTTCCTCTTGCTCCCACCAGAGCAGGGTCACGGTATGATCGCTACCTCCACCACCCACCCAGGCCTCAAGCCTGGTGCCTCTGGCTCCTACGCCCCAGGGGGAACGGCAGCCCCCCTAGCATGGAGCCAGGCTTGGGGGATGGTCTCAGACCCAACAGGCAGGTGGAGCCCAGTCTAGGCTCCTCCTTGCCCCATTCTTCTCCGGGCAGCACTGATTCCTTTCCTCAGGGTTTTAAAGGTCATGTTCTCAGTCAGCGGAAACATTCTACATGACACTCTGGAGGCAGAGGCTCCTTCAGAGGCGATTAATCCCAGAACAGGCACCTCTGAAAAACAGGGTTTATAGGTCACCGCTCAGAAGGCCGGTAAATCACTTGGGCTCCTGCCCCACCCAACCCCCAACCCCCACCCCTGCACGGTGGGTGGGGGGTGGGGCAGACTGGGCAGGAGGGTGGGGTTGAGGGGTGAGAGGCATTAGGAAGCCTGTCCAAGGAGGGGCTGGAGGGGGAAGGGCCTGAGAGGAAGGAGAAGGGTGGGTCCGCAGGAAGGGGCCAGGGCCCCCCTGCACCCTCTCCTTGGCCTGGGATCTAGGGCATTCGCTCCCAGGCCCACCTTCCAGCAAGGGCAAGCTGACCTTGACAGCTGAAGTGAGGTGGGATCAAAGGAGGGGCTCAAGCAGGAGCGGCACAGCAGCCAGGCAGTGGGGGAGACCTGGTGCCCATGTGTCTCTGGGCAGAGACCCTGCCTGCCTCAGCCCCACTGCACTTCATGCGCAGCACAGAGCAGGTGTTCCAAGCACGCTTGCGTGATGAGCGGAAACAGTGCCTCAGAGAGGCCTCCAGGTGCTGGTGCTCCGGGACTCGGACCAGCCCCCACGCCCCAGACATAGTTGGGGACCCAGGCAGGGCCAGCAGATGCACATTAGTGGGACAGTGGGGAGGGCCACCTGAGGCTGAGGGCTTGAATTTGACCAAACAAGGCAAGATGATTCCCGTCCCAGACTGCCTGCCAGGAAGCCATGCACAGCCATCTCCTCTGGCCCCACCCTGAACCGGGGCAACAAAGCAAGGTCCACTCTGCCTGCCTGTCTCTCCTGGGACACCAGTCAGACCCCACCTGCCCGTATTTTAGAGACTGGCACATCCCAGCCAGAGACACGAGGTCTAACCCTCATTTGCACCCCAGGCCCCACACCTCCGAGCTGGGCTGGCGAAGAGCAGTCAGGTCCTCTGGAGGCCGAGAATGAACAGGCGCGGATCGATGCAATCAATCCCTCAAAATGTTAAAAACCTGGGAAAGGTCACTGCCAGTGCCTCTTCCTCTCAGCAAGGCTCCCCACCCCCGCCCAGCCCCGAATTCCAAAATAAGTCCTCCTGGAAATGTGCGGTGAGCCTGACATCCTCAGGCCCCTCAGCCCCAGGACCACAAGGGGCCCCACAGAGGGCGGCCATGGGCCCACTGAAAGCACCTGGAGAACAGGAACTCACAGCAGCAGACCCCTTCTTGCCCACCCACCACCCGCCCCCTCATAACAGCCATAGCAGCACCCCAATTTTGTTTGGTTCTTCCCCTCAGTCATGTTGGTGATGGGCTGCCAGGCCAAGGAAGCTGAATCGGGGCTGGGGCGACTTGAAAGGCTCCTGCCCCAGGGGCCTGCTCTGCAGGTTGCGTCCTCACAGCGCAGCCACTTCTGCTGGGCTGAGCCAGAGCTGGTTTCTGCGGCTGTAACAAAGGAGCCCGAACTGTCTCAAAGCCCAAACGCTTTCTCTAAACCTGCCTAAATTTAGACAAGTTTTTTAAAAAGAGGAATAAGAATTAATTCGAGATTCCCCTAGTAAGAATCACTACTCACAGTTGGAACGGGCTTATCTGCAAGATCGCTGTGAACAGATGTGTCTGCCTCCCCGAGCGCCTCCCCACCCCAGGACTGCGGGGGTTTCGATCTCAGCTCTGCCACGTGCCAGCTGAACAACAGAACTGATCCCGCGGCTCGGCTCCTCATGAGGACTACGTAAGTTGCTCCACACAAGGAGCTAAGTGCTCTGGAAGGGTCCACTGAATGGGTCCAATTCAGCCCCCTAGCCAGGCAGATGAGTTTACTCACTCATCATCATTTATGGAGCACCTACTGTATGCACAGCACTGCCCCAGGCACAAGGACACAGAGACTCCGTATCAGGGGACCTGCCTTAAGACGCCCCTGTCAGCTGGAAAGAGAGACCTGTAAACACTAAAATCGGAGTGCGATGTGAGAAGGCTGTTCTGGAGGGATCCACGGAGCTGTGGGAGCACACAAGAGGGGTGATTAATTTTGTTTCAGGGGTTGGAGGAGTCTGTGCAGAGGAGGTGACATTTGAGCTGGACTTTGAAAGACGAGCTCTCCACAAAACTAAATCTGGACCCAGTGCCAAGAGAGTCAGCCTTGAAAATCAATCCAGCCACCCCGGGGAGGGGCGGTCGGCCGAAAACTGGCTTCCCACAGGCTCCTGCCTGGAGGACAGACAAGGCCTCAGCTCCTGCCAGCCCAGGGAGCCCGGGCTGTCCCTGGAGGCCACACCAGGCCTCCGTGCGCAGCCTGCTGTTGGCTCCCCGCCCCCACCGTCCAGCTGCCCGCTCACTTTCAGATAAGAGCTCCCCACTCCACAAACTCCCCTGGTCTCCACCCCCGCCCCCCAACCCTACCCCACGGCAACTTGCGTTTGCTTTCTCCAAGAATAAAAATAACCATGATTGCTTTTAGATTACATCCTTCCTTTGCAGAACGCTTTACAGATTTCAAGAGAGAAGAATGCAGAGTATCGGTCAAGGGCAGAGCTTAATTAATCTCAGCTCTGCCAGCAGCTATGTGGTGACCTTGGGCTGGTTCTTCGATCTCTCACACCTCAGCTTTCACATCTGTGAAGTGGAGTGCAGGGCTGCTGTGGGGACAAGTGACTCCCAGACAAGGGTCTTTAGAGCACGGTTAGCCTGACAGTGGGCACCTGACAGTGGGTTCTGGGAGCTCCCGCCTACTTCCTCCATCCTGAGGTCTCTGCTCTGGCCATGCACCCAGCTACTTTGAGATCCCTGCAGGGGTCTGAAGGAGGACAGACCTGGACTTGAATCCTGGCTTGGCTACCTAGGGGCTGACTCCGTGACTTTACCCCAGTGCCTCATCCTCCTGAAAGCGGAGGGGCAGCTGGGCCATCCATAAACTGTTGAGAGGCTGGGCATGGAAGATGCACTCAGCAAACAGGAGCTACTTTTATTAACAACACTACTTTCCTGGCACCTGACATTCCTGTGCCTGGTGTCCCCAGTGAGGCTGCAACCTTCTGGAAGTCTGGGGCACATCTCACTGGTCCTGGCATGGCTGACAGTCTGATTCTCAGCTGCCCTGGGCCTGCTCCCAGCAGGTGCTTCCTACTGGCCAGGGCTGCAGGGGCCAGCAGAGGTTGCTGCCACAGCGGATCCGGATAGCCCTCCCTACAGCGTGCTTCCCCGCCCCCGGCCCTCCTCTCCAGGCACGTCCGTCATCTCCGACCTGCCGCTGGGAGAGGGCTCTGGCCAGCCTTCCCTCCCGGAGCACACTGTACGCAAATCTGTGATTTCCCCTGGATATCTATATAATTTTTTCAACACAGACGGAGCTGAGGAGGAACATGTTTTCAGGACTCTCTGCAGAATTGCTGATGTTATTTTCCAATTGTTGGCAGCAAGGACTCCGCCAAAATACTCAAGGTCAAGAGACCAGCATGGTTCTAGGCAATCTGTACCTCTTAAAACAGTGACAAATATGTTATTTAATTTTAATGAGCTTTTTTGCATCTCAAATCTAATTACAGCATTATCAAGTACTGCTTTGAACTGCAGGTGGCTTCTCATTACGTGTGCGAAGCCTGCCACGAGCATTTTTCGTGAATACTAATAACTGCTTAATTTTACTATCCGCTAACAAAAAAATAAAAACTTTCAGCAACTTATAAGGTTGGGCTGTAGAAAGCATCTGTGGAGGGCGAGCACACAGCCTCGCAGCTTAATTAAAAAAAATAAATACTGTATGTGGCCACCCTGGAGGCGGACGGCTCGGGGAGCCGCAGAGGCGTGCGGTGGACGCGGGCTGGGAGAAGCCGCGATCCGTGCACGTCTGGGAGGCCTGTTTTATTGCAGGCTTCTTGCATCACATTCAAATTTCCCAATTTGCTTGCAGTTCAGAGAGAATGGTTCCGTCAACAGATTTTCTGGGTGAAGGACTTCGGTAATAAGCCTGGAGCTGGAGGTCCCTGAGGACACGCTCCAGAAATCTGTTGTGCGGACAGGTCCAGGGAGATGCCTGCAAATCATCACGAAAGCTGTCCGAGAGGCCAGGACGGAACGGAGAGGGAGGAGGCAGTGCGTCAGTCCGAGGCAGCGGGCGAAGAGATTTGCAGTCCCGGAATGGTGAAAGCCACCAAAGGCCACGCCAGGGCTCCTGCCAGTGGGTCTGTGCAACATCTGGGATTTGTGTGGTGGTCGCTTAGTTTGAACGTTGTTACCACTGAACTGAACCTTTTAGGGCCAGCTTCCGGGCGTGTACCTTCCCTACAGAGGTGGTCCAGGGGGGCACGCTGCCACGGATGCTTTCATCCTGCAAGATCCGGCACCATCTTTGATGCTGGGGGCCACGTCTGCTCCTGGGCTTTGGTCACACACGTCCACACCCTTTTCTGAGGGGGCCACGTCTGCTCCTGGGCTTTGGTCACACACGTCCACACCCTTCTCTGAGGGGCGTTCCTGGGGCACGTCGGCTGTCCTCTGTACAGACCTCGGTACATGCTGGTGACCCAGCTACACTTCCTGCTCGCTCTGACCTCCTGTAAGACCATCATCTCAGCAGCCCTTCCTCAGGTCCAAGCTCTGCCTGTGTGCCCAGCTCAGAGGTTACAAAGGTCCAGCTGGCCCAAGGCCCTGCACTCCACCTGCGTCTGCTGGGGAGAATAACATCCCCCTAAAGATGTCCCGTTATACTTGCATTATATTATGTGGCAAACGGGACTTAAGGCTGCACTGTGCAATCACACGGGTCCTTCAGAAAGAAGGACACAGAAGAGGGGGTCAGAGAGAGAGGACGTGAACAGGGCTCCAGCTGCCATCGCTGGCCTTGGGAACGGGAGGAGGGCCCATGAGCCAAGGAATGCTCGCGCCTCGCCACGCTGCCCTGCCCACGCCTTCATTTTAGCCCTGCGGAACACGGTCGGACTCCCGAGCCCGAGCTGGAAGGTACTGAAACCTGCGGTGCTTCGCTCTGGCAGCAGCAGGAGGTAGCTGTGCTGCTGGGGCTGGGCAGACACAGGCGGCGGGGCCCCCACGACAGCGTCAGGGTCGGGTTGCCAACCTTTGTCAGAGTGGGTGAGGCAAAGACACTTTTAACCGCCACTCAGTCTTCGCCCTTCTTAGAGAGCAAACCGGAAGCAAGCCTCCATCACCCCCACTGAACTGTGTGGCCTGCTGGCTCCCAGACCCTCATCCAAGGCGCCTGAGGCCTCGGGGACCTTGTTGTTTAGTGCCCTGGTGAGCTTAGGAGCAGCAGGCCTTACTCGCCCATCCAGGAAGACTGCAGATGCTCCCCGGGCCCCCTGAAGGCCATGCGGCCCAGACTCTGGCTGCCCGGGCCTCCGCGTGGGGCTCAGAAAAGGCCACACCTGAGGCAGGAGAGAATCCCTGATGCCAGCCTGTCAAACAGACGACCTGCCACCTCGGCCCCATAGACAGAGGGAGTTAATGGGCCAGCACCGAGCCCCTTGTCTTTATAAGAGAACGAGTGGCTTATGACAAAGAACTAAGTCTCCTCCTTGACGAGGCCATCCTCGGAGCTCCCTCTCAAGCCCATTAAGCCTAGTTATCGCTCGCACGACTGCCACACAGGTACCGTTGCCACCGACAAGTTCATTTCACAGAATTTATAGCCTAATTGTGCAGCTGTTGCCTTCCGAGTCGGTTTTAAGAGATTGTTACACAAGCAGTGTCATAATTTAGTCATGTTTTCATCTCACGACTGTACTGTAATTACTGTTGTTAACAGCGAATGGTAAACAAGAGGGTGAAGGGGACCAGACAAAGAGAGTGCTAACCAACCATGGGGCAGAGGGAGGGATCACACCCGGGACCCTAGGAATGCCTCGCAGACCCCCAAGACCTTCAGGGTGACCGTGAACTTCAAGCACATGGCACGGCCCTGAGTAAGCACCTGGCAGAGGTGAGGGGCAGAGTATCCCTGCCTCCCAAATCCCTACTGGGGCCCAAGGCACTGAGGGGGCTCCAGGGCCAGAACTCAGCAGGACCCCAGGATGGTTCTGGGATCAAGGATGGGGGAGTCCCAGGCAGTGCACCTGGAAGAAAGGAGACACTCAAGTCACATCTGCTCGGTGGAAGAGGGGAGCACTGGCTGCCAGGTGAGGCCCTGCTGCAGCGCCTTCTCGCACAGAAAATGCTGGAACTACTGCTGCAGGGGAGCACTTCCCAGGACCAGAGAGCCTCCCACAGCTGTGCCAGGAGGATTACGGAGAAAATCCCTCTGAGTGATCCGAGTTTCCTCCTGCAGGCTTCCGGCAGGGCCCAGGCCAGATCCCACAGTCCTGGCAGCCAAGCCCCACCCAATCCAAACCGCTTCTTCCCCAGGCAGCAAAACAGATGAGGAGCGAGGGGCGGGAACTCAGGTGTGGCCCAGGCAGGGCCCTTGGGAGAAGCAAGGTCCCACTGCCCAGCCACAAGATGGTGACTGAACCCTGAGTGCCACCACGCTCGGCCAGGTCAGCCCCAGGTGCTTTTATCTCCCCAGTGCAATACACTCCCCGTCTGGGGCCACAAAGCCAGGCCTCCACCCAGGTCTACCTGACCCAGAGCCCCGGTTCCATCCAGGTGTCATCTGTGCACCTGGCCTTCGGGCTGTACACAAGGAGGAGTCCCCTCCCTAACCCCGGGTCTGGCTCTGAACCTCTAACATGTGAAGGGACAGGCACCTTCGACCCCAAGGCAGAGGGAGTAACTAGAGAGGTGGTGAGGCGGCAGCAGGCTGTCGTCCTCTATCCCTCGGGGGTTCCTGCGGACCACCGGGCATGCCCCCTGGCACGCCCCCTCACCGGAAGCCCTGGCTGTGGTTAGTTGGACCGATCAGGAAAAGGGCTAACACTGCCAGAATGCCGGAGCTTCAGAGAAAACTGAAGGTTGGAGACGACAAGCAATACACACAAGAGGGGGCATGCGCACCCGAGAGAGGTCAGGGCCCAGCTCTCCACCAACCCCCTAGCCCAGGAGCCCCTGCCCCGGGCCAGGAGGGGAGGACGTGTCCGAGGAGGTGGCGGAGTCTCAGCCAGCCCTGTCATGCTCCAAAACAAGAGCCCGCTGGTGCTCTCTGTTCCTAGCCAGCTGCCCGGGCCTGGCTGGGCTTTTAAAGCTGCTCTTGGGGGCGGGGGGGGGGGGGTCTACTCCAGGCTCAGGTCCCTGTGTGGACTCGGGCAAGCGACTTAAGCTCTCTGATTCTCTTATGGTCCCACTGGTAGAGTCCCCACCAGTGGGCCGCCCTGTCCCGGACATGAACCTGGACGAAGTGACCATGCCATGAGCAGGAACTCCTATTCCTATTCGGCAAAGCAAAACTCAGACCTCGAGATCTGAATAACTGTGCTGTTTGATGATTTGAGAGGTCATCTGAGAGGTCCTTCAGACAATGAAATATTGGAACTTGTGGGACAAGAGGGACCATGCTTTGGGTGGGGAGACAGAAGGGTTGTGATCTGGAGGAGAATAAACCAGAGCCCCCACCCCCTCACCCCCCATACTGAAGCAGCAGGCGAGTTCGGGCGAGGGTAAATGCCACAACTTGGGACCAGCTTTCCCAGGCTGGCTGACAAAAGACAAGGCAAACTTTCTGTGAAATGATGTGCCCGTGACCAAGGACAAAACAGCATGTGCAACTGACGCTGGAGATCAGGGTCAGGGGCGCGGCTGCCTCGTTGCCCAGGAAGGGGTTGAGCCTCCCACCCCAAGGCCCCAACCACCAAGCCCTGCCCTTGGGGTCAGCAAGGGCTCCTGCTCTGGAATCCAAACCCTCCTGGGACCAGAGGTCTACGCAATCAGCCGCCCCCCACCCCCGCCCCAGAAGCTGCCCATAACTCCACAGACCTTCACATCAGCGTGGGGTTTCTATGCCAGCATAATGCTCAGCCATTTTATGGGGGGTTATGTGCTGTGTGTACCAAAAAGCTCATAAAAAAGGAAAAAGATGAACATTGTTTTTAAAAGGCCCTTAAAAGGCTATGAAGTGCAGTGACTTTCATACCCTTGGGTTTTTTCCATCTTGTATCGGAGAGTTCCTCAGTCAAAGCAGACTAGGCACAAGGAGGTGACAAGGGAGTGGATTCCAAGGTCAGGGACACGGGAAATTCCGGGGCAGGCTGGCTCCCTGAGGGCCTGGGCTTAGGTCCCAAGCCAGCCAGCCACGAGCCAGGAAGGACTTGTCGCTGGGCTGAATCTGGTGCCCTGGCATGAGGCTCCGCGAAGCCACAGCCTCAGAGCGCCTACCCCACGAGGGCTGAGAGCGGCGGGGATTGGGGGGACCAGGAGGACAGTCACACGGCACAGACCACTGTGATCTGGTCCAAGTTCCCTAGGTTGGACCCTGGCCCCTCCACGTTCTTCCAGGTTTGCCCAGTCGGAGAGGTGCATGGTGAGGGGAAAATGCTCTCTAAAGTTTCTAGAATCTTCTGTCTCTCAGACTGGACTAGATTCCATGAAGAGACTGTACCCCAAATTCCTCGAAGCTAGAACAGCGATGTGGAGATGAAGCGACAGGATGGCCACGGATGGCTATTGGGCAACCATTGCAGATCACGTCTGCAGCGAGTATTTAATGACGGGGAAACGCTCACAACATGTCGTTAAGTGGAAGAGTAAGCTACCAAAACCGTGACTCCAATTTTATTAAATAAAACAGAATGGCGTGCTGGAATAGGCAGAACAGGACTAGGAAGAAACAGCCCAGGGCCCGTGACCTCTGGGTGGTGAGGTCTGGGGTGACCCCCATTTTTCTCTCAGCCCCTTTCTGTATTCTCCAAATTCCCTGCAATGAACGCTTATTTTCACAATTGGGATTGATCGTGGTAAAACAAATATTTAATTATTATTTCTTCCCAAAGAAAACTCTTTACCATTTCTCCCCCATTGGAAGCCAGACACATCCGAACAGTACAGTGTTCTGTTTCCCTGTTCTGTGTGACTGCGACCCTGGGCGGAAGGCACTGGAGGGCGCGGACAGCAGGCTGACAAGCAGGGACCTGGGGGCAGAGGTTGGGGGGTGGGGGGCACGGGGGTTGGGCTCCAGGGAGCAGCAAGGTGCCGGGGGGCAGGGAAGCCAGGCCGGCCAGACGTGAGCAATGAAAGCCACACCCAGTGCCGCCAGCCCCTCAGTTTGGGCGCTTGCTGCCCACGTCCAGCACCCCAGAGTTCACACGGCACCCCCACAGCTGAACTACACCCCACAGTGGGCGAGGCACACCTTGCAGTCATCAGTTCCCAAATGTAGAGACAAGAAGGCCACGGCTCAGGGAGGCCAAGTGACTTACCCAAATGCACACAGGAAGATGCAAAGCACTCGGCAGCAGATAGATGGACAGATGGACGGGCAGGTGGGCGGGTGGACAGATGGGTGGATGGACAGTTCGCTGGACGGATGAGTAGGTGAACGGATGGGTGGATGGGTGGGTGGATAGATGGACAGACAGATGGGTGGATGGTTGGTTGGATGGATGAGTGGGTGGGTGGATGGACAGATGAATGGATGGGTGGATGGGTGGATGGGAGGTTGGATACACGGAGCCCATCTGATCCAGATCCCAGCCCTGGAGCCTCCCTGGCAGGCAGCGTCACAGTCAGGTCTTCACTATCTCTCACAAGTCCCTCCACTACTTGACCCCACAGAAAAACACATTTCCCTCCTCAGAGACTTCATCCTTGGGCCCTTTCGGTATTCCCGACACTAAATCAGCTAAGAAAGGTTGTCTGCAACTCCCAACCGAAAACGGTAAGGAAAAACTAGATGGAGCTGACTCTATAGCCTCCTCCTTCTGCTCCAAGCCCCCGTTTGCAGCCCCTCCGTCAGCAGAGACCTTGCAGACCCTGCAGGAGGCCATCACAGGAACCAGGAGCATCTGCTAAACACCTGTCCCTGCTGGGCAGCCCCACGACAAGGAACCCCTCTCCCACGTGGCATAGCCCTGTTGCAATTTTCCTCACCACAGTTGGTGGGTCGATCACCTTAGGGCCCACCTCCCCCTTTGCAGCATGCAGCAGGACTGCCCCTCCCCCACCCCCGTTGGGAGCACCAAGGGACTAGTTCTGGCCAACAGCCATGACATGGTGCATCGCTTCCACTGGACTGTGTGACCACCAGGTCAAGACCCCCAGGGCTCTCAGTCCCTCCTGCAGAGGGAGCACAATGCTTGAGATGGAGCTGCTCCATCGGCAAGGTCCTGAGAGGCCACACTCGGCCCAGCCCCTGCCCACCTGCAGTGAGCCTGAGGCAGGTGTGAGAATCACCCTCTGCTGTTTAAGTCTCTGAGGCCTGGGGGCTGCTGTCCCCACCACCTATTCTGACATGCCACTTGGAGGCAGCCTGGCACAGAAGGCACATGGGTTTCTCTTTCACCATTCAGAGTCCCCAGGCCCTCAGTCCTGGATGCGAGGGGAATACCCCCATCTGTAATTTAAATGTACAACATGTAACACCCGGTCAGGATGGGAGCTGATGGCCTCTGGGGACCCCAGGTGCCTCTCAGCAATGAGGCTTGTGTGCAAACAAGAGTGTGTGGGGTAGTTTGGGAGCAGAAGGCCATCCCCGTCCTCACTGCCTCCTCCCCAGGCTCAGCCAGACAACGATGTCCCACCCCCGGACCGATGAGGCCCTGCCCAGCATCCAAGTCCCTTTGGCTGGGGGCTGAGCCTAGAGCAGCCCACAGAGAGGAAGGTCCTCCCTTGGGCGTGGTGGGACCCGCACCGGGCCTGTGGTCAGCACACACGGATCCCAGTCTGCCTCTGCTGTGGTTCTGCTGGGTGGTCTCAGCAGAGCAACACCCCCACCCGAGTCTCTGGGTCCGTTCCTGTCAAACAGTCCAAGGCTGTTTGTGAGGACCGGACGAGACAATGGACACAAGGAAGTGCCTGGCCAGCCACAGCAATCAACCCATACCACTGCCCCGCCCTTCGGCCACTTACTTGTTCTGTAGCTTCGGGATTGTTCCAAACGTCAGTGCCTTCTTTTGAAAAATGAACTTAGACTAACTGAGCTCTACGATGAGAAAACTGAGGTGCAAAAGTACTAAGCCACGTGCTGAAGGTCCTACAGAAAGCGAGCCGCAGTCGGACTGACTCCAGCGCCCAGGCTCGACCTCCTCGGACCCCGCTCTCCACAGTGAGGGCCTGGCGGGCAGGCTGGGGGGGTAGATTTCCTTCTTGACTTTGTCAACTCTGTCCCTGCCTTCAGTCATCCTGGAGCAAAATACTGGCTCTTGGGATGGAACGGGAAAGTCACAAGGAAGCCAGCATCACCTCTGCAGAGTTCCCACCCAGAGCGTCACCCACAAGGTCTGTGAAAAGCCCAACGCCATGCACACATCTGTCCCGATGGCGCATGGCACTGCCCTGGGCCTCCAAATGGAACCACTCGTGATGTCAGTTGAAGAGGCTGCAGCGTCCACATGGGACCCGGCCCCGGCCCCTGAGAACCAAGACCAGGGGTGTAGACCCTCACAGCTGCCAGGTGCCGGTGCACCAGTGCTGCCTCCCTCACCTGTGTCCCCTGGGGAACACCCAGGTTGGGGGGTGAAATGAGAATGATCTGACCCATTTCAATTAACCGTCAGTTCTAAAGAGCAAGCCAGGGAGCAGATTAGTCACAGGAACTGATTAGTCAGACTGCTCGCTGGAAAGGCAGGAGTTTGTGTGAACAGGTTTCTGCTTTTCCCTGGACCGTTACTCAGCCTCTCTCAACAGCAGCTAAACCAAAGTGGGGAATGACGCAGCGAGAGGACAGGTCTCAGGGAGTGACAGAATCTGGCAAGGCTTGCCTTCTGGGGATCAATATTTTTCCATTTTCATCTCCCTTCAATGTACTTCCTTAATCCCCTCCAGCCTCACGGTGCAAGGACAGCAGGAGCAGGTGAAGCCAGAGCCTGGGTTTGCCAACGATGAGCAGCGAGCATGGAAACGCTACTTGGTATCCTGGAGGTCATGGCCAATGGTGGGCCAAGAGAACCTACCAAATTTCTGAGGAGTAGCAAAGGGACAGTGATGTTGAGTGAGGATTCACAGAAGGTTGTAGGTGAAGCGTCCAGCGGGGAGAGATGTTCGATCCACATGACCTCCTACCCCATCTCTCCCCTGCCAACACCCCGCAGAGCCCACGCTTCAGCCTCTGTGAGCGCCAGTCCCTCATCAGTAAAACAGGCACAGTGAGACTGACCTTCGTACATGACATGGGGCTGGAGGAGGGAATGAGACACCGCAGAGCAGGACGTGCCCCCGCAGAATGCACGGGTGTCACAGGCTGTGCGTGCCGACACGTGTGCGTCCAGGGACCACCCAGCCACACCAAGGGGCACGCAGTGCTGCTGGCGAGGCTCCCAGAACCTGCCATCAAACCCTCTGAGTGTCACCAGCTGGCTGGCCTGGGCCTCTCTGCCAAGCTCTCACGTGGCAGAGAGAGGGCACGGCTCAGAGAGGAAGCACCCTGGCAAGGGAACAGCAGGTGGCACTTCTGGGCTGCCCCACAGCCCTGTCACCTGCCAGCTGTGTGTCCTCAGACAACTGACTTAACTTCTCTAAGCTCCAGTGTGCCTACCTGTCAAATGGGAATAAAACTGGGGACTACCTTACTGGAATAATGTAAGGATTAATTAAATCATTTATTCCTTCCACTTACCATTGTACTTGAGGTTCTAGCCAGGGCAACCAGGAAGAAAATAAACAAAATAAAATAAAATAAAATAAAATATAATATAATATAATATAGTAAAGTAAAATAAATAAAACAAAATAAAAGGCACCCAGATTGGAAAGGAAGAAGTAAAACTATCTTTATTCACAGATGAGATGATCTTATCTTATGAGAAAATCCTAAGAAATCTACACACTCACACACAGGAAACTATCAGAACTAACACACAAGTTTGGCAAGGCTGCAAGATACAAGAGCAGCATATAAAAATCACCTGCGTTCCTACACACTTGTAAATGAACGAATTCAAAAATGTCATTAAGAAAATGAGCCTACTTATAAATAATAGCATCAAAAAAGATAGCAGACTTAGAAATAAACTGAATAAAGACAGTTAGCCCTGCCTGGTGTGGCTCAGTTGGTTAGGCGTCATCCACAAAGCAAAAGGTAGCCAGTTCGATTCCCAGCCAGGACACATGCCTGGGTTGTGGGTTTAGCCCTCAGTCAGGGCACTTATGAGAGGCAACCAATCGATGTTTCTCTCTCCGATTCATGTTTCTCTGCCTCTCTTTCTCCCCCTACCCTACTCCTCTCTAAAAATAAATAAAATCTTTTAAAACAAACAAAACATAAAAGTAGTGAAAAACTTATACTCTGAAAACTACAAAACATTGTTCCAAGAAGTTAAAGAAAATCCAAATGAGTGGGAAAACATCCTATGTTCCTAGTTTGGAAGAATTAATACTGTTAACATGACATTATTCCCCCAAACTGGCCCACACATTTAACACAATCTCTATCGAAATCCCACCTGGCTGCTTTGCAGAAACTGGCGGGCTGATTCTAAAACGCGTACAGACAGACGCACCGGGGACTCACACAGGACAATGCTGGGTCTCACACTTCCCAGTTTCAACACTTACCACAAAGTTAGAGTAAGCAAGACAGCGTGTTACTGGCATATAGATAAACGCCCAGATCAATCAATTAGGAGGGAGAGTTCAGAAATAAACCCTCACATTTAGGGCACAACATTTAATGGGGGAGAACAGTCTCTGCTCCAAAGAGCACTGGGGCGAGTGGACAGCAGGAAAGAATGAAGTCGAACCCCTACCTCACACCATATGCAAAAATAGCTCAAAACGGATCACAGACCGATATGTAAGAAGTAAAACTATGAAACTCTTAGAAGAAAACATACAGATAAATCTTCGTGAATTTGTATTTGGCAATGGTTTCTGATATATGACATCATAAGCACAAAGAATCAAAGAAAAAATAAATAAATTGGACTTCATCAAAATTTAAAATATTCATGCTTTAAAAAAACACCATCAAGAAAGTAAAATGAGCCCTGGCTGGTGTGGCTCAGTGGATTGAGCGTGGGTCTGCAAACCAAACAATTGCCAGTTCAATTCCCAGTCAGGGCACATGCCTGGATTGTGGGCGAGGTCCCCAGTTGGGGGCACGTGAGAGGCAACCACACATTGATGTTTCTTTCCCTTTCTCCTTCCCTTCCCCTCTCTCTAAAAATAAATAAATAAAATCTTTAAAAAAGAAAGTAAAATGACAGAATAGGAGAAAATTTTTCGAATCATATATCTGATAAAGAACTTGTAACTAGAATAGAAAGAACTCTTACAACTCAATAATAAAAAGATAAATAACTCTATTTAAAAATGAGCAAAAGTTCTGAATAGACATTCCCCCAAAAAATAAAGATGAGCAATGGAAGGCACACAAACACACAGATGGAAGATGCCCAGAATCGTTAGCCGCCAGACACGCAGGTCAAACCCCAACGAGACACCACCTCACGCCCACCGGGATGGCTAAAAGCAAGCGCAAGGCGCCACGGGTGGGGCTGTGGGGGGACTGGGACTCTCCTGCACAGCTGGGGGGGGGGCGGGCTGGGCTCCTGAAAGGGTTACACAGAGCTACCATGTGACCCAGTGACTCCACTCTGGGGTAGACACCAAGAGAAACGGAAACACAAGTCCACGCAAAGGGACTGTCGTGAGTGTTTACAGCAGCATTATTACAACCAGCCCCACAATGGAAACAGCCAACGGTCTATCAGCTGATGAGGAGATAAACAAAATATGATATATCCACATAACGGAATATTGTCCAGCCATAAAAAGTAATGAGGTGCTGATACAGACAACAACATGGATAAATCTGGAAAACATGATGCTGAGGGGAAGAAGCCAGGCATAAAAGACAAACAGGATTCCATTTCTGTGAAATGCCCAGAATAGGATAATCTGTGGAGATAGGGAATAGATTTCTGGTTGCCTGGGAATGGAGAGAGTGGCTTTCCTTCGGGGCAAGGAAAATGTTCAAAAATTGGCCGTGCTGATGGCTTCACAGCTGAGACTGCAGCAAACCCACTGAGTCGCACACGGTGGTGGGTGACTTGTGTGCCACGTGAATTACATCACAACAGAGCTGCTACCAAGAGAACCATGTGCCCATTCGACACATTTACTGTAGGGACACATTCAACGTATCTGCTGAGTAACGACTCTGTACCAAGCATGGTCTAGGTCAGCAATTCGCAGCCAGCGCGCCGCAAGCATTTTTAAAACACGCAACACCTGACTATTTAGTCAGGGGCACGGACCTCTTTTCCCTTCGACTGTCAAATAAAAAGATGACAACAGTCAACACAACAGGAGCCATCAGTGTGAATAAGTCAAAATTACACCTATTTTTTGGTCAGATCAGCAAAAAAACATAATACTTTTCGGTGTGCCACAGAATTTAGTGATTAGTTTAAATGCTGTGACATGAACAAGTTTGGAAACCGCTGCCCTCGGTGCTCAGGACATATGAGTGAGCAAAACGGCGAAGACCTTTGCTGTCCAAGGGTAGGGGACGGCCAATGAAAATTAAATTCTGTGCTGTGCTGAAGCGTATGCTGTACTGAAGCGCGGAGGGCAGGACAACGCACGGCGACCTAGGTGAGGAGCAGGCGGCATCACGGGACAAAGACTGGAGGGAGGTGGGGGAGGGAGCCGAGCTCTCGGGGAACAGCGTTGGGGCAGAGGGCGTGGAGCGCACAGCCCGCGTCTGTACCCAAAGGCAGGAGTGAGAGTGTGTCCGCAGAGGGGCAGGGGCTCTGCGTGGTTCCAGGGGAGTGCGCAGGGAGGGTGGGCGAGTGGGCAGGACAGATAGGTCCTCATGCTGTTGGAAGGGCTTGGGCTTCTGGGCGAGAGAAGAAGGCCATCAGTGGGCAGTGGACTGTCGCGGTGACTTGTGTTTTAGAAGAATCACTCTGCACCTGTGCACTCACGTTCATAGAACAATATTCACAGTAGCCAAAAGGTGGGATAACCCGGGTGTCACTGACAGGTGAGCGGATAAACAAAATTGGTCCACCCACACACAGGACTGTCATTCAGCCTTAAAAAGGAAGGAAATCCTGTCACGTGCTACAACATGGACGGACCTAGAGGACACGATGCTCAGTGAGACAGGCCAGATGCGAAAGACAAACATTACAATCCCACTTACATGAGGTCGCTGAGGTTACGTGAGGAGTCAAAGCCACAGAGACAGAAAGCAGGATGGTGGGCACTGGGGGCTGGGGGCACCGGGGCGGGGCAGGGGGAGCGAGTGTTTGACAGGGACAGAATCTCCGTTCTGCAGGACGGAGAGTGTCCTGGAGCTGGAGCGTGGCAGCAATGGCTGCACAGCAACGCGAATGGACACTCAGAAACGGGGGAACGGTCCATTCTACGTCGCGTGCGCTTTACCTCAATTAGAAACCACGTTTGAAAAATGCCCCTGGCGGCCGCGTGGAGACGAGCCGGCAGAGACGTGAGGGCAGAGCTGGGAAGGGCATTGGAGGCTGGACATCAGCCACAGGCAGGTCACTGTGACCCTGACAATGAATACTGTTGGTAGACTGGTCAGCACATTGCCTGGCACACTGGAGACCCTCAAGAGAAATTACTGGAAGCTGGGAGGGCTGGGTCCCCTTTTACTAACGTGGTCGTTCTGCCCGGAGGCCCCGCCTCACACCCTGCTCACACGGAGCAGGCTCCCAGGTGCGAACTGGTGGCGTCCCTGGCAGGGTCCGGCCCGCTGACACCGCTCTGAGTCGCAGTGTGTCGGGGAGGTCCCACCTACCAGCACACACAGACCCTGCCTGGGGCAGCCTTGGGAGGGCCAGGCACACTGGCATCACTGGGGAGAAGGGCCGCCCCAGGCTGCTGGGCCTCGGAGGACAGGACCAGCCTGGCCTGCAGGTGGTATCCACCCCCCCACCCCACCGAGTGCACCCCCTCCTCTGCTTTCACTGCAGGGTTTATCCACCAGCCAAATGAAGAGGGATAGCTTATAAAATTGTCATGCTGCATGAAATTGCTAAGGACATATATAAGGCTAATGTCACTGTAATATTAAAATACTAAATTCATTTATATACTTTTTATTTAAACTGCTGGGCAACGTGCCACAGCCGATTAAAAACTCTGAACAGGGTGTGTCGTGCGGCCGATTGAGAAACAGGGAGCAAGCGCGCGAGCAGCACTTGTAGGGACGTGCAGGAAACCGTTTGTAAAGTGAGATTTAAAAAAGGTGGAAAGAGAATCAGGGCTTAAGGCAGGCTTGCAGGTAGCCCACAGGCTGACTGGGGACACAGGCCCTGGCACCGAGCCCCGCTGGGCAAGGCTGCCCCCAAGGAAGACAACAGCTCAGCCCAAACTCGGCCCTTGGCCCTGGGCTGCGCTGCTCTGGCAAGGCCAGTGGCCTCCGCCGCCCGTCACAGACACGCTCCTCTGGGTCTTTGGTGGCTGGATTTGCAAGGCCGGAGCCTCCGCCTCTCCTTCTGGAGTCCTGGAGAGAAGCCCTGGTCATGCCTGAGTGGCCACACCTGGCTTCTGGCCCATCCCGGGCCCTGGCTGGCTGGACAAGGTTACAGAGCAGGCTGGTCGGCCTGTATCGCCCCCACCCCGGGCCGGAGGTCAGCGGCAGGCCTCTCTGAGCACCTGACCACTGCTCTCAGGCGCAGTCGTTCACAGGACTGCTCAGAACTGCTGGGCCACCAACACCCAGAAGTGACCCTCAGCCCGTGAGGGACAGGAACTGGTGGATCAATGCCCCGGCTCCACCCCTCCACCCACCCCCGTGGGACCGCTCCGTGGTGTGCTCCTGCCGTGTCCGAGCCCACAGACACCTACGGCGTCACCTCCCAAGCCAACCACTTGCACCCAAATCCAAGCCAGGGGTCCGTTTCAGGGGAGCCAAGGAAGGCATCATGTCCCCGTACTTTCCGGGTCATGAACGGACACAGCAGCATCTGCCCGAGGGACTTGGATCAGGGACAAGCTGCTGCAGAGCTGGGACCCCGTGCAATCCAGGACCGGGGGGTTGCTAGGCATCCTTCTCTCGGCAACACCACAGTCTCCCAATGGCGTCCTCGGCTTCAAGAGCATCCACAGTGCCCAGCGGCCGTGGGCAACTAACGCTGATTAGGAGTCACTGCTGGGAGCCCGTACAGTTGTGAGAGCCTCAGGGTGGGGGGCTGTGCCCAGAGAGGCAGCGGAGTGGGGCGGTGGGGCGGTGGGGCGGTGGGGCAGTGGGGCGGTGGGGCGGAGGGGCGGGGCTGGAACAGCAGGCTGGGGAACTGGCCCTGCCCTGCTCCTCCTGGCTGTGCGGGCCCCTCCACAGGAAAACAAGACCAGCACGGCACCCACGGGTCAGGATGCCCCGCACACACCTGGGGCAGGGCCGGCCCTAGCATGGGAAGAAGTAGGGGACGAAAGAGACAAAAGGTTGACACTTGCAGAGTAGACACCTGCCATGACCTTCTCTGTCTTCCCCACTGTGACCCACGTCACACCAGCAAGCCCGGTTCTACAGCCTCTGAAGTCTTCGGAACGTAGCTCATTTCGGATTGTCGGCTCCCCCGAGGCCCGTCTCTTCTTTACACTGAACAACCCACAGCCCTGCCCAGCCCCCGTCCCCAGCGGGACTCTGCCCCAGCTTTCGGGTTGAGCAGTTCAAGGCACTGGGATGCACAGCGCTGGCCACGCGGCCAAGGAGGGGCTGCCCCTGCCCTCGAGGAGCTCACAGTCTAGGGGAGGAGACATTCAGTCATTCGTTCGCTCCTTCATTCATAAATGTTTGCAGCATGCCTCCTATGTGCTGTGCACTGTTCTAGTTGCTACGGACTCCAAGACAAGCAGATAAGGTCCCTGATCTCGTGGAGCTCACAGGAAGCGAGGAAACAAATGCTCAGCTGAACCCTCAGAGAGTAACGAAGTGCTGTAGTGAACACAAAACCTTGTACTGTGACAGAGTGACCGAGGCTGACTTCAGGGTGGCAGGTAAGGAGGGCTTCCCTGAGGGCACACATGAGCAGCAAGAGGGACCTGAGTGACGTGTCCAGTCCCAGTAGCAGAGAGCCCGGAGGGAGGGACTTCCCACAGGGAAGGGGCTGAGCACCAAGGCTGGCTACCACCACTTTCCGGTGCCTGGGGCAACTCCAGGTCCTGGGCCCCGACTGTGGGCGGTGCTGGGGGCTCTGACGCCCATCCACGCATCACCACGTTGACTCCCTTCTACTGGAAAGCAATCGTGTTTATTTGCTTTTCTACTTCCTGGACGGAAGCCATATGATAATTACAAAGCGCACAACCCATAATGTGTCTAAACCGTCTCTGCGTACTCTGTGGCTTTGGAATAATACATAAAATGCTTAATAAAAATTAATGTGGGAAGGAGAGTCATCGGCCTCACTCAGAAATAAAATCGGTATTAATTTCTTGCCCATAGTTACCCTGGTGAGCTAGTCATAGCGTGTCCTGTCTTTTCAACCTTTGATACAATCCAAGTGGGAACGCCTGCTCCTCTGGCTATAGCCCCAAGTCCTGACAGCCTGCGGCCTGGCAACAACATACGTGAACATGGGGACAGTCCTGTGAGCCACCACAGTCCCCAAGTTTTCCCAAGCCTGGTGTACGGCACACACTTAACAAATACTTGCTGGAAGCTGTTCTCAGAGAGACTCAGATGGGTCAGGCCCAGGGGCTGTGGGGAGCTGGTGCAAACCCCATGATCCACCGTCAGGGTGGAGCGGCGGGCAGCCCGGGCAAACGCATGTCCTCTGTGCTCTGTGACCCTGTCATGCGTTCCACCAGCCCAGACTCCAGGAGACCCGTCCCTGTCCCAGTCCAGCAGCTTGAGCTGCACTTCCCCTGGGCTGCGACTCTCCCAAGTTCCTGGGGCCCAGACCACACAGCCCATTCGCCGTGTCCCCTCGCACCTCTGCACACCCCCCGGCCAGCCTTCTCTCGGGGGCCCTAGTTCCAGAGCTAAGGGGTGTCCGCCCTAAGGGAGCCGGAATCCCCCAGCGTCAGCCTTCAGACTCGACACTGTTGATGTCCTCCAGCTTTCTCTCTCCTCCCACCATCCGATACAACTGAGCGCGCGGATCTAAACCTACTAAATGGAGAGCAGTGGCCATGAGAGTGGGCTCCAGGACCTGGCGTAAAGTCCCGCCTCTGCTCCTGACCTCGACCTACCTCAGCTTACAGACGAGAAAACTTACCTTCGTTTTCTCATCTGTAAAATAAACAGAGTAGTATCTGCCTCCTGGGATATGAGATGAAAAATTTACCAAGACTCAGTCTGGCCCGTGACAAGTAGCAACAGTGATGACGATGGTGATCATGCTGATGCTGACGGTGACGATGTGTGATGATGGTGGAGGTGGTGGGGATGATGGGGATGGAGGTGGTGATGATGATGAGTGATGGGGATGAAGCTGATGGGGTGATGGGGACGGAGTCGCTCTAGCTCACAGGCAGAATCAGATCAATGCACGGAAAGCCGGGTGGCCAAGCACCCTGCTCACAGCCCAAATCCATAAGCCAGAGCTCTGCTTCCTCCCAAGCCTCCGGTCTGCAGGCTCAGCAGATGCAATCTCGCATCCTTATTCATCAAAGAGAAGGTCAGGGGAAACGAGCCCCTCCCGGTGCCGGCTCACATTCACAGAAACCTCATCCACAGCCGCCCCCTCCGCAGGCGCCCGCTCGGCCGCCACCCACCCCACCAGCACCGTCAGGGGCTCTCGGCGTCACCACTCCCTGTGTCTCAGCTGCTAAGCCCATTATTCTGTTTACTTTCAGTGGAAATTCCGTGCTTTGTACTAAATCCCACTGTATACAAAACACCGAGTAGCTTCTCCTGATAAGAGATGCAGCAGGGAATTGCACAGTAGACACTGCCTATGATCTGGCCATTTCTGTCGAGAACAGTGTCCCCTTAGGTGTGGGCTAATGGCACAGACTCCCCACAGCCAAGCCACCGTCCTTCTGCCGCGAAATCTGACTCCCCACCCGCGTCGGGCGCCCTGCCCGGGTTTTCTTTTCCAGAAGGTTCCAACAGAAACAAACAGGAGGACAATTCTGTGGGGTCAGGCTCATCGCCCCAGCCCTTGGTCCTCTCACAGCCACAAATCCCAAGGACACGGGGGCTCCATCCCAGAGCCCTCCCCTCCGAGCCCCCAAGCCTGCCCTCTAATCTCTATGGGGCCCCCTCTGGTGAAGGAGAGGGTCCAACCAGGGCCCCAGGGGGGTCCTCTCCTCTGAGACGTAACCAACAGTGACTCCCAGGCTTCGGGCAGAAACGTGGGCATCCACCGTCAGCCGGCCCTTCGCAGTCCAGGAAGGAAAACCATTCATTTCGGCTCAGAAAGGCCACGGAGAAGTTTGCTTCTTGCAAATGTTTTCTTTACAAAAGCCAAATCCCTGGGCTGATATGATGTGGGGCGGATTCGACAATTAAAGCAGGCACACAGAATACAGATCTGCGTTTGCTCAGCTGGATCCAGACCTCGCCAGCCCCTTCCTCCCACAAGTCAATTTACACGGAGAGAGCAGCCTTCGCTACAGATAAGCACGCTGACTTTAAAATAAAGTGTGTGCCAGCAGCTGCAGCCCTGCGACAGAGCTGACAGAGACGTGGCGTGGAATGATAATTAAATATATTTTCATCGTCCGTCACTTCTGTGCTGCAGGTGCCAGGGCAAGAAATCTGGACTCCCCTCTTTAGTCAGCTGGCAGTGAACACATTTGAACGCGAATTCTCCCGGGAGGGATTAAGAGTCGCTTGGCCTTGTAAAGGCGAAAGGATTTTACTTCCAAACTGCCGAGTGGGGCGCTCACAGCGGATTGGCCTCATAATACTTTATTATGAGACAGTATATGTGCCGCGGGCTGTATTTCAGAACACCACACCTACGGGATAACCAGGGCTCCGGGAGACCTGTCGTCAGGCTCCCGAATAATAACTGATTTGGGGAGATTTTCACACTATTTCTTTTTATGAATCCCAAATTTAATGTATTATTGACTAGGTATATTCCGATATTTTAAACCTTTTCCTCCATTCTTTAAATTCCATCTGTTGCCTTTGCTGCCTGTCGTCTGCATTAAGTGCTTTCGATTGGCCTAAGGAGTTTGCTTGACTTTTTATTTTGACAGTTTAACGGCTCCTTCTCCCCAGGGGCAGCCCACTGAAACACACGTCAGCGCTTCCTCGGAGCCCGAGCCTGGAGAGCAGGGCTGGGGAAGTGGGGGAGGGGAGTGAGGACGCCTGCCGTGGGGGTCCAGAGGGCTCCTGCTGGCCACCAGCCACCTCTGGAAGGATGTGAGGGATTCCACGGCTCACTTTATGGCCAGGGACACACAGAGACACGTGGCTGGCCCAGACTGGGCCACACTACCAAGTCTTCTCTTTCTTCCTCGAAGGAATGTTCTAGAAAGAAAATCCCTGCCTGGTGCCCCTTTGGAGGGTCAACCTGAGGCTCCACCCAGGGTGGGAATGCGTTCACACCTCTGCAAGCTAAAGCGCTAAACCAGAGGCAGGTGACGAGGGCAGATTAAAGGAGCTGCCAAGTGCACTTTCCCGAAGGAAAGTGGTTTCTCTGCCGAGCCCTGACGCAGGCCCAGGAGCAATGGGAACTTCCACAGGCATGTTGGGATGTCGGGTCTGCCCTTTGCAGCAGAGACCCCAGCTCAGTCCAAATCGCCCCACCCTGACTCCCTAAGGTCAACGCCCAGTGCGTCCCAGCTGCTTTATAAACACTAACACTCTCTCTTCTCACGGAAGGCAGGCGCTGTCCCGCCAAGACGCCCGTTTGACCATCAGGTGACAACTCCGGAAGACAGGCATCTGCCGTGGGGCTCGATCCCCCTCGAAATTCCATCAGGCTCTGCTCTAGAAACAGGAGCCGATTCTAAAATCCACACGGCAACGCAAAGGACCTGAGCAGCCACAGCCACCAGGAGAAGAACAAAGCTGGACACTTAACACTACTGCGCCCCAAAGGATTTCGGGCCCGTTACAAAGCGACAGCCGTCGAGACAGACAAGCAGATCAATGGAGCAGAACGGAGCCCAGAAACAGACCCCTATCTACAGGGACGAGCGACTGTTTACAAAACTGCAAAGGATAATTCAGTGGGGAGAGGAGCGGCTCTCAGCAAATGCTGCTGGGCTGGCTGGACATCCACAGGCAACGACAGGACAGCTGAGCCACACCCCACATGCAAAATTAACTCAGAACGGATTCCAGGGCTGGGGTTAACATCTGACAGATGCAGGAGAGAATACTTGTGACCTCGGGTTAGGCCAAGGTTGCTTAGACATAATACCAAAATCAAGTTCCATAAAAACAAACAAACAAACAAAAAAAGATAAATTGGTCTTCATCAGAATGAACTTCTGCTCTTCCAAAGACACTCTTAAGAGGCTGGAAAGAGAAATCACAGACCAGAAGGAAATCTTTGTAGAGCAGGGATCTGCTCAGAAAGAGCTCTCAAAGCGCAGTAAGAAACAAACCAATTTTTTGAAATGGACAAAAGAGTTGAACAGACATTTCACAAGGAAGATACAGAGAGGGCAAATAAGTGCATGAACATCACTAGTTATTCAGAAATGCAAATTAAAACCTGACCAGATACCATGACACGCCTATTGGAATGGCCACAGTTGAACCGGGTGCGGCGGGGGCGGGGTGTGGAAGAGCCGGACCTCTGCCCTACGGGTGGGAACAGAAGGCGGGGCGGCCACTGGGGAAAGCGGCGGCAGTTCCCACACAGGCCGGCCGTTGCACTCCCCGGTGCTCCCACGGGGGAAGAGAAAGCACGTGCCCTACACAGACTTGTGCACCAGTGCACACCGCAGCTTCATCTGTAACAGTCAAACACTGGAAGCAACCAAAACGTCCATCGACAGGGGAGTGGACAAATGGCCTCACGGCCGCACAACACAGCCCAAGGCCGTGACAAAACGAGATGAGCTGTCCGAGCAGCACGGATGAGGCGCACAGTAACTGTGTGGAGCGGGAAAGGCAGACCAAAGGCGAGTACAGACTGCATGATTCCACTGAAACAAAACACTAGAAAATGCAAACTGAGCACAGTGCAGAAAACAGCACAGCTGGTGCCTGGGGAGGCAGGGTGGCCCACAGCAGGAATTACAGGGGCTCGGGGACACTCCTGGGGCGGGGGGGGGAGGGGGGTCATTCATTCTCTTCCTTCCGTGATGCCCAAACCCCTCCAGTTGTACATTTAAACACGTGCAGTTTATCCTGTCAATTAGGTCTCAATAAAGCTGTTTTTAGGAAAAGACTAGAATGTGAATGGTGTGTGAGGGGCTCAGGTATGTGCAGGTGTCACGAACCAGGAAGGAAGAGAAGGAACAGCAATCTGCTCACTAGTGGCGGGAAAGCTTGAATTAGAATTCAAAACAGCCTTTCTCATTCATTTATCTGTTCGTCCGTTCATTCATTCATTCGTTCATTCGGCGTTTGAGCCCTGAGGACAGAGAAAGATATGGTTACTCTCCTGAAGAGTTAGGACAAGAACCCTGACTGGTGGGCACACTCACCGCTGCGTTTTGGCCACAAATGTGTGCACACGCACACACATGCACGAACCGCGCCCTATGCAGGTGTGAGCACACTGGCGGGCCTCAGGTAAATGGCACAGGCACTTTGTTCCTGGTTTCCTCACCCAGAAAACGAGGACACAGTTGTGCCTGCCTCATGTTACCGTTTAATGAATTAGTATCTGCAGGGTTCTCAGGACAGCCTGGCAGAGCGGGAGCGCGCAGTCAGCGTGAGCCGCGCCGCGCTACAGCGACTGCTGGCGCATCACTAAATTCTCCGTAGAGACGAAGACGTGAAGAGATCCCGGGTGCTGAGATGTGTGGCTGACTCCACTTACATTTCTGTGTCTCCTTACTCTTCCTCACTGAGAGTTTTAAGTACATCCAAGTGCACAGGTGAAAAATAAGCGGGCACTGACCACAGCACGTTCACAGCAAGCTCCCAGTGGTGTGCAGCCCGCACCCACCCCTTCCCCAGACCCCTTAGACAGAAATCAGCACCTTCTTCCTGCAGTAAGTTCACTCATGGGGATGCGAATAGGTGCTCTTGCCCTCTGTCCTGCAGCCTTTTATTCTAACCTGACCGGGGACATCTATGTCCTGGGCAAGGGCTGATACGTGGAGCAGAGAACAGGAGGCGTGGGTCCGCCTCCTCCCACCCTGGTGACAGGGGACATGAGAGCCCCAGAGAGGCCTGTGCACCCCAGGGGGGTTGGGCCCTGTTCCTCCAGCGGAGCCCGGAGCAGCTGCTGGAGCGGGGCGGTCGAAGGGTCCCTCCCCCAACAAGAGCGGTGCAAAGCAGCTGAGGGGGGCCAGGCCCTGCTGAGGCCTTGCATGGGGACAAAGGAGCACAGTCGTGGCCCATACGCAGCGACAGTCAGGGAACCCAGGGAACCCAGGGAACAGGCCAGAGCCCTCACCTCCCCCAGCAGTGGATCAAGGGAGGCTTTAAATTCACTTAGAAAGCCCAGAATTAAATGTGATTATGTTTCTGTGGCCTCGTGGAATGGAGGGTTGAGAGAGAAATTAAATTCAGTAATCGGAAGAGAGAGAGAGCTCCACATTGTGAGGCCCTGAGGTGTGGCCTGAGGCCAGGTCTTCAGAGGTGATCGGTGGCGCTGAGTTAGGCGCGCAAGCACACAGCGAGGGACAGTGCAGTGGCAGTGGGGGGCAGTGTCCTTGGTCCTGTCCAGGGAAACTCGTCCTCCGTCAGGGAGACCCACGTGCAGACCATGATGAAAATGTCGCAAGTTACCACGGAGGCAGGGGAGACAGCCCAGTCCTGCAGAGCTCCGAGCCAGGGCGTCCGGGCAGATCTGGAAGCACCGGGGCCCCACAGGGCCTCAAAGCAGAGGCAGCTTGGCCCAAAACAGGGCTCCCGGCCAGGAACCCCTGGCGCAGTGAAGGGGACGTGACAGGGGAACGCAGGCTCACGGATGGACCCGTGTCGTTTCATGCCCCACGAGACGAGAAAGGGACAGCGCGGCACGTTTTCAAGAAAGCTGAATTTATTCCATTTACAGACCTGTCCTTTATTCTGAGATATGCCCTTCCAACTTTCCTTTCATGAAATGCTGATGATCTATGGCTGCTGGAATTTTTCTAAGTCTTACTTGGCAAAATTAAGAGTTGGTGACCCTATGAATTCCTTTTATTCAAAACAAAAAAAAAAGCCCGCGGCCCTGTGAAAGCACTTACTCATTGGGACGCATTTACTGGGCCCAAGGGGGGCCAGGTGCCGAGAAAACACCACTGAACCATGGGAACACGGTTTCTGCCTCTGCGAAGCTCAAGTTTAAAGGGCCGTGAGGAGTAAATGAGGGTCTGGGGCTTTCTCTGAGCAGAGTGCTTAGCAGCAGCCTCTTTAAGAGGCAGCATGTAAAGGGAGACCTGGAAAAGGCACCGTCCAGCCATGGGAGCGGCTAAGACCGGTTTGCAGGTAGGAGGGAATGGCAGTGCAAAGGGCCTGCGGTGAGAATGAACTGAGATCTCGGCGCTGGCAGAGGGCCACGGCGGGGGACCAGTGCTGCAGCTGGAAGCCCAGGAAGGGCCTGTCTGGGAACAGGGCAGCCAGAGGTCGCTTCCCAGGGGAGAACGGTGTAGTGAACACTTCTCTGGGGGAGAGATGGGATGGGGGAGGCAGGTGGGAGTGACAGTAAAGAGGAAGGGCAGTGTCAGAGCCAGGGCAGCAGAAGCAAGGGCCCTGGGGTGAAAGCACCCATATAACAAGGTACAGCCCCGCCTACCTGGTTACAATCGGCCTGCACCTGCAGGAGAGGAACATGTGGAACACTTGGTTCCCTCTCTTACGTAGTGGGCACAGCATCTTAAAACCCTTTCCAGACACCCTGTCTTACCAAGTGAATGGTGTAGCGAGCTCCCGGCCCAGGGAGCTACAGGGTGCAGCACTTCTGGTAGAGGACCCAACCACCGGGGCCACAAAGGGACCCTCAACCCTGAAAGGCAAGTGTGACTTCTGTTGGTGTCAGCAGCATGACCTCGGACTGGAAAGCATGCTGAGGGTTGTCTGAATCGGTACCCTAGAGATTTTCAATCAGGAGAAGGTGTCTTTCCACCCTTGACGGATGGACCACGAGACCACGCCCCAGGCAGAGTAAGATGCAGAGGGAGGGGGGGCACAGAGCACACCCCTCCCTGTCCTGAGAGAGCGGAGCAGGGAGGGGAAGAGATGAGGAAGAGGGTGGGACACAGGATCCTTGTCACCTGTGCCACACCACCACCCCCCCAGAGGCACGGAGGAGTCTGAGGCCCTGAGCAAGAACGAGCTGCGGCTTCCTGGGTAGCCAGGGGGAAGCTGCGAGGCTTTAGACACAGTTCCCAAACTGTGCACCGAGGCACCCCAGGGAGCCTCGGCACACTCCTGAGACCTGCAGAGTATTTGACTTACTTAGACGAGAAAGGCGCAACCGTTGATGTCTGACCCCGCTGGAGCCACCAGCTGCTGGTAGTCTACAGTGCCACCTCCAGAGCCGCGACAGCCCCTCTGGGGGGTCCTGTCCTGGTGACGCTGGGTTTGCTGTCGTTACAGATTAGAAACAAGTACCTTGCAAAAATCAGTATGGATTCCCAATTTGGTTCCGGATTTGAAAAGCTGCCCAGTGCCCGATGGGCACACATATCCCATTAGTAAGTAATTTGGTTATTTAAGAATGAAATAAAAAATTATGTGTACTATATTTTCAAGTGGCTATTAAGTTGTTAGGACTCAAATATTTATTAAGGTGTTTGGATCTAACTACTTAATAAATGAAACTATTAGGTATTTCTTGGGGCTTTGGAATGTCGTGAAAAAAAAAAAAATCACCGAGGCACTCAGGGAACCAAGAAAGTTTGGGAACTTCTCTTGGGGGATCTTGGCCCGAAGCCCCTCCCAACTCGGAGCAGGTAGGTCGCAATAAGGAGAGTAATCACCGCTAACAACCCTCTGCCTTCAGATGAAAGCAGCTCACACACGGGGACACAGACGAGAAAGTGATCAGGAAGTGATGACCATCACTGCTATTACTACGTTTTTATCTACATGATACCCACAGGAGGTGGGGTGAGGTCTCCAAGTCAGTCGGCAGGTGTGGGGAAGATCCTCACTCTGACCCCCACGTGCTGCCCCCTGGTGGACACACAGGCGAGGGCCGGTTAGAGCTTTAAGGCCGAGGCCCCAGCACCTCGGCGGGGAGCCGGGAAGGCCGAGACCACTGAGGGGCAGGACGAGAGGCCTCTTGGAAGGGCCCGAGACAACTGAAGTGGATCGGGCTCCGTCCACGTGAAAGCCTCCCACAAGGTCTAGATGGGCCCATTGACTCCTGGGGTTCGACAGTCCAGCCTCTCTGCAACAGGCACCAGGAGGGTCCCAAGGAGACACCAAGAGCAGGGACCCTCTCCCTCAGCTACCACCAGGTCACGAGGACACACCCTCTGTGCCCCAAGGTGCAGAGGGGCGCAGGGAAGGGATGCTCAGGAAGCCTGAACGTAGATCCCAAACAGCCAGGCCGAGATAGCGCACCTCCTCCGGGCCCACTCGGTTACTCCCGCCGGTCTGGACCCGACATCTCTCCAAAGCAGGGTCAGGCCCTAGCGTGAGAGAGAAGCTACATTTTCTCTGCACATGGGGTGCATGTGAGTGAATGTGACCCCATGCCACACAAGGCAAGGCACCAGGGATGGGTGGATGCAGAGAAAATGAGCCATGGCTGAGCCGGTGGGACCCGCCTTGGAGCTGCCCCGTGGCCTGGTCCACTGAGGAACAGAGGAGCGGGTTCCCAAGTAGCTTCCCCACCTCCCCGGGCTTTGGGCCTACCTTCCTCACACCTGCAGCCACAATGGGCCCCGCACGGCTGGCTCTGCCGTGTGCAGGGGGAGGGTAGCCCCCCACTGTGCCTGAGAAAGCTAGACAGCGTCACGTGAGGAAAACACCCAGAGACCTCAGACCAGGGGGCACACCTAGGCTGCCAGAGTTCACCCAGGTCCCGCTGTGCCAGGCTCCCCTCTGCCCTCCTTGACTGGCTTCCCTCCCGCAGGGCCAGGCCCCGTGTAGTAGCAGAGGGGGGTTTACAGGCGCTCAGCTGCCAATAAGATGTAAAAACTTAGCTCGCGTTTTCTAAAGTTTATAAATAGCCTCAGAAAAGGAGCTGGAGCATGCTTCTTAGTAAATACAGCTGACCCATTTTCCTCGTTCTTCACCAGGAATAAAGCGACTGTTACCACGGAAAGTACAGAGGAGTCTAAATATATACCTCCTCCTCACAGGCAGCGAGATCAGAAACGCGGCCGGCCCCAGCAGCTGAAGGGAGAAGCCGGGCCAGAGTCCCTCCCGCACTTCAGAGGTGACCCCGGTGAAGCCCGTGTCCCAGCTCAGGAAGGGGGCAGGCCCCTGCTCTAATGTCACCTAGCCCAGCCGGGCTTTGTCGCCCTGCCCCCTCCCAAGCAGCTAGCTTTCCCACCGTCTTCTTGGTTTCTGCTGTCGTCTCCCCAAGTAGAAGGAAAGCTTGGGAAGAGCAGACGTTTCTGGGGTTCACTATTTACGCCCGGCCCCAGGAATGGTGGCTGGCACGTGATGAATCGACACTTAACCACACGAATGGCTTAGTGACTGTGTGCCCAGGCCTGGCTGAGCTGTTACTGGTTTGATTCCGGCCCCCCTCTTTGGTGGGGGCTGCAGACCACCCCCCTGACAGCTTTAGGGGGGTCCTTGCTCCTGGGAGGGTCTATGCCTGGGGGCGCTGTCTTCCCCCGCCTTTTGGCAAGAGCTGCGGTACAAACAACTATCACCCAAACCCAGCAGGCCTTGGTGGTTCGGAGAGAAAGAACGTGACCTCTAGGCAGGCCCACAGGAAGGCAAGACTCTGTCCACTGCTCTGTCCCTAACACCTGGCACATGACAGGTGCTTCATCACCATGCTCAAAGGGACAGCTGCTTCCTGGGGGCCCTGGGACACGGCCCCGTCCTGCATCCGGCTCTGGCACAGACACACTGTCTGGAAGACCTGCGCTCAGAAGGGCTGCGGGCAGGCACCAAAGCCTCCCACGCTCTATGTCCCCTAGGAACCGAGGGAAGCACGGAGAAGGGGCGACTAGCATGGCAGGGCCAGCTCGGGAGGACCTCCAGGGGATGGGGCTTGCCACTCTGAGGAAACTGGAAAGTTCCCCCCAGACATTTCAAAGCACTGAAGTCTCTGGCCACACAAGGAGAGGGACACCCAAGGAGAGGGACACGCAGAACCAACACAGTCCAGTGGGGACGGTGGTGAGGGACGCTCGAGGCAGCTTTCCATCAAGGCCAGGAGGCCAGCAGAGAGAATTGGCTGGTGGCTGGGGAGCCAAGGTCACCGTGCAGGTAGGATGCTGAGCCAGGCCCCAACAAAGGGCACCTGGTTTTCAGTAACTGGGACAGCAGGGGCAGACAGGTACCCCCACCTTTCTTCCTGCCCCAGTGGCCAGCTCATCACCGCCAAGCAACACCGTGTGGCTGCCCACTTCTTGCCCATGAGGCCCTTCCCAGGCTGTCGGAAGCCTGTTCCCCGACCCCATCTACCAGCCTCCATTGCGCACACTGGACCTTGAAGAGGCCAGGCCTGGGGACAGAGACTGGGGAGGGCTGCCTGTCAGTCCTCCTCACCACGCCAACCCTTAAATCTCCTTCAACAGAGGGACACCCGGAGCACCTGTCCCCAAGAAACAAAAGCCAGCCAGCCCGCTAGCCAAATCAAGCAGGGGAGTTAATAAGGGCCGGTCCTCACCCTTCTTGCACTCCGGTCCTGGCGGCGACATGAGGACACCAGTCTATCACGGACATTCGGAAGTGCGGGTTTGCACCCTCTTCACCTCCCCACACCACCGGACCCCACAGCACCATCCCAGGGCCTTGCACACAGCAGGCGCTCAACCAGGGCTGAGGGCTGGCTGCCTGCACATAAAACTCAAGCGAGTGCTGGGAGCTCGGTGAGTTCATGCTGCATTCCTGAAGTCTCTGTTCTTTTATTGGTTTTTCCCTCTAGATTGACTTTAATTCATCATGTCGGCTATGATCATAAAAGAGCTTAATTGATACTTATTTGATGGCATCTACCTTACCCATGAAATTTATTACTTCACAGAGGAGCAAGCAGGGACCGTCTCTGGAGAGCCACCTCCTTTATCGTCTACCAGACTCTCCCGGTACACGCGGTGGGGGGTGGGGGGGGCGAGTCCAGCCCCCCCGGATGAACACCTGGCTCTCCGGGGAGCCTGGGAGCCGGTGGGAGTGGGGAGTGGGGGTTTGAAACACGTCTGCAGGCCCTTCAGTGCCTTCCCATCAGGGGGGGCCTGGCTCCCTTCTCCATGAACGACGACTCTCAGAAGTCACACCGTGAGCCCGCGGGAGGCCCCACAGCCCCACTGGTCCTCTCAGGACAGGCACCTGCAGGCCCCACGGGACGTCTGCTGTCCTGAGAGCCTCGGGTACCACGGAGGGAGAGGCTGAGCCCTGCTGCGCTGCCCAGACGCTGCGGGAGCAGCCCCCCAGCGGCCGTCTGCCCGCTGTCACTGGGACCCCCAGCCCAGGCAGCCCAGAGCCAGCAGAAGTGCTGATGGACGGTTTCGCTGCATCTGGGGCGAAGCGTTAGGGAGCCAGGAACAACTGGGATGCTGCTCAAGCCTCGCTGCCTGTGGGGCCCCGGGCAGGCCCCTTCCTTCCATTCAGCTGAGTGATGGCACTGGGGACGAGGGACAGATTTTTGCCGTTTAAGAAATGAGAGAGAGAGGGAGAGAGCAGATACAAGAGAAAAAATTCTTCATCAGCTAAACTTACTCCATTTGAAGCAATACCCTTGATCTTCACATTATGTCCCTCACATTGCTGTTAAAAGAGTCTTCCGTTTATGAAATGGTGACACAGTGGCCAACCATTGGCTTTTAATGGTCTCAGTCACATGAAATAGTTTTTACATTTGACTAGTTTGTGATGTCCACGTTCAGGGAATGGCCTGGGTAGGTGGCCCCGGATCAATTCCACATCCAAAAGGCTGTGGTTTAGGACCTTCCCTGCAGAAACGGGGGAGCAGCCTCTCCTCCCACCAAACATACTTGCAAAGCCCTACCCTGGTTCATCAGCTCAGACACCCGGCTCGGGTTTCACGCAGCCTCAGTCCTCCGCAGGCCCCTGCAAACCTAGGGCCTCCTGTCTCAGCTCCCGGGGTGCCTGCTCTGGTGCCCCCTCCTCCCGCTGGGCCCTCAGGGCTCCAAGAGCACTGAGCGGATGGAGAGCTTGAGGCTCAAACAAAACAAAATCCTTCAAACCCCAGCAAAACCTGCCCTGCTTCCCAAGCCTCAGCTCCGCCAGCAGCACCTGGCCGGGCCGAGGCAGGGCAGTGGCCACAGACACACACACACACCTCCAGAAAAAGGCGTCAGCAGATCTGCACTTTCCAAAAACAGCGTGTTTTCAGGTCACAAAACAGAAAGACGCCAGCCAAAAAACGCTGTGGCCTTCATTTCCAGAACGGCACCATGGCCTCGCAGCGCTCTGCGCCGGCTCTGGCTTGCTGGGCCTCACCTGGCCTCGGCAGCCGCGGTCGGTCGGCTCGCAGCCACTGCACCTGCAGCCGAGGCTGTCGTAGCTGCCGGCGCGGCTGGGCCAGGGCCACATCCTGTTCCGCTCTGGGCCCCGGAGAGGGAGGGCACAAACCCCTCCAGCCACTGGACGGCGGCACAATGGATTGCTGGATCTGGAGCGTTTTCTAGAAACTCGCAGGGCACCGTCTGCCTCCGTCCATGTGCCCCCTGCTGTGTGGGCCACACCCCTGGGCCTGGGGCAGGACAGGAAGTAGAAGCAGGGGCGTCCTTGGGGAGGCGGATAGGCTGGTGCTCGTGGCATGTGGATGCCAGACGAATACGGTTTCGAAGCCACAGTATTTCCCGAGCACAAACAGTACAGTAAAGCCGAGACATTTATATGCAATTGGGAGACATTTATCCTGTGACAACATTCTATTCCAATGACTTTTCTATTACCGCCAATGATTAATGATGTAAATTCTGTCACTTCTGATGATGGATGCAGGGCAGCCGAGGGGCCTTTGCATAGATTACCCAAACCCCAGCTTCCCATTGGCTCTCGGGACAAATGTGGTCCTTGCTTCAGTCAAGCATAAAGGTGAAGTTTTTTCAGACTAGGAAAACATATTCTTCTTCAGGACTCTCAGAAGCAGCAGGTTGGGGCCTGGGTGAGAGGGTGCTCCTGCTCGGACACGGTGTGCCTTCAGCCCAGGGCTTCCCGGGCTCACTCCGTGTAAGGATGATGGCGTGACGCTTCGCCAATAGGAGCTGGGAAGGCCTTCGCCACTGGTGCCACAGCAGGAAAGTCAGGGGCAGGTGAGCAGGGCCCGGGCCTAGGGTGTTGGGGCCCTCTAGATGCTGAGTCTGACAAACCTCATACAAACTCTCCACCACAGCCCTGGCCAGTGGCTCCATTGGTTGGAGCATCGTCCCATACACCAAAGGCTTGTGGGTTTGGTCGTTGGTTGGGGCAGTTACGGGAGGCAGCCAATCGATGTTTCTCTCTCTCTCTCTGAAATCACTAAATATAGCCTCGGGTGTGGATTTAAAATATATATATTTAAATCCTCTACCACAGCTGACTGGGCCTGCCATCACCTGGTACCTGCAGCCAACTCCCACCCCACTCTAGGCCAACCTCACTCTTGCCCTCCACGCCGCACGCGTTCTGGACTGCCTGCAGTTTCTTGGGCACACCACGCTCTCTCTGGACACCGCATCATCACATGGCAACTGCCCCTACCTGGAACAATCTTCCTCTCCCCAGTCCCCGTCACCTGGCTAACTCCTGCTCATCCTCCAAGTCGCGGCTTAAAGATCACTTGCGCAGAGACATGTTCCCTGACCCGCCCACCCAGACCACACGGCTTTGCTGTCGGCCCCAGCGCTGGCCTGTGATTGTGCCCTCCCACCTCCTACCACACCTCCGGCCTCACACTGGGTGAGCTCAGGGTCCGCGCTGGTCCCGGTCGGCGCCAGCCAGCCCAGCACCCTGCACAGCGCCGGCACAGACCAAGTGTCAGCTACACGGTGCTCAGTGGCACACAGCACAGGGAACCTCTGTGCACAGCGGGCTTCTTCCCACTCCTCCCTAGAAGGGAAACTCCCTGGAGCCCAGGACTACGGGGAGTTCATCTCTGGACCCCTGGGGAGCCTGCCACAGATCTCAAACAGAGCAGGCGTTCAGAACATATTTATGGAGAAACTGGGAAGGAAGAAAGAATAAGACCTCATAAAAGTGCAGGGCACCTAAATATTCAGTGGCCTCATTCATAAGGCAAAGGCTTAAAAGTTTAAAGAAGGAGAGAGAATTGATGTGAAGTGCGCAGCAAGCACGCGGGCCTGTAAATCAAGCTGTTGTAAATGCCGCGGGGAAAGCGCCCAGCCTCCCTGCAGACGCGTGGAGAGGAGCTGTAATTCAGAGCGGGCGGGCCTTACAGGAACTCAGCACGCCTGCTCACGGGCCTGGATTCCTGGCACTCCTAACTCAATTTGGCCATCTCTCTCAGCATCCTTTCTTGGAAAAAGAATAAGCTTTCTACCCGGTGGTGCCTGGGAACGGCGCGGCTCCGTGCTACCAGGTGGAGAACCCGAGATCTTGTCCTGGGGATTCCCCCGGGGACAAGAGAAGGCCGAGGAGAAACACAGAGACATGGGGCCCCAGCTCCCTGCGCCGTCCCTTCCCAGGCGGGGTGGCTGCCTCCCAGGGCACACCCTGGAGACTCTGGGGCTCCACTGCCCGCGCCCAGTGTAAGAGACCCACCAAAGAGCACCTGACACATCCAAAGACTCCGAATGCACAGCCCAGGGCAGGGTCATGCTGAGCCGGCGTCTGGGAGAAGCCTCGTGGGGGGAGCAGACTCTCGGTTGGAGAGGTGACGGGCCCAGGAGAGCTCACTGGGGACAGCCCACCTCCAGGCCCTGCTAAGAGGCAGGCACGGTCAACAACAGGGCTGCCGCTGGCTTTCTCAGTGACCCTGAACACCACTGACCCCTCGCCCTCCCCAGACCTCTACTCCACTGGGCGAGGGACCATGGCCAGTCAGAGGCCCGCAGCTGCTTCCTGCACAGCCACATCAGCCTCCTGCCGGGACTCTGCCCCCTGCCCCAGGGGCCTGCCCCCCTGCACACCTCTTCTCTGAAGCCACGTCTCAGAGCCCCCACTCTCCTTTCAGGTGCACTGGTCTCCCCCACTTTGAAGAGCAATATTTACCAGGATCTCTCCCAAATTCTTCCCACCTGATGGCTCTTCTTCTCCTTCCTGTGAAACTTCTGAAACTAGCTTGCATTGACCAACCCCCGCCCCACCCGCCACCCCCCATCAGGAAGCCACACGGGAGACACAGCCTGAGTCCCCAGGAGCACAGGTCACAGAAAGGGCAAAGGGCGGAAATTCGGAGCCCTTACAAAATGGCTGAGTGAATATGCATACCCCACCACCAAGATTATTTTCCAGGTTTGGCTTTTAGGTTCTTGGAGTAAAAGGAGTGAAAAATCTAATTTTTGAAACCTTCGTAAGTATATGCATTTAAAAAAAATAAAACTAGCTAAATGAATCCACTTTTGCCTGACAAAGTAGAGGAATCCAAAGCTCCTGGATTTTAAAAGCTTCCATTAAAGCAGCTTTTCTTTTTTCAAAAAATAACGAACTGAAAAATAAATCAGAAGGCTTCGTGACGCCCCAGGCCATCAGGAGGCCAGAGTGGGGCTGCCTGGCCTGTCTTCCCTGCCCCCAAGGCGGCTTTGCCTCCGCATCGCGCAGAATTAGAATTCTGCTGTGTTTTTTTTTTTTCTGCTGTGTTTTTTGCAGGAGGCGCAGTACGTCTTCATCAGTGCTACGGCAGGCTCGTAAATTAAGATAAAAAGCTGGCAAGATGGAGACAAGAATGTGTTCCTGGGGAGGGAGACAGAGCAGCAGAACAGCACCCCAAGTTCGGGGCTCCTGACATCCCCCTGCCTAACAAGGCCCCCCGCATTCCCTCAGACCAACTGAACCGAAAGCCCAGCTTTTCCAAACCAGGCCTGGCCTGGCTGCGTCTCCCCGAGGGGAAGGTCTGTGAGCCCGCCGTGCATGTGTGCCACCCCCCCGCCCCCCGCCAAGATCTGCCTGGCATCGGCCCTGAGGACGGGAGACAGTGCCCCGGGCAGCTGTGCCAGGAGCAGAGGCCCAAATAAACGGCCGTGGGCGGCTACTAGCTCAGGCACTCACTCCGTAGCTCTGTGTGTGAATCTGCTTCACCTGATTCAAGTGCGTACTCATTCATCCGAGAGCTTATGTGGCACCTATTACATGCATGAGGCGCTGTCCTGACACCACACACAGCAGCAAAAAGCCAGTCGGACCCTGCCTCTCTGCACCCGACAGTCAGCGGGGAAGGAGGACATCGGACAGACCCCGCGGGAACAAGCGGCTGTGACGCAGCTCGGCCCGAAAGCCTGTATGGGATGCCCACACGGTGCAGCCTCTCGGTCCCTCTCAGGATGCCCTGGGCCAGGTGGACTCCTCATTCGCCTCCACATCTGTCCTTGCCTGCTCCCACCCCTACCTCCAGACACCCCCCTGCGCCCAACTCCATGCCACCGCCGGGAGCCTGCCCCGGTCTTCTCCCCGCCTCCTCCCCATCAGCACGTTCCTCAGCTCAGCCTCTGTCCCGGAGCCCAGAGCCTGGCCCAGCACAGCCGAGGGCATCACACAGCACCCTGAAACTAGGTAAGAGGAATGAGTGAACTTCGGAGCAGGCACCAGTTTGCTGGGGGAAGCTTCCAGGAAGAGGCTGATCAGTCTCTCCTGGAGGAAGGTAGGAAGGTGAGGGGGTGGGAAGGGAGGGAGAAGTAGGGCCAGGGCCTGGCCAAGAGCTCCGGGGGGTCACACAGAGCGCTGGCCACCAGGGCCAGAATGCCTCCCGTCCCATGACGGTGCTCTGCTGGCAAGGGCACCCCCACGAGGCTGGAGGAACAGGGAACCAAAAGGCCAGCAGCTCTGGGAGGTCCCTGCAGGTTCACTCAGCAGAGCACTGAGCAACCTGATGAAGCAGATGTCCTGCTACATGGGACTCACGGGAGTGTGGGTGTGGGTGGCCCACTCAGCCTTCCCAAGCATCCAGGCCAGGGATGTGAGGGGCGCAGGGGGAGCCGGGGCAAAGAGGAGGGCACACATCTGGAGCCCAGTGGAAGGCGCTGGCCCCTGAAATGCGGTCCTCTGCCACAGCCTTCGTCCCCAGGAGTGTTCACCAGTGTGAGAATAGAGAACGGTCCTCAGGTCCTTTTAGGGACAGGGGCAGAAATAGGGGTGACGCGGCTGACTCGGGGTCGCACACAGCACAGCGACAGCACCGGGAGAACAGGACAGGACGGTTGGTGCTGGGAAGGCGGCCCAGCCGGAACCTGACTTTGTGGTGTCCGGCCTGGATTCAAATCCTGCCTCCGCGACTGACCAGGGGCGTGCTGTGGGGCAGGCCTCATAACCACCACGCCCGAGCGTCCTCCCCTACAAAAGGCCTCCCCAGGTGTCCGGCTGGGTAGGTGGGAGGGTTCTGTGGCACATGCATGGTGACAGGCAGCAGGTCTGGTGGCAGTCCAGAGCAGCTATGACAGCGTATCCCGTGCCCTGGGGTCAAGTCTGCTGCTGAGAGGGAAGCAGAGGTGGGCACAAGGGACCTGGGAGAAGGTGGCAGCCCGGAGGACAGGTGGATAGAAGGGCCACCCAAAGGTGCCTCCCCAGGTAGCACACCCCTGCTGAGAGCACCTCACCCAGCCAAACTGTCAGCACCGTAAACCATCAGCCTCTGTAGGGCGGCAGCGAGGCGGCAAGGTTATTCAGAGCAGCGCAGAGAAAGGTTCGTCCCCCGGGCTCCTCGTGCACCGACAGACCGCAGCGAGAGGAGCGCGCGGGCCCCGGGAGGCCAGCGGGAGAGAGATGCGCTTTAATATTTCATCAGTGTCCCATTAGCTACACAACACACATCTTCACATGTGGTGACTTCTTGGGGAGAATGTCTCATTCAGAAACAAGCAGGAAGCACGCCAGCCCGCGAAGCATCCTGAGGCAGCCAGTCGGAAAGGACTTGACCTTCAGGGTTACAGTTACCTAGGCCGCTGAGCTCCAGTGCTCCTCAAGCCTGCTCGTCTGGGACCCAGAGCCGAGCAGCCGAGCTGAAGCACAGCCTTCCGCGCGCCTCAAGCCAGGCTCGGCCCGCTCACCCCACCAGCCTGCCCCAGCAGAGCCACCCGCCAATTAGGGGATCCTACAACCTGGGCCACCAAGGCTGCTCACCCTTCAGGTGCTGAGCAGGACGGGAGGGGAGGAGACAGGGATTCAGAAAGATGAGGGGCAGGGTGTCCTCAGCTATCACTGTGCAGATCACTGTCACCTTCATTTGCTCGACAAACACGTCCCAGGCACCTAGTGTGCGCCGGGAAGAGCGGGCCCAGGGCAGGAGCACGCGGACGGTGCAGGCGGCAGAGGATGCTGCGGCTCTCACAGCAGACCCAAGAGGCGGCCTCAGTGCCTCGTTCGCAGGTGATGAACCGCTCAGGGAAGTTAACTGCCCTCAGCAGCTCCAGCCCCCAACTCAGCTGCCCCTCCTTGATGCTGGGGCAGGGGCGGAAATAGGGAGGGTTGGAGGGATGGGGGTCCCAGATCTGCTCTCTTCTCAGGCAACAGCCACCCCTCCATTAGAGATGAGGACGCACACGGGAAGACACTGTGCAGAGGGGCCGTTTCCTGGCATTTAGACTTGTCCCTGCCTCACTCTGGAGGGACAACTGCCATACATGAGAGCACAAGGAGTCAAGGAAGTGACAACAGGCAGTGCCCTCTGGGCTCAGGCGGGCCACCTCATGCACACGGCCCCCTGGTTCTCTGTACTCCCTCCGAGGGCTCTTCACAGAGCCCGCCCACCACTCCTGCCCCAAGCAGAAGTCGATATCCACGGCCAAGGAGCAGAGGGCATCTGGCCTCCAGGGACACCTCCTGGTTCCCTCTGATTCGGTCTAATTTAAAGCACAGGACGCTGGCCAGGAGTGGCAGGCACAGGGGATGTCTGAGAGGATGTAATTAATGCAGCTGTTCTAAGCGGAAGGTCGTGCCTTGCGTCCTCATTAGCAGATGCACCGCACTCTAGGACGACATCCTGGAGGACAGCAATGGGGCCGCACCACACGCTTTTAGGCCCACACCTCACCCGCCACTGCAGCTCACTCACTGCTGAGCAATCTCAAACAAAGCACTCCCCGCAGGAGGAGGTTCTGGACCTGGAAAGGCTGGTGGCCCAAGAGCCAGGCCCAAAGCACCTTGGGCTCAGCGACCACGGGCTCCCACAGGGACCGGTTAGGTGACGGGAGAACACACCCCCCCTTAAACAGTCCCATTAAACATTCCCGTGGTTCCTGCCCACTCGCTGTGTCCTATAAACACAGGAGGCCAAGACAACCTTCCCAAATCGTGCCACGTCGGAGCGACCAGGGGAGCAGAGAGCAGTTCTCCCATGGCTCAAGATCACACCAAGTCACATGAGCGTTTCCCCTTCAGAACACAAGACCAGCACTTCTCTAAAAATATTATTTGAGCTGGCTTTCCCTTTCAGCCTCAAATGCGGCAGAAACACCCCTGGAGAGAGCCCTGTACAGTCAGACTCCAGCCTGGCTCGGAAGAGACACGCAGGTCTCACCTCCCCCGTGACTCTCCCCACGCAGAAGCCGGAGGAAAACTGAGCAAGAAAAGAAAACCAGGTGCTATGTTAGCGTCTGGAGATCACTGCTCTCCTTTGCCACTCATTGGTCACCTAGGGACAGCCGACGGCAGCTCTGGAGTCATCTGGATTGTGACCTTTAGTTACGACACAGCAGAAGGAAAATAAAGTGTCCCTCCAACGGCTGAGCAGGCACCTGGGCTGTCCAACAGGGGACGCTGACTTAGGGCATCCAGCAAGGGGTTCTGCCCGGACCCCAAGACCTACTTGGTATCCAACCAGATAGAGCCAAAAGCCGAAAGGGGTTCTGCGGACTCCACAATGGCACATGGCGAGAAGGGCCCGTGGACATGAGGACTGGGAAGCAGGACACGGTTGGCTACTCAGAGCCTGCCCCAGGCTGGGCTGCCCTCAGGATAAGCAGCTGAAACAGAAGCAGGAAATCTTTCTTGGCTTTAGGTGAAGGCCAGAGGGAGACACCCAAGAGTGGCCACTGTTTCTCAGAGCTGAGCCTGAAAAATGAGACCTGGGGAGTTCATTTGTGCACACAGGTTCACATTACCTGGGTCATACCCAAGATGACAGGTCAGCCCTGGTTGGTGGGTGACCTGTTCTGGGGCTTCCTCCTGGGGCCACCCCACCTGCTCCACTTAGGTACACATTGCAAACCGACAATCTCCCAACCTCCCCAGCTCCTTGGACAACTACAGTCTTCTACACCCCTCCCCCACGTATCTGGACCTCTGCCAGGTATAGCCCACCCCTTTGCTGCATCAAGTGGCCAGTGGGCCTGCACTAGGCCCACCTGCGGGGGGAGACCCACTCACCAGAGACCTGCATCCCCCATGGGAGAGGTCCCTAGGACCAGCAGCACTGACCTGGGCTTTTTCTGGCTCTGAACTTCAGGGGGGCACCTGCCCCCCACCCACCGCCCAGGGTCCGCAGCCTTTCTTTACATGTCATTGCAGGGAGTTCTGAGAATGGACACTTCTGCTTAGGAAGTGCATCTGTAAGTCTTCTTCCAAGTGCGGCTGGTGCAGGGAGGCAAAACCGACGTTTCACACATATTTTGAATTCACAGTAACTCTGTCCAAATGCAGACGACTAGGTGACTTGACTGCATGTGCCCTTTCACAGATATTACTGAAAGTCCCAAGCATTCTCCAATGGACATTTAACAGTTCAGATGACCAAAGCAGACAAATCCATTGAGTTTTCCCTTCAGGCAAGGAAATCTTTGTTTTCCTGAAGGGCAAGAGAGAACATGGCAAGCCAGCCTGCTTAATCCTACCTGCCCCCACTGAAAACATGGAAAAAGGATTATGATATAAAATGACCAGGATGCGTGTGGTTATTATTGTACTGTACCATGTTATTCTTTGATTCAAAGCCTTTTAATTACATTTAAGTTGATCGAGCAGTTTCAGCAATGATTCCTCAATCCTCGTGTGTGCTTCTGTAGGCGCTGGAATGGGGCTGAACGAACACCGCACACCTACCTGTCAACACGGTCCTGGCCAGAAGCCGCACGCTGAGGCAGCAGGCACAGCCCGTCCCACCGGGCAGTGCTGGAGGGCGAAGCGAGGGGCCTTGGGCCGATCCCCAGGGAGCTGTAGAGTGGGGGCCCACCACACCGCGTTCCCACAGCCCCACGAGTAGGGTTTTGTCACAGGTAAAGCTCATTTTAAACATTTTATGTCTACCTCCCAACCCTTCACCCCAAGAAAATAAAATGAAGGCAACTATGGCTCCAACTATCGACTCCAACGGTGTCAAGCCTGGAAAGGGTGGCAGGGCCACCTTCCCAAGAGGCCCGACCCGATGGGGATGAATCGGGAGGTGAGCGAGCTGCCCATTCACTGACACAGACTCTTACTTCAAATATCTGTCTCAAATATCCGAGGTTAGCATCTGCAGCGGGCAGGGAACAGGGTCCCCTGTGGTGGGAAACCGAGCTGTGGGTGGGACAGATGGTGACAGCGAGACCGAAGGCCAGGCCACCGGCCTGCCTACCACGGGGAACGGCTGGCCCCACAGAACTCTGGGCATCCCCTGCCCCAGGCCCAGGCCAGCAGCCACACTCGCGGTCAGAGCGTAAAAGCCCCTTCCTCCCGGGGCCTAGTCTCCAGGGACACAGAGAACACACAGAAATGGAGATGGCACGATGTCAGGCAGCTGAAACCCTGGAAGAAAGCCAGCAGGCAGAGGGGTGGGGAGGCCGCCGCGCGAAGGGGGCATCTGAGCAGAGCTGAGGGGCCGGGACACAGTAACCGGGCTCCAGGCAGGCGCAGCAGGTGCACAGGTGTGGAGAACCGGGAGACTGAGGCCTGAGCACCCGGGGCCTGACAGTCACGGAGGACTGCAAGTTCGAATGGAGGTGTGGCGGGGCCGGAGCCCCGTGCCCCATGTGAGGAGGACCGGGCTGGCTCCTGAGCAGGGCGGGGCAGAAGGGCTGGGCGGCTGGCCAGGCACCAGGGCTCTCTGAGAAGTGAGGGCCACAAGGCCCGCTGCGGTGGCTCTGACCCCGGGGATGGACGCCCATACTCCCGTTGGGCTGGCCTGGTTCCTGCTGTCAACTCCGTCTTCCACGTGTCACCAGGAAGGGACTGCCACCCCAGGGAATGGTGCAAGCTCGCTGTCTGGCAGGAGGCACATGAGCCTCAAGAAGTGCCCTGGCTTCTGAAGGTCACAGAGCGGTGGTTTGGACGAAGCCCAGGACTCCTCAGTTGCCACCATTTGAAGCTCACCCTGAGTACACGCTGCTTCAAGTGTCCCTGAATTGAACTGCGGCGACCCACTCTCGTCCTTTAAAATCTCTGCACCCCGTCCAGAAATCTGGGAGCGGGGAGGCGGGAGTGGGGCCACAGGCATGGCACAGCTGAGGCTGCAAGTTACTTTGTCAGGACTCCTTCCAGCGTGAGCACCTAGAGGTCAGGGACTGTGTCCCTTTGTCCGTCTCAGAGCCCAGATGTCTGGCGACTCAGCAAACAGCAAATGTTGACGGTGTGCTCGGGCTCGAGGACACCCGCAACTCCTGTTCCACAGCTCAAGGGCACAGTGGGAACCACACACCAGGTTTCCAGAATGCAAGCAGACTGAAAAGCAATTAGAGGAGACAAATCACAAATACTTAAATACCGAGGCCTCAAAAGGATGTCTATTGTGGAGAAAGACCTCCATTTCCTCTTTAGACCTGAGGACCTTGCTGGATGACAGCGAGGCTGGCCACTGTGGCTCGGGCAGGACGGCTTTGAACTTCGCTAAAGCACAGATTCTGATTTAGTGAAGAAACCTGCTCTGGCCCCAAGCAAATCATCACTGTATGAAAATATTCACACAGCACCTTCCCCTCTCACTCCCTTCAGGGAAAGACTGGCACACTCAAAAACGAGGGGGTGGGAAAATTAAATAAAAAATATATTTAGATAACAGCCACAGAGCAAGGATGGGAGGCACAGATTTCTGAGCCAACTTCCAAATTCATGCCACTCCGATCTGCCTTTGAAACAATCTCACTTGGCCTTCTGTTGCTCAAACAGTAATTATTAGAGGCATCAATTAAAAACGCCCCGCTCGGCTGTTCCCATGGCCGAGGTCTCTGGCACAGCTCAGGCCCTGCCTGCAGCCCCCTCCCCCACCCCCTCGCTGTGCCAGTGGGGGCGGGCCTCTCCTCTGGTTCTGGGGCCACTTTATTTTAGGCCGGAGTGGGGGGAGGACAAGTAGCTGACAACATGAGGCTCTCCTTCCATCTCTAATCAGCAACTGTGGCCCGGACAGCAGGCCTGGATGGGGCGTGGGCACTCACTCCTCAGTGAGAGACCTCCCCCAGCCTCCTCCCACCCCACCCCCGAGGACAACCCTAGAGAGTCAGATCCCCAGGACCATTTCATCAGGCCACGAAGGAGGAAATCCCCCTTCTTGGCTTCACCTCTGGGAAGCTCCAGATCAGAGTGGTCCTTCCTGGCTTTGAGATCGAGGGTGACTCGGAGGGCCAGAGCGCAAACTTTCCAACATCACAGCGAGAAAGTGCCCCAGCTCCACACCCCACAGGGTGTCCAGAGGGGGGGCAGGACCAGAGGGCATGGATGGGGCTCCGTCGGGCTGCCCCGGCAGCCACCCTGCACCTCGGTGGCCCTTTACTGAGCGCCTTCTACGTCCGAGGCCATGTCTGGCTCCCGAGCACGAGTGAGAGGTGCAGGCACCGCCCCCAACGTGCAACAGACACAGGCACAAATTACTACTAAGGAAACAGGCCAAGCGCCACGTGACAACAATCCATTGGGCCGGGGGTGCTCCCAAATTCCCAGGACAGGCGAAGGGTTTCACCGTCACTCTAAGGAGCCGAGGTTCCTCCTGCAGAGCGGGGATCCCTGAGGGCAGGAGTGGGTTGTAGAGACAGGAAGAACAAGGCAGGGAGACCCAGAAATGGTTTGGGGGTTCGCAAGGGCCCACGCTGGGGCAGTGGAGGGAGACAGGGAGAAGACAGGAGGCAATTCAAGTTCACAGGCAGAACCAAGGGATGGTCCTTTGTTCTCTAGGAAGCACCAAAGGGCGCCAAGGAGGACCCTGGATGGTGAGCCTCGGCCACTGGCCTCAGGGACACAGGGGTCAGGTGTTGGGAGTTAGAACGTTTGGTGTGAAATGGGGCGAGAGGCAGGGCCTACAGATCCAGATGAGGGTGTCATCAGCGCACAAACGGAAGCATCAGAAAGGATGACAGGCCGGCATTCTGCCAGGGGAGCCAGAGACAAGGCGGGGTCTGCATCGGGAGGCAGGAGGAGAGGGCGTCAGAGCCAGCGGAGAAAAAGACAGACACCAGGGCACAGGCTGCAGAGAAGCCAGGGAGGAGGAGAGGACCCAGGACCTAAGCGTTCCCAGGGAGTCCCAAGTTGGGGACTTTCTACTGAACGGGGTAAGGAGGCAGATGCCCAGCTTCTGTGGTTAAGGGAAGGATGGGAAGGGAAATGGGAGAGAGAAAACAGCAGCCGGAAAGACCTGAGAGAAACGTACGTAAAATGAGTAACAGTACATTTGTGAGTAGAGGGGAAGGATAGCAGATATCTAGATAGATATATAGTTTCAACTCAGAAGCAAAGCGTGGACGACGGATAACGCGGGAACGGCAGGCAGACTGGAGAGGCTGAAGCCGCACGCAAGGGCAACTCCGCCGTGGAGAGCGCAGAGGAAACGAACCGAAGCAAGACTCTGGCGCTGGAAGGGGCAGGAGCAAGAGCTGCTTTTCCCGGCCCGTCCTGTCGTCCCATCGCCACTGCCCCCCGACCCGGCTCAGTCCATAAGGCTGGAGTTCAGCCACATCAGCTTCTAGAAGTGGTTGCCCCTTAGGACTGAGGCGAAGTCTTCAAGCTCTTTGCAGCAATGATGTTCTATAAATGGTGAACGGGTGAAAACAAAGGCAGGTCCTGGAGGACCCAGAGTCAAAAGCAAGGGTTACTTACCTGTCCCTTCGATATTGTGACGCTCTGAGCAGTGTCACACGATCCTCTTGTCCCAGCAGAACACTGGGTAACGTCACTAAGATGCACACACAGAAACAAGGGCTATGCCAAAGGCACAGAATGAAAACCAACAACGCACGGCCAAAAGAAGTCAGAACTCGATGAATACCTATGAAAGCCGAGTTTCAAAGATACTTTTATTGAAGTGTAACTGACACGCGACACAAGGTACAGACTGTCGGTGGTTTTCACAGTGCCAGGTGGGATTCAGAACCTTCCCAGCACCCAGAAACTTTCTTGCCCTCTCCGCCTCCCTGCCCTCAAGAAACCACCTTTGACCCCCATGGGTCGGTCTCGTAAACACATACAGCTGACCCTGGACAACACAGGACTGAACTGCGCGTGTCCGCTTAAACCACGTGGATTTTTCTCGGTAACACCTGTGCTGTCTGTGACCTGCAGACGCAGAGGGCTGGCTGCAGGTAGGAAGCTACGTGCCGTTTAGTGCAGGGCTTTGGACCTTCTTGAGTTTTGGTATCCACGGGGGTCCTGGGACCTAATGCCACAGGCACGGACAGACAACTGAGTTTTGTGGGAGTGGAGTGCTATATGTGGATTTCCGACTGCACGGGGATGGGGGGAGTTAGGGCCCCAACCCCTGCGTCGTTCAAGGTCACCCATACTTCTTCCACGTCCAAGATCCATCCCCTAGGTTATATCAGAAGCTCATTATTTTCATTGCTCAGTAGCATTCCACTGGGACAGTTTATCATTTTGCAGCTGATGGACATTTAGGGATTTCTAGTCTGGGGCTTTATACAAACACTCTTGCTTGTACTAGTCCTTTTATAAATGTGTATTTTCATTTTTCTATAGCAAACACTTAGAGTGGACTTGCTGGATCACACCACAGACGTTCAACATCATAAAGATGGCCCGACAGGTCCCCAAAGAAGTTACACCACTTAACGCACCCACCAGCCACACCACAATCTCACCAGCATTGGATGCCGGTGGCGTTTTACTTCGGCCACTGACAGATGGTATCTCCTGGTGACTTTCATTTGCACCGCCCTGCTGAGAGACGGTGGCAAGCGTCTTTCCACGTTTATTGGCCACTCACATATCTTTCAGGAAGTACCTGTTCAAAGTGTCTGTCCATTCTAACCTACACACCTGTGCAACCGTATCATCAAACAGAAGATGTCTGCCACCCCTGAAATTCCCTTGTGCCCTTCTGTCACCAACTCTGCTCTGCCTCTGCCTCCGCCTCCAATCCCCAGCAACCACTATCTCCTTCCACGTAGTCTTACCATTTCAGGAATGCCATACAAATGGAATCAGGCAGCATGTGGCTTTTGATTCTCTTGTGGATTCTCTTCACAGAGCGTAACGCATGGGGGGGGTTCATTCCTGTCGCCCAGTTTGCTCCTTCTTATTGCTGAGCAGTGTTCCAGTGACGCTGCTGGGGCCTTCGTCGGCAGAGGGGCTTCTGGGCTTGCAGCTTTTGGAGACCACAAAGCAAGCCACTGTCGTCACTCACGCACAAGGTTTTGCATGAGCAGAACTGCTCATTCGCTCAACACCTACAAGTAGGACTGCTGGGTGACACAGTAGTACAGACCGAAGGTTTTCGTAAAGCGTAGGTCTGTAAGAAACGGCTCTGCCACTCTCTGTTCCCACCCGCACCGAGGACCTGGCGTTGTCAAGGTCTGTGTTGTGACCACACTCTAATAGGTGTGTACTAACCAGTAATCTCGCCGTAGACTTCAGTTTCATCTCCCTGATAACTAATCAGGCCAAACATCTTTCACGTCCTGAGGTGCCATCTGTGTGTCTTAACAAAGTGTCTATTCAATTCTCTTGCCCATGTTTAAAGTGGGTTGTTTCCACATTACTGAACTTTAAGGGTTCTTCACATATCCTGGAGACAAGTCCTTTATTAGATATATACTTTGCAAAGTTCCCTCCCACTCTGTGGCTTGTGTTTTCACTATCTTAATGGTATCCTTGGAAGAATAGAATTTTTAAGTTTTAATGAAGTCTGAAATCCACTTTTTTCTCTTATGAATTGTGCTTGTGGTATCTGAGAAATGTGTTTATCCCAAGCTCACAGAAACTTTCTCCTGTTTTCTTCCAGAACTTTTTTAGTTTTTAATCTAAACTTAGGTGTATGATCCATTTTGAGTTAATGTTCGTACACAGTAGGGGCACGGGCTGCTGTTGCTGGTTTTCTGCATGACATTCAACTGTCCCACCGTGACTTGTTGGATAGCCCACCCTTTCTCCGCGGAACGGCCTTTGCACCTTTGCCAAAAACCAACTGGCCGTCTCTGTGTGAGTCTCTTGCTGGGCTCTCTATTCCATCCCATTGATCTATGAATCTACTTTTTTGCAATACCACACAGTCTTGATAATTGTAGCTTTATAGGAAGTCTTCAAATTCAGAAAATACAATCATCTAGCTTTGTTCTTTTTCAAAATTGAGTTGGTTTTTCTAGGTCCTTTGTATTTCCATATAAAGTTCACAATCAGCTTGTCCAAATTTTGACAAGGATGGCACCAAATTCATAAATCAATTTAAGAATATAAACATCTTAACAATATTGAATCTCTCAATCCACAGTATACCCTTCATTCACCTAGATTTTCTCTCATTTTTCCCAGCAACAGGCTATAGTTTTCAGGGTAGAAGTATTAGATTTACTTAGTCTTATTGTAAGATATCCTATAATTCTGAAGCTATTGCAAATGGTAGTGATACTTTATCTTTTATTATTAATATGAGAAAATACAATTGACCTTGTATCTTGTAGCCTTGCTGAATCCACTCATTCTTTCAGGCGGTGCGCGCGTGTACGTGCGTGCGTGTGTGTGTGTGTGTGTGTGTGTGTGTGTGTGTAAATCAACAAAATATATTCCAAAATATTTTTCAGAATCATGTTGCTTACAAGTAACGGTTAGTTAGAGTCTAGAGTTCATCTGTCTGAAACACCAAAAGTTAGGTTCTTTTCAATGACTGGGAAGTGTCCACAATTTCGGGGGGGGAAAACCTTGGAGAGAATTCCATTTAACTGCACAGGCTGAGGCAGTAACACTTCTGCCTCAGAGTTGTATTCCTTTCCTGGTTAGACTGACACTCTCCTACCAGGGATGATGGGTGGCTGTCCCCATCAGGAAACTCTGGTGGCCGTGGCAATTCTGACCCAGTTCTGAAGTGCCTCCCTGCACACCCCAGCTCCTGCTCCTCAGCTAGGCTGAAGAACACCAGCGTGCCAGGGAACAAGGCAGGCAGTTCGGGGTACCTCTAGCCTCCAGCAGCGTCAGGGTATTTGTCACAAGCTTCTGGTGACAGGTTCTCCACCGGCCTGTAAACAAACTTTAGATTTCACGCGTACTTTTCAAATAGCTTTCAACTTCATCTTTTAAAGAGCTCCAGGGCTTGGGGCTGTGAAGAACATTTTTTCCACCAGCACAAGAGGCATGTGAAGAAGTCTCAGTTACGGGTACCCCGCAACCTAAGCACACACACAGCGGTGTGTCTCCCCAAGGTCTGGGAGCCGCCCAGTGCCCACGAGCAGGCGCGCGGACAAAGAAGCTGCGGGCACTTACGCAATGGAATACTACTCGCCCGTAGAAAAGAAAGAAATCTTCCCCTTTGTGACAGCGTGGATGGACTTGGAGAGCACTGTGCTGGGTGAAGTAAGCCAGGCAGAGGAAGACAGATACCATATGATTTCACTTACATGTGGAATCTAATGAACGAACTGAACTAACGGGCAAAACAGAAGTAGATTCACACACAGAGAACAGACGGACAGCTGTCAGAGGGGAGGTCACTGGCAGCTGGGCGAAAAAGTTAAAGGGATGAAGGAAAAGAACCACCTCAGACGCGATTAGCAGAGGGAAAGGGTGATGACCAGAGTGGGGGGGTAGAAGAGGGGGAGGAGGGGATAAACGGTGGTGGAAGGAGACCTGACTCGGGGCGGTGAACACACCATACAGTGCACAGATGATGTGTCACAGACCTGCACACGTGAGACCTGCATTATCAACCAATGTCACCCCCAGTAAATTCAATTAAAAAACAAAACATAACAATACAAAACAAAAACCTTCTTGGCCAAAAAAAAAAAAAAAAAACAAAAAAGAAGAAAAAATGTAAAACCCAAAGACCCCGTTCAGCAGGGCATCAGTACCACGCTCCTGGTCGGCCACTGAAGGACAGAACACGGGAGCAAGCCGACCGATGCAAGGCTTTGATGGCGAGGGCTGGGCCTGCAGGCGCATTCCTGCCGCCGCCGGACCTCTTCCCACCCCGCGACGTTACGTGATTTGACCAAGGTCCTCCGTCACATCCATGGTATCACTTCAGATCTGTCTGAAGTTAATTACCGCCTCCATCACAAAAGTCAAGTAATTATTTACCATGCCAGCGTTTCTGCCCCGTGGCTGCAGACATGACTTCTCTATTAGGCAGCAGTGAAACTACATGTGTGTGTGCTATAATCTATATAATTTTTTAAAGGAGAAATGACTCCAGAGCACCCCACTGCCATTCTATCAAATGCAAGGCAAGTGATTGCTGAGTTTCCAATTACGTTCAACCTTAAATCACACTGTTTGGTCTGGTTGTATATCCAGCCCTACAGGGAGTTGTGCAAAGGCATATATTTGGCAAGCTTTCAAACCACGGCTTACAAAACATGTGCTGAAGAAAATGATTCAAAATATTAAGAAAGCAGTCATTTATTTCAGAAAGCCTGTTCACGTGAGACAATAAGCTGCTTCCCAGAACAGGCTCCATCCATCAGGAAAGCACCACGAGCCGGCACACGCCAGCCCGGGCCTGCCTCTCAGCCGTCACACCACAGTGACGTGATTTGTCACCCGCCATGCGCCCGGTGGTGAGCCGCAGCCTAGGCACACTCACGGGGTCGCGCAGGCCCTCCCCCACCCCGGACAAGCACCTAGGCCCTCCCTGGTTCTCCCTCTCACAGACACATATGAGAGGACGTGTGGAGCTCAGGCACATGGAGGGGTAGAAGGCAGGAGCATCCTGGAGCTGGGTCTACAGCACCTATTTTTCCATTTAAAAAAATATCAGTCCAAACAAACCAGGGGCTCTGGGTCAACCAGGTACCTCTCTGGAGGTTCACCATGGAAGGTCCTTCTAGGAAGCACAGGAGATGGGCCAGCTGGAGCAGAGGAGGTTCCCATGTGTCTCCTGAACTCGCCCCTGGAAACTGCACCACCCCGAGGGCCGACACAGCCACCTCCACCCAGAACTGTCCCCCGCCACTGGCCTGTGCCCTCCCCGTCCCGGAGCTTCACCTTCTCTGCTGGAAACATCGCGGCACCTCCCTGAGGAAGGCGTACTGGGTGGATCTTGTACAGTATACTCAGAAGTCAGTTTTCTCTAAATCAGGACACACTAAAATTTAATATTTAAGTTTCGCGATTAACTTTAAGAAACATTAGATGAGCCAACCACAGAACCAAGGCAAGCCATTAAAACTGCAGGTCGGCCCGAGGCAGCGGACCCCAGCCTCCCCAGGCTGCGCCTTTGGGTACACATGGTCTCTGGGCACCCGCCGCGGGGTCCGGGGAGGCGGGGCCGGAAATGCCTGCCAGAGGGGCTGGACTCGACGAAGAAAGCCAGGCAGCCGTGGGCAGGAAATCGTTTTGGCTCTGTTACGGCTGCGAAAAGAAGCGGACAGTAGTGAATGCATGCTTCTCCTGGGCTGACACTCCTCCGCACCAGTGAAACGCAGCCAGTACGTCCTTCCCAAATGACCGACCTCACTCCCCCAGGCCAGATCAGAGGGCCCGGTCTGTCTCCCTTCTCAAACAATCCCCTCGGTGACAGCCACCACGTACACTGACCTTGCGCCAGCCTGGGCAACCCCCACCACGTGATTCTAACGGTCCCTGAGGGAAGGCCCTTAAGACTCACCCAGGTCACTGACCGCTGGCAGCCAGGCATGCACAGGAGTACGTTAAGAGTGTTCAGTTCACTAAGCCAGCGTGTCACCTTCAAAAGCAACCAGCCACAGGGCGGCATCAGAAAAGTGATACGATGTAGGGGAATGCGGTAGGTGGCGTCTCACAGTGTCTCTCGTGCGGGAGAAATGGCTTCCAGTAACTAGGAAACCGCGCACGACCTGTGTGTGCTCCCTGCCACCCGCTGACCTTCTAAACACACACGGGCTCACCAGCGTGGGACAATGACCCACTTCCTACACACAAGGCCCTTTGAAAGCCAGTTGAAACCCCGTTTCCAGGGCTTTCTACCCACATTCACGTCCACATCTCACTAGTGCACAGGCCAGGGATGAGGCCTCCTCCCCCTGGGCCTCCCTCCAGTCAGGCAGCGGGGGCCACACAGTCAAGGCACCCTGGCCTGCGTGACATCAGGTGCCAACCCTACCCCCTCCAGCCCGAGGGCTTTGTGCTGGGCCTCAGCTCCAAACAGGTCCGCTGCGCTGTAAGCTCCCCAGCAGCCACGGCTTTGTTCCTGCGGCCCAGCCACGGCAGCAGTGCCCCGGTAAGAGAGCAGCACCACGGACAGCAGCCCGGGCCCCGCCAGAGCCCAGCCCCAGCCAGCACGTCTGAGGCCGAAGGAAGTGCTTGAGATTCAGTTGAGATTCAGTGAGCTGCAGACAGAGCCTCTCCTTGCCCGGGAGGCTCCCCTCCCGGGAGGCACGCCCTGAACTACTTCTGAGCGCCCTCACCGACATTCCCGGTAACAGTAACCTTGCCATATTTCCTCCAAGAATCTGACATGTCGCCAGGAGGAAAACCAGTGAAGCTAAAAGCTGCTCACCAAAGTTCGGATCTCTGCAAATACTGACGTCCCGGCACACCTGTCCCCTAGCCCAGAATGAACACTGCGCTTAAAAAGCTGCCCCTCGTGTTCAAACCAAAACACAGAAAAGGGGGTCTGGGTGTCACGCGAGACGCGAGTGGGTTCCCAGGGAGGCAGTGCTGGTGCCCTGCCCAGCCGGGGGGCAGACCACCTCTTCTGAGCTGAGAAGGCAGGGAACACTGACGTTTCCTGTGACTGGGGGCAGGGGTGGGGGGAGGGTGGTGGGCGGGGAGAACCACACTGACGTCCTTCCTGGGATGCAGGCTAATTCTATGTAAGTACAGCCATCCTGCAAAGCCCCAAATTCCAACTTTCAATGCCAAAAAGGCACGGTTTAGAGCAATGTTTCCTAAACAGCTTCAAAAACCGTCGGGGACAACCAGGACCTGAGGACCGTCCCTGCAGGTGCTGGTGCAGGGTCAGACCTCCTGGGACAAGAGTGGTTTCCAGGGTTCCTCTCCTGCATCCGCCTCAGCGGCGGTGACCTGGGCGCTTTCAGGCCCTTCTGACAGGAATGCATCTGAAGAGGACAAAGACAGGTCCCTGCTCCCTAAAAGAGTTTACGTTGGGGTGCAGCGGTGATAAGAAAAAGGAAAACTGTCTATGCAATAATAGACAATAAATTCAATTTTTTAAAAAAACTGACACAGGAGAGAGTGATGGGGAACTACACCAAACAGGACTGTCCAGGGAGGGCCTCTCTGAGGAGGCAGCATCTGAGGGGAGACCCAAGTGGCACAAAGCAGCCAGCACACAATGACTTGGGGGCGGGGGGGGGGGCAGGGGAGCAATGCGCCGAGGGGAAACAGCTAATGCAAAACAGAAGCGCGTGTGGTGTGCTCCGGGAATGGCTATAGTCCAGGAGCCAGAAGGACGGACGGGTGGCGGGAGCTGAGGGCTGAATCAGGGACCGGACCACACAGGCCGACTCCTAGCGGGTGGAAAGTCGCCACAGGGTCTGGGCAGGCTGGTGGCCACACCCTGGTCACAGAGTTAACAGGTCGCCCTGGCCCCTGCGCAGGGCACACGCCTGGAGACCAGGCGTCTACACAGGAAAGGGGGAGGGCAGCCCGGCGACAGGAGCAGGCGCAGGTGGGCTGCGTGTTCGGGGTGCAGAGGGCAGGACCCAGGCTCTCCGCCTCCAGCTGGAAGTGCCACGGACTTTGTCCGTCAGCCCTCGGCTTCATTTCCTCAAATATGCCTCCGTGCTCTTCACCGACACTGAACCTCAACCTCCGCCTTTTACAACAGGGAGCACCGCATCCTCCCTAAAACGGAGGGGCAGGTGTAGGGATTCGAACTCGTAACCACACTTCAGAACGTAAGGTTGCTAAGCTCTGGCCGCGGGACAGCTTCCAAGGGCCTCTATGGAGCGGCCTGAGCTCGCCCTCCGGGATGAAAAGCCTTGGGCTCCTGGCTGTGCAAAGCCCCTCCATACAAAGCAGCTGCTCCCGAACACCTTCAGCTTCCTTTTACCAGGCTGTTTTAAACAGATATTTTCTCTCCCCTGAGTTTGTCACCATTTAAAATGTTGTGCTAGTTAGCAGTAATTATGGAAATGCAGCAGCCATTTCTATTTTTAAAAGGGAACCCCATTTAGCATTCTTACATCCTGAAATGTTTAAAATAGCTAGTCCAGTGATGTTTTCACTTTATTCAAACTGTTTGCGTGGATTTAAATACAGGTTCAGCAGAAGCCAAAGCAAGTCAAACATTTACTTTCTATTAAACATCTAAACCAGAAGATTAAAAAGCCGTTTTACATTTACAGAAAGAAGCCGTCAAACCAGCAGAGCGGCGGCCTCCCCGCACTCACTCGGAGCAGGGCTGTTTGAAGAGGTAATCAATTTAGAGAGACAGGGATGGATTTCTTTAAACTCTTCAAAAAAGGGAGAATACTTTTGAGCAAATCTTTTAATTATAGTATCTTCCAAAGAACCTACAACGCCTTTATTCTTTCCAAACCTAAGGCTTTTTAAAGGCAGCTCTTGCCCCGTAATTCCACATGAAATATTCAGTACAGCATAATTAAATTTTATTCTGTGCTATTTTTATTGGATTTTATTGGGTTCACAGAATTAGAGGGGGCACCATCTTTAAAGCAAACTTCCCAGCAACTTCGCATTCAGAATGAATGGTTGGTTCTCAAAACTGAACTTAAAATGCAAACCCTACTTCAGATGCCTATTTCAGTCCGGGACAGACGGCGGGAGTGAAACCGGCCAGCCGTCGAGCACTCAGGCGCCCAGCGTTCCTCTTTCTCAGCTGTGCTGGCCCCAGGGCGCCTCGGGCACAGGCCCTGCCGTCCAACACGCGAACACCGGAGCCCGGTTCATTTTCCCACGTGGACCCACCCGGGGGGGAACGCGAACAGAAAGGAAAGAAGCAGGGAGACAAAGCCTCCCTGGCTGAAAGAATTACGTAAGCTGAGCAAACATTCGGATGACTGGGTCGTTTGTGGGGTGTGGGCTTGATGTTTATGGTCATTACTGTTAATCACACAACCCAAATCTTACTTTGTTTTCCAGTCGGTGCCAGTGAACTGCAAAGGAACGCAGAACACCTCCCTCTCACACAGGTGACCCAGGTCACAGGACTCCCAACGCTCAAGGACGGGGAGGAGTGACAACCTCTCAAGTGACCCACAGTCAAGCCCACGAGCCAGTGGCAGCTGAGGGACCCATCTAGTCCAACTTCTCGGGATCAGTGCCAGGGGTGTCCCAATGGGACAAGAGCAGATTTGGACACACACTCCCTCACGACGTGCACGTGAGGCTGGTGCCTTATTTTGAATTCTGCAAACACATCAACAGGGACGCTCTCGGATCAATGGTTACCCAACTTCTCGGTCCAGACACACGGCCCATGTGCTTTGTAACTTCCTCAAAGCATCAAACCTGAAGAAGGCAGCCAAAACACCACCAACAAAGCTTTTCCTCACGAGATGTCTGAAACGGCCGCAAGGGAGCAGCGCGCCCACGGCGCCCACCGAGCTGAAGGCGCTGAGAAAGCCCCCAGGCTGTTACCGCGATGCCACCCCAGAATTCCAAGGTGCCAGGCCAGAACCAGGCAAACACTAGGATGCTTTCTCAGCTTAAAAAATAGAAAAGAGAAGATGGTTCTTGAATGACACTGTTAAAACGTACCTTAATTCTTACACTTGACTTTGGCTTTGTAGGTCCGTCTGTGTTATTGATTTAAAAAGAAAACACACCCACCAGACTCGGCAAACGTGGTGAGACTGAGCAGTCTGAGACAGCTGCTACTCACGGTGCCAGGAAGTACCAATGGGACGCAGTCAGAAACAGAACCGACAGGACAGCAGAAGTCAGTGTTTAAAGCACAGAAACGGTCACCAGAGTTGACACAAGAGCATCTACTCCCACCACACTTGCAAAAATATTTTCTTATGACACTCGCTTCTGTTCCTGACCAGATACCAGATCCAAATGTTTAATTAAATAAGACACCCACTGGTCTTTCAAGAACCTGGCCCACTTATCCCCTTTCAGCCTCCGTCGCTTTCCCATCCAAGTGTCTCAGAGGCTCTTGGAAGAAGGATGCCGCGTGCGTCTCTACGGTTACTGTGTCTCTGCAGCACGACACGGCCCAGAGCTGAGACAGCATGTCGCCTGCGAAGGGGCTGCGGCCACCCCGGGGCCCGTGGACACACACTGGAGGCAGGCCCTAGTGCGGCTCTGTTAAGTCAGGTCTAGTGATGCCCATCTCATGATGTTCAGTGAGGACCCGGCTGAAACCAAGTATGTAAACTGGCAATTAGGCACCGACGAATTGTTATGCATTTTAAAAGCACAAACAGGGTCACTGGGGTAGAATTTGGCCAGTTTAAAAGGGGGGAAGCGGCATTTTCAAAGCCACATTCACGGCAGGAGTGCTGGAGGCGCCGGATGGGGCCTCAGCCTGCATCTGTGGAATGGCTCTCGCGAGCCTGGGCTCTAATTCTTGCTTCAACCAGGCCCCTCCCTGGCCTCCCTCACTTCATCTAGTACTCGAAGGAGTGGGGGTGTGGAAAATGCGGGTACTTGCACCGACACCTAAACTGGGAGGTGTGAGAAGCGGCTCCTTGTCTGCATAAACAGGAAACGACTTAGGTGTTAGGACCCCGGGAGATCAAAGGTCATTCTTATATCAAGCGGGCGTGGATGTGGACCGAGGCAAAACCAGGATGGTCTGAAGCAAATGCCACAGCCACAGCAGAACTATTCAAGGCAGCCGCTTTGGCCTGAGCAAACTGCTAAGTACCAAATGGGCATTTCAAGCCACATCTGACCAAAGTTCCCGGGCATTATGGAAGAAACATAATCGGGAAAACTCGACAGCATCCAAGTGAGGCTGGCAGAGATTAGGTGAGGGGTATATGGAAACTCTATACCATCTTTGCAACTTGCTGTAAATATGTAATTATTCTAAAATAAAGGTTTTCTATGTGACCTTTTAAATTTAAAAAGGGGGAAGAGCTTTTCAGGAGGAGAAGGAAACTAACGTGCATTTAATAGCACTGTGAGCCAGTCAGTATGTTAAGACTTTTTCATCCATCGTCCCATGCCAACCCCACAACCATCTCTTGGCAGAGGCCGGACTCAGCAGCAGCCCCACCTCACAGCTGAAGAAACGCGCACACGCCAAGTGGCAGCTGTCCCCGGGTCCCACCCGCTCAGAGGTGCAGTTGGGATGCAGTTCTGGGGCTGACCCCAAAGCCCGAAGCATTTGGTCTGGCTGAGTGACCTAAGTGGGAAAGGTGGGGCTGCCCGCTGAATGTTCGTCCACAGGGCGGGCTCGTCTCCAGCTGCACCCAAAGGCCATCCCAGTCCAGGGAGCGATGCAGTTCCCAACCCTTGAAAACGGAACCAAGAGATGCACGCAGAAACGGATGTCCTGGTCCCCCACGGAAAACCTTAACACGCTGGCGTAACCTTCCTACAGCTAGTTCACCTGAACACTCTCTCGCCCAGAAGTCTGCCCAGAGCCTAAGCTGCAAGAGAAGGCAGCTCCTGGAAGGTGGTGAATGCCAGGGGCAGGCTGAAGCAAGTAGGAAACTGACCAGCACCAAACGTGAAAATAGAGCATCCAGATGGGCGTAAACCAACCACCACGGGACTTTTCAAACCCCTGCCAGAATGGAAAGCTCTGGGACAGAACCAGGGACCAGGGGCTCATGTCCAGGAGAGCTGTCTGAAGACTCCCGGATCAGCCCCCCCCCCCCCGCCTGATGCCCTCTGCGTACCAGCAGAGGGCACTAACTCATGTAGTGCCCGCTCTTGAAAGTCTTATGCCACACATTTTAAGCTGAAGGAATGTCGAATGAAAACTAGATTTCAAATCAAGTGTCAAGTGTGTAATTTTGACAGTGGCTTTAAGCACTGGTTGGTCACAAATTTCTACCGAATTCTACAAAACTTAGAAGCACACATATGCAGCGTTGGGGGTGTGCTAAAAACAGCGCGTTACTCAAACTTGCACATTTTGAAAAGGAAACTAGGAGGTGCACACGTGCTCCCACATCTTTTTGTCACTGAGGTTGTCATCTAGGTCAACTGTCGCATCTTTCACATGACCACCGAGAGGGGCACCGAGAAAACGTTCCAGTTTTTTCTCCGCTTTAAAAAGCTCCTCTTGATTGCATCACATGTGGACACCCACCATAAGAAAATCAGAGAGCACAGTTTATTATGCACGATTAAGCCATGATCTAATCTCTCCCACTACAACCCTTGTAAGAATAAATACGGACATTTACCAGGGTTCATGACGCCCTGTGTTGCTATTCTGAGTGCATCACATGTGATACTCACAACATCCCTCTGAGAGGCTGTAAAATGCTATTTTGGTAAAAAGTTCAACCTTGCATTTCTGGAATGCAATCAAGAATTTTTCTTTACAGTTGTATCTTCCACTGATGATTTATTTGTCCACAAAACTATAAATGCAGATTTGTGAGTTCTGCCTCATTAACCACCTCCCGCAATTATTTCTTCACCCCAGAATTCACACTTCTGATACTTTCATGGCTGGGTAAGATCACATGATGAAAACAGTTCAGCAATAAGTTTAATGAAAAATGCATTATGCCCTGGAAGGTTTTTTGCTTTTGTTTTGCTTCGTGGTGCATAAAAATCTGGTCTTTGCTTTTCACACTTTCTTTACAAGAAACTGAAAATATTACTGAGTTCATTAGAAATGTTGATCAGAAATATTTCTTCTCTATGTGAAATACAATTCAAGAGCAATGAGCCTTTGTTTTTTTTTTCTTCTGGTTTTAGTTGATTTCTTAGTGTGCAATAAACAACCAAAGTTTAAACTGAAATGAAAAAAATCTGACAAGTAATACATGCCATGCCTGAAGAAAGTCTGTTCTTCAAACAAGTCATCACAAGCCGGCACCGCCAACAACCTCACCTTGAGATAACAGCCTACACTGCAGGATGCTGTCTCCTTGGTTTTGTTTCTGCTTTGCATTTAAAAAAAAAAAAAAAAAAAAAAACCTCCACAGAAGTTTTCAAGAACAGTATCAGTGTCTGGCCCATCCCAATACATGGACTACAGATGCCGTGACCACGAAGGTGACCTGGGACAAAAGTATGCAAGGTAGTGCTACCTGAATGACCTCCTCCAAGGCCTGACCTTTGAGAATGCACATTGGATCTAGAACATATTTGGGGTTTTTTCATTGATGCCAAGATTTATTATTTTAAATGATTAAATACCGAACATTTAAACGTCTGCCTCTTTCGTTTTTATTTCTTGATGCCTCTTTCAAGACTCTCACTGGATGGCCTGATGTTAGAGCAGCCCAGGGGCGTGACTCGAGCTTCTCCTCCCTCACCAGGAGGCGCGGATGCTGCCACACAGAGTGGGCCTGGGCCCACCAGTCATTTCAATCACAAGAAAATGTTCACATCGGCCCCCAAACCTCACTGCCTAATCATGTTAGCAAGTCCCATGTATAAGGCCAATCCGAAGGAAGACTTGCAGGAAGGACACACGGCTCGCCGACCCCTGCCCTCACTCACGCAACAGCACTGACTTCGACTGCCCCGTGCCCGGCACTGTCCCGCTGCTATACAACAAGGGCGACGAGACAGAGGCCCTGCTCTCATGGAGCTTCCATTCTCACAGGTGACAGATGTAACAGCACGTAAGTACCTCACCATGGGTGGCGAGTGCTCTTACAGAAGCGGAACTTGTCAAGGGACTGCGAGTGGCCTCAGGGAATGAGGGTGGTCCCGGGGGGGCCTGGTGACCAGGTGGCATGTGGACAGAGACCTGCTCTTTCAAGGCCAGGTCAGGCCGTGGGGTCTCCTTCACAATAACCCTGGATGAAGCAAGAGTGGGTCACTTCAAACTATTTCATTTTTAGTAACACTCAGTTCAAATTAACTTCGGGTTTTGAGTACAATTAATTCACCAATAGAATTGCCTTGAAGCCAGATACGGAGCTGGCGGGACGGCCACCCTCTCCCTAGGAGTTCCACCAGCTGTCACTCCAACGTGTCAGCCCTCCCGGCTCCTGCTCTGTGGAGCCTCTTCTTGCTGCGCCCATGAACAAGTGTGTGGCGAGAGCCTGAAATAAATAAGTGTAAAATGGGTCAAGACCATCACTTCTATTTCTGTGTTTAACTGAAGAAAATTTGCCCCATTTCCAGAGGCAGAGAGGGGGGAAACTGGATAAAGACAAACTGAAGTACACGTTAAACAAATATGTACATGTATAAGGTTCCCCTACATACCACACACACATATGCCCACATGTCTGACCTACTCCCCTACAGTTACTCAAAATTGGACCTTTTATCATCTTTTTTTGCAATCATTACAAAGTCACAACAGCCTAACTTTTATTGGGTTGTAGGTTGTATCTTTATAAGGCCACAAAACTTTTTAAAGGATCACATTAAAAACTAAAGGTTCAAAGATGGCCACGGTTCGGACGCAATGAACACTGATTTTAGAATAATTTGTACTGACTGAGCATACTCAGCAATCTACTTCCGTGTCTGCCCCGTTCTCCTGCCACCGCGCCCCAGAGAGTCGCAATCAGCTCTGCGAGTCAGATGGACGTGTCTGAGCACATACGGACGTGACAGAACACAGCGCTTCGAGAGGGCCCGCTGCTAAGACTTCTAGCTGGAGCCCAGGACTGAAGGATGGACGTCTTTACTGTAACCCCCAGCACTGCCCGTCGTTGCTTCCCAGGCTGGTCTCACAGGTGAGAAAGGACAGCGCTGCAGAGGGGTCCTGAACGAGGAGCAGGACCGGCGCTTCCTGACCGCACGCGACCGCAGTGAGCGGCAGGTGCGGCCGCGAGCGCAGCCCTCCGGACCTCCACGATGCACGCCGACAGAGGCCGTCTGAGACCTGTTCTTTCCGAGCTGCCTCTCACTTAGCTCCCCTTACTCAAGTACCACTGGAGGGAAAAGCCATAAAGTGAGTGATTTGGGGTAAAACACTGAACACTGCGCTAATGTGTCTTACGGGGCAAGTTGGGAGCACGTTGGGAGGGATGCTGTCTAATTGGTTTTCCCAGTTTGGGACTGATTTCAAACCTCAAAATGACAATGCAAGCATCACTACCAAATCCCAGTGGATGGAGCCACCTCATGGGCGTGCGTGGCCGGCGCTCAGAGGCCAGTCCCTTTCACAGCCTGGGAGGTGGGGCTAACAAGGACACATCACAGAAAGAGCTGCGGGCTTCTTACGAGGAAAGTCCCCATGACAGCTATGATCTATTTCCCTAGGAGTTATTCAACTAATTAAGTAGTTAATTAAGGCACCAGAACAACAAATTGAAGGTTTCAAGGCGATCAAATGTAAATTACATTTTTTACATAAAATGCGATCATCTCTGTGGAATCAGACAGCAGCTTCTGATTTGTCTTCCATCAGTCTTGCTCTCTGCCACCAAAACTTTAAGACCTATATAAACAAAAACAGTATTCATTCTGTTCCCCCAAAACAGTTATTAAGTTTACCTCTTTGGCTTGAAGGTACATTACCCTTCCCGCGTTCGGGCCGCTTCCCCCATCCATCCACTCCCATTCACGCCCCCACAGCCACGCACAGGTGCTGGGCTGGGCTCTAGGGAAACAGAAACAGGTGAGGCCCAGCACCCGCCCCCAAGGCGCCCCATTTACTGTATTAAGGACACCAACCACGAGGTAAGTTACATGACAACACAGCAAGGGCTCTCACAGGGGTACGGAAAGCAGTGCCCAGGATGAGAGCAGAGAGACAGGATAGGGCAGGCTGGGTTGCAGGGGTGGGGTGCCGGGAAGAACAGGTACCTGGGCGGGCCTCCAGAAAGGCTGTCTGCCAGGGGTGGCAGAATGGCAGAAAAGGCGGGGAGGGGGGAATTTGAGAAGGGAGGAGCCTGTGTGAAAGGCCAGAACTGTGAAGGGCCTGCTTCCAGGGAGGGGAGGAGACAGGGGAGGCTGGCTGGTGGGGGAGTGAGGCTGGATTTGACCGTGCAGGCCCCTGGGGTTTGGCATTTCTCTACCTTCACCTGTATGTACGTCCGGAGATGGAGTTTCGGGTTAATGAATACTAATTCATGGACACTTAGCAAAGGCAAATCCAGAAGACGACACGGGGCACCATGCAGGGAGCGGGGGTGGGTGAGTTCTTGCACCCTGAGGGCAGGACAGGCGAGGGCTCGCCTGCTACAGGCCCCGACTGTCTCGGTGGGGTTCCGCTGGCTGGTTGGTTAAAGTCTAGCTTTCAGCAGGAAATTTCTGAAGGAATAAATTACAAGCTTAAATGTTATAGTTTGTCATTTTTGAGGCAAAAATTGTAACAAAAGCATGCTAGTGGCCCAGGTCTACATAAAAACAATGAACACAGGTCAAACGCACACTGTCCGGTCTCCCAGACACACTGACCTCCACTTGCGAACTAGAATCGTGTGCAAGCCGAACTAAGTTATTATGTCAAACATGCTTTTAAAAAGCTAATACTTTGGTTCTCTTACATAATGTGTTATAATTTAAAAGTGGCAATATAAAATAGCTCTTCTTTTGCTGGGATACATTATGATGTCATCAAGATTTATGTGGGAGGAGTGACTTTATAAGCAAAACACCATTCAGTGGGGAGAAAAACCTCAAAACAAACAGCAATAAGGCCATTAATGTTCTTCTAATTTCTTGCTTAATTTCCAGTTCTTAGTATTCATACTCTTTTCCATCAGATGAAAACACTTTAATTAGAATAAAGAGAGCTTAAGAAAATGGATGTAATGAGCGAGCTTTCATTATTACTAAATTGTGTTCTCCGGGTGCTCTTCCACATGGACACAGCGGCGCGGGAAGGACATCCTAGTTTCCAGTGCGCAGCCGCGACCACACGGACTCTCCGTGAGCTCTTACGGGGCGGCTCCAGGCTGCACGCCAACGACACAGACTACCCAGGTCTTGCGGTGCTGTGACACCAGCTCATACAAAGTGCACAAGCAATCACTCCTTCAACACAGAGGGCACCCGAGAACACACGGTTTGCAAACACGTGGCTCCAGAAGGGTTCTTCCTAAGCATGGGGCTGCTAGGGCTTTCAACACTCTGGTTCATCTGAACACGGCAGAAAACAAACTAAAGAGGACCCACAGTCACTCAAACCTGATGAAAGCACATGATAGGGGCATCTACCCACCTTCCCCTGGGGCTCTTCATCTGAATAGGAGGTCGCAGCCTGCATGCTGCTGGGCTGGTCCTGCTTGCCCTTCAAAACATCTTCTCTTCCTGGACTACAAGGCTAAGAAACAGCTTTCTGACCTCATCATCAATTTTTATTAACCTTTAAAGACACAACGTGGATCAAAATAGATTAATTTTCCCTGCATGGGGAGGGCTGATCGCACCTGACTCTCACGGCCCGGGAGGACTGCGGGGCCTGCGGGCGCCGGCCTGTGTGAGGGGGACGGCCTCGGAGCGAGGCGGGCGGCTCCCACCGGGAATCACACACGGACTGCTGAGCCCTGTGCAACTGACAGAGCTCGAGCACTCTGCCAAGATAAAGACAGGAATCTAAAGATACGACAAAGTGTGGATGAGATTCTAAAGGGTATTTTTCCTGGGGGAAGAAGTAACAGCTGTAATGAGTTGCTTGCACTGAGTTCATGTTTTATTAGTGATTCAAGAAAAGGTCTTACAGATAAAAGTGAAAACACAAATGAAAAGCTACCATTTTGGGAAGAGCCTGTCAAAACCATGGCCTGCGAGCCCTGAAATTTTCCTTTGACTCAGAAATCTCGCCTGAAACCCATGGTCCCAAGGAGATGCCGCTGGAAGTGAGGCAAGCAGCTCACAGGTGCTTTAAGAAGGGGGACGGGGTCGGGTCAGCAAGTGCTCTCGGCTGGGAGAGGTCGCAGCAGCGCCCCTCCGGCCTCTCCATCCCTGCTCCTCTCCCCCGGGGGGACCCACGTGGACAATCTTCATGAACGTGGCCTCTCTGTTCCGTGACCCTTTCCCCTCTGATAACCTTGGCCTCACCTCCACCACCATCCCCAGAACCGACGCTGCCCAGTGCGGTAGCCGGGGGCCACGCGGTGAGGGAGGGAGCACTGGGACCGTGTCTAGTCTGAGCTAAGACGGGCTGGGGTGCGAAACCCACCAGAGTTCAGGCTCCATACAAAATCATGTACAACGCTCGCATCTCATTAATTTATGCTGACGGCACGGTCACATGTTTTACATGTATTGGGCTAAATAAAATCGTTATTGAAGCTAACCTCATCTGTTTCTGTGTGCTGTCTGAGAACATGGCTACTAGCACATGAAAGATGACGCGTGTGGCCCGCACTGCACGTCCGCGGGACCGGGCTGCGTAGGCCTTGGTGTCCCCCTGAAGTGTCCCCTTCATCAGACCGAGTCCAAGCGCCCCACTCTGCCCCCCAACAAGTCCTGGCCCGACTCCTGGAATCCACAGGCCCCCAGTGTCACTTCTCCTGAGGGCCCCCCCACTCCCCACAGTACTCCCTGGCGAAATCCCAATCCCCGGTTGGACCCAACTCTGCCTCTGCCAGAAAACAACTCCTTGAAAGCACCAGCCCCTCCCTATCCTCACCCTTTTGCGTGAACCAGCTCGAGCCGGGCCTTTGTCCTCCCCACTGCACTAAAGGACCGCTGCACCGCCAGATCTGTGGCCATGTCAGTGTGGCTCTCAGTGACCTCCAGCAGCACCTGACACCCACTCTGCAGGCTCTCCTTCCCTGGCCGTCCCTTCCCTTTCTCCTTCACTCCTTCTCCTCCTGTCTCTTCCCACTGGGCCCCCCGACCTTCTCTACCCATGCACACGCCCTGCCGGATCCCACCAATCTGCGAGCCTGAAGAACGTTCCACATGCTGAAAACACTGAGCAGTCCAGCCAGGCCAGGCCCCTCCTCCCAAGCACTGACTCACACCAGGTGACTGCCTGTCCAGCACCTGCACTTGGCACCTTAGAACTGGTGCGCCCACAACGCAACTCTGGCTTTGTCCGCACCTTCCCCCCCAAGCTGCGGCTCCCTCCGTCTTCCCGGTCTCAGTAAAGGCGACTCCGCCCCTCCAGGTGCTCAGTGCGGCGCCACCAGCACCGCCCTGCACCTCACACCTGCCGTGGCCCACCAGCTCTCCTCCTGAAGCACTTCCGGCAGCTACCCACTCCCTTCCGCCCTGCTCCAAGCACCGTCAGCCCTTGCAACAGTGGTCTCCTCCTGGTCTCCCTGCTTCCATCCCTATCCCCCCGAGCCAGGGCCAGCAAACTTGTCCTAAAGGGCCGGAGAGGGAATACTTCAGGCTGTGGGCCAGATGGTCTGTCATAACTACTGGGCTGCGGCGGCTCAAAAGCAGGTCCAGACAATACGTGAATGAATGAACGTGGCTCCATTCCGATAAAACTAGAGCTGAAGTGGACAGTGACTTTTGAAGTTCATATCGTTTTCACGTGTCACAAAGTATTATTATTCATCCTATTTTTTTCAACCATTGGAAAATGTGAAAAGCATTTCAGCTTGCCGGCAGCACAGAAGCAGGCGACAGGCTGAATTTGGCCCTCGGGCCATACTGTGGCAACCCCTGCCACAGACTATTGTCTGCCCTCTATTCAAAGCGGCCCTTTTAATCCTGTCACACGCCTGCTCAAAACATCTCAAACGGCTTCCCTGCTCATTCAGTAAAATCAAAGACCTGCCCATGACCGAGGGGCCCGCTGGGATATCACTCCTGGCTGCCCCGTCCCCTCCTCTCCACCACACACACTCGAAGCAACCACGCTGGCCCCTCGCTCTTCTCACTTCTTTGCTACTGCCAAACCCACCTCCACCTTGGGGCCTTAGCCCAGCCGTCCCCTCTGCTGGGAACGCTCTTCCTTCAGATACCTACAGGGTGTCACTTCCGTCAAACCACCCTAGGGGAGACCCGTGCACAAGTCACACCATCTAAATAGTGCCCACACTCGTCAAACAATTTGAACAGTTAGGACCCTTTAGACGGTTTGCCTGGTTTCACTGGTCTTTGTCATACTTATCACCTGATACTTATTTCTTTGCTTATTCAGAAACACACAGACTGAGCCGTCCCGTGACAGAGACGAGACAGCACGGTGCTCAGGTGCAACCTGGAGGCGGGCGAGCCGGGCGGACGTGCCGCCAGCATCGCTCACTAGCTGTGTGACGCTGCGCGAGGTATGTCTGCGCCTCTGTGCCCAGCACCCCGTCTGCGGGGTGAGGGGGGCCCAGCCCTGCCTCCTCGGAGTGCAGGCAGGGGGGCGTTCGTGGCGTCACTGGCTGGTGTCACTGGCACGTGTAATCACTCCCTCAGTGTCACTGGTTTTCTGTTTATCACCCTCCCCGCCCCACCCAGAAAATAAGCTCTTGGAGGGGAATGGTCTTGTTTTGTTCACCGCTTTCTCCTGGTACCTAGGACAGCGCCTGGTGCTGGCATTCAGTAAAGGTTTCCCGAACAAATGAATAAATGTCTGAATGCAGCCACTTTGTGGGCCAGGAGGGCACACCATCAGCCCTGCCCCATCGTCACACAGGGATTGAGGAAGCCAACGCTTTCTCAAAACCCACCACAGAAAGACAGGTAGGTCTGTCTGCTGGCGTTTCTCTGCTCACGGCCGACAGCGTCACCTCACGGGAACCCTCAGGCGCCTGGAACTGCGCTGTGCACTCAGAGGTCACGTGTTCGGTCTCCCCCTAAGTGAGGGCCACGGTCAGGCGGGTTCAAGTTCTGCACGTGCAGTGCCAATTTAATCTCTTGCAGCCCAGCTCGGTACAGACCTCACAGTGTTTCCTGGGCACGGCGCAGTGGGCAGTTTACTCAAGTAGCTGGCATTTAACTGACCTCTAAAAACAAACATCCTGCGAAATCACAGAAGTCCCCGACCCCAGCAGGAGGCGGTACTCCCGCCGGCCCAGCCTCCCGCGTGTCCCTCAGCAAGCCGCAGCTCTGGGGAACTCGGCGCTTCTGCTGGGATGACACACACAGGGTTCTGACGCACAACGGCACTGAGAGTTGTCACAGACAGTTTTGTGACAAGGTCTTTAAGTGAAGATACTTATTCACATCCCTGTGTGATGTAACAGCCTTCCTTCCTTTCAAAGAATTGGGGAAGATAAGGTCACCCAGAGTTAAGCAAAGTAGAAGCTACCCCCTAACCCTCTAAACCTTATTTTCTCTGTCATTGGGAAACATCTCAGTGAAAATAACCCCCTTCGGCAATGGTTCCACCCAGGAGAGAACGATCAGTGAGGTGGAGGTGGTAGAAGCACCTACTACCAACTAGTACACACTTCAGTTGCGTAACTGCCCGCCTGGCTCTAATGCCAGCAAGTCGCGGGCACGGCTAAGCAAACCATTATGAAGGGCAGGAAGTCGGGAGTTACGGTGTCCCAAGAGGTCACAGTGAACAGGAATGGATCCCACCAAGAGGCGCCACTGCCGGCCAGCCGGCCCCACCATGAGGCACCAGAACAAACAGCTGTGGCTCAGGGGCAAGGGTCTGAGAAGTCACATGTTTTTTCTCTTATTTCCTGTGGTGGTTGTTTTTTAAATTCTGTGCTTAGTGGGTCATTAAGGTCGCAGTGACACAGACGGCACAGAGGACCTGCAGGAGCTAGGCGGGCACACGTCCCCTCTCGACACCGCACTGCTACGAGGTGACGAGACCTGAAAACTCAAGCTAGCGCTCTAACTGAATACTGCACTTAGCTGCTGGTCCTAAATAACACTTTGTCAGCTTTTGTGATCTAGCAAAACCACACGCCTTGTGATATACCAGCTGGCCCGTGGTAATGCCCTTGACTTGAGGCTTAAAAGCTTTGGTTGGGACACAACGTTGATGTATTGTATTTCCATTTCAAACTGCAATGATTATCCCTGTATTTGGCATCACACAGAGTGCTCCCCAAATTAGATTATGGCTGGTTAATGGAGCACCCCGCCCCTCAGGAGCACCCCGCCCCTCAGGAGCACCCCGCCCCTCGGGAGCGCCCCTCTCCTCGGGAGCACCCCTCCCCTTGGGAGCACCCCTCCCCTTGGGAGCACCCCCCCTCGGGAACACCCCTCCCCTCGGGAGCACCTCTACCCTCGGGAGCACCCCTCTCCTCGGGAGCACCCCTCCCCTCGGGAGCGCCCCTCCCCTCGGGAGCGCCCCGCCCCTCGGGAGCGCCCCGCCCCTCGGGAGCGCCCCTACCCTCGGGAGCGCCCCTCCCCTCGGGAGCGCCCCTCCCCTCGGGAGCGCCCCTCCCCTCGGGAGCACCCCTCCCCTCGGGAGCACCCCCCCTCGGGAACACCCCTCCCCTCAGGAGCACCTCTACCCTCGGGAGCACCCCTCTCCTCGGGAGCACCCCTCCCCTCGGGAGCACCCCGCCCCTCGGGAGCACCCCGCCCCTCGGGAGCACCTCCGCAAGTGCCTCTTGCTCTCTACTTTGCTGGTTTGCAAGATGAAGGAGCTGTGGCTGTCTGGTTTACAGGAAGTGGGGATAAGAACCATCTGCCTGGTCTGGTGTCTCTTTAATTAAAACTTTAATTACAGATATATCTCTGCACAGATATGTGCGGTCTATCAGTTCCTGTTCTTAATTACCTGTGCTAACGAGCACAGAAAGCAGAGGAACGTTTGCTGAGTGCCTACTATGTGCGAGCACCCGCACAGGCCAGAGAAAGCAGAGCAAACGGCTGCAGCCCGAGCGCGGGCCTCCCCGCCAGCCCTCTTGTGTGGATGGCGACTACGAAAGAAGAGAGGGCCGCAGGTTTCTCTTTGGGAAACGGAAGGACTGAAGGGGTAAAGTCCTCAGAAGGATCAGCGCAGGGGAGTGAGAAAGGGCTGGATGATCAAAGCCCAAACATCACAATTCAGGGCAGGCACGTGTGCTGCTTGACTACTGTGTCGTCTGTTTCTGAACCCACCCAGAGACGGGTGTGGGCCCTGGCCGGTGTGGCTCAGCTGGTTGGAGCATAGTCCCATGACCAAAAGGTTGAGGGTTCGATTCCCAGTCAGGGCACGTACCTAGGTTGCAGGTTCAATCCTCCATCGCCAGTCTGGACATATACTGGAGGCAACCAATTGATGCTTCTCTCTTGCATCAATGTTTCTCTCTCTCCCCCTTCCCCTCTCACTAAAAGCAATGAAAAAATGCCCTCAGGTGGGGATTAAAAAAAGCGTGTGGCACAGTAGCACGGGGACCACTAGCACCGTTTCCCAGGGCACAGTGGGCCGCGATCCAGCGGCTGCTGCCTCCTTCCACTTTCGGGCCAGGGCAGGTTTTCACTGAAGAAGGACAGAAATACCCCTATGTTGCCCTCCCATGCGATCAATCTCAGGCTTCTCGCTGCACCCAGGGGGCTACGGCCCGTCAGAACCGCCTCGCGGGGGCCTGCTCAGCGCTGAGCCTGCCTGCTGGGCGGCGGCCACACGGTTTGCGGCTGCCCTGGGGGCGGCATCTGCTCGCCCCGGAACCTTGTTCCTGTGAGGGGGGCAGGGGAGCGGGGCAGGGCAGGGATGGTGACTCTGACGACCGCTCCGTCCCTCTCAAGGCACTCAGGGTGTCACAGCCCGCACTCTGCTCCCCCCGGGCTATGTGCCGGAGGAGGCGGCGGTGCCTCGAGGACCGGCTGCCCCTCAGGAGCGGGTTCGCCACCACGGAAACGAGGGGTCCAGCCTGTGACCTCAGACCTCCCAGCTCTGCGGACTATGCCGCAAGCGCTCTGAAAGCCTGAGCTGAGTGCCTCGAGAACAGTCCCGTCCAGCCTGCTGCCAGCCTCTGTCGTGTCCGGGGCTGACGCCTGGCATTCCTCGAACTCTCTAACTCACTCAGGCTGAAAGACCTCAATTTTCACGATAAACCACCCGCATTAGGACAGCCAGCCACAAACAAATCTGACCATTTTTAGGCTAATGAGGGGTAGTACCTACTCCTTTGGAAGGTAGGTTCTAAGACAAACCAAAAACTGTCCATTTGAACACCTACTATGTGCTAGGCCCCTGGGAGGATTTACTTTCCTGTCTGATGACAGATATGTGCTCACCGGCATCTGCTAGATAGAAAATGAGAAAGGAGGGGAGGAGGCACTGGGAGGAAGAGGAGAGGAAGGGATGAAAAAGCAACCTCATTAACAAGAGGGAGGAAAAAGAAAGGTAAAGTGCGAAGGAGGGAGAACTGTGGTCCTCGAACTTCACTTGGCCCTGGGCTCATTCCTAGCCTGGTTTTTGTGTGGGTCAAACACCCATTTACAGGAAACTGTATTCTGCAGGGGAGGTGGCTGGGACTTTCCCCACAGAAAGGGCGCTGACTATGGGCGGCTGAATTACTACACGGGCCCACAAAGGCCCACTGCAGGTTACAACGTAGCTACCTACAATAGAATTAATAGCACTGGCCCAGGTTCTGGAAGCACAGGTCTACATGTGCACAAATTATTCACTGTTTCTCTCATTTATAATGTACACTTCCTGTATTTCTGTACCTATCGGCCAGTGGTTCCCTGCTGAGCAGCCAGACGAGAATCTGGGACGGGGCCTGCGCTCCACATTTTAAGGCTGTACAAACAACTGAGGAAGTCCCTACGAGTACCCCGTGAAGGGCAGGGCCTTCCTGGAGCGGGTGGTGGAGGCGGGTGGCTAGTGGCCGTACGAAGTCAGGGTGCTGGCAGTGAGGGTGGTAGGGGGTGCGGCTGAGGCCCCTGCAACCAGATGGCAGAACCGCTTCTTGTCAGGGGGTTTGCCAGAAAGCATCAGGCAGCAGGTGCCCGGGCAAGGGCAGCTGGGTCTGGGGCCCAGGTCTGCGCCTGACGAGGGGTGTGACCTGCGAGAACTGACTGGCCGGACCTGAACGTCAGTGTTCTCGGGTACAGATGAGGGTAAAAACACCACGTCCCGCCCAGACTCAGATAACCGAAACGTATGGAAGCACTGGGAAGGACATGGGACAGCAGTGACATCCTTCCTGCTCATCTAGTAGGGGGAAGTGCTGAGGCCTCTGGGTAAAAATCTTTATAATCAGTTCAACGCATTCTGACTCCTGGAAAGCTAGTTAGCTTACTGAGGCCAAAAGGGACAGAGTAAGTGCTGACTGGGTCTCTCCCACGGGCCTCTTCTCTTGTGTCTCCATTGCCAAAAACAGCCCAAACAAAAGCACCTATCAGCAAGGGTTAAGTAGCTCCTAATCACCTAAACTTTTCTTCCCAAAAGGTTGGGAGCCCAGGTTGAACTCCAGGTACCAGCACTGGCACCAGCTCCTCACTCTAGAAGCACACACACGTCTCCAAGGCAATGGCAGAAGACTAACAGGGAAAGTCTTTCAAGTCTAACTCTGTGCAAGGTGTATGTGCACCCAGAGCTCCGGGTCACTGAATGCCCTTGTGCCTGGGCTCCTGCTAGTGAGCAGGGCCTGGCCGGGACCCCACGACCATGGACATACTGCACGTCACCCTGCTCTGAGTACGGAGCATACATCATGGCCCTGGAAGTAGGACTATTATCGTCACTGCCATTTTAAAGAGGAGGAAACTGAGGCACAGAGCGGTTAGGGAGTCTGTCTGAGTCAGACCTCTGCAAGGGGCTGAGGGGGGATGTGACCCAAGGCAGCCTGGTCCCAAGCCCATGCTCCTGGCCTTTCCCCACAGGGTTCACTGCCCTGCCCGTCAGCATGACAACTGCGCCTGCCATCGACCCAGCCGCAGGACGCAGTTTAAGTTCAAAAGCACCTCTTCTGGGTTCCCAGTGTCTCCGTCATCAGTGTCTCATTTATCCTTCCAACAACCCTAGAAAGCATGTTGGAGACACACAATATCCACATCTCACACGGGTACGACTGAGGCAGAACCGGCAGAATGGTTCACAAATCCCAGAGAGTAGGCCAAACAACCAATCCACTGTTTCAAATACCAACATGGAAGTCTTTCAATTTGGGTTTTTTACTTTTATGTGACTGACTTAAAAGACACCAATGGCTACCCAGAAACCCTGCTAATCATAAGCAGGTTCCTTGGTTCTCACACTAAGGTTTTCTCATTGAATCATGGCTATAAAAACTATATCCATGTGGCCAAAACCTACCAGAATTCCTAAATACTAACCAAGTAAGCAATGATCACTGAAAACAAGTCATGTGTCCATACACGAGCTGTCTTAGAAAAACTAGATTATCTTAAAATGTATTAAGCAGAAAATGTTAAAGAAAATCAAATTGATCTAAATGCAAAATAAAGCACCACAGTTAAAAACAAATTCTGCTCCTACTGGACTTCTGAATAAAGTATCGGACACTCTCAAGATGCCACGGGAGCCCACGGGGGACGGGTATGAGGCCCTGGGCTGCCACCAGGGAACTGTAACTCCCTGGGGACCACCAGCCGGCTCGCCCGCAGGCTCTGGGGAGCTCAGGGCGGCCTGAGCAAGAGGAGTGGAGCCGGCTGCCCGGCTCGCTCCACCCGCCAGTCTCCGACCAGTCGGCCCCAGCTACGTGGCGCCGGGGGTGGTGCGGGGCACGAATGCTCTCAGAGGCACGAATAAAAGACGGGACAGGGAAACACTCCTACACAGCGCTGAAAGCATTTCCATTAAAAATCACCTTAAAATGCAAGGCTGGATAGATTAGTTGCTCCCAAATATTGGGACATTTACTCTACGTACTTTCTGGCTTTATGATCATAAGATGTTTTACCTATTTGCATTCTGCAGCTCTGATACTTTGCGATTCTGTGAAAAGACACCCAACACAGGAGCACAGACAAAAACAAGCTGGTAAGCCCGAAGGAGTGTTCGTAAGCATTCCCATCACCAACGACAGCTCACTACAACTAATTTTAATCCGTGATTCTAATGAATGGCATAAACTTTTATAGGTATCAACAAAGCTCAGAAAGGACTTACATCCATTTCAGTGCTCATTTAGCAGCTTCAGCTGTGTGCAATTAAAGCATCAGCATTAAATGTTAGACAATAAAATAATGAGACACTTAAAAAATAATCTGTGCTTCAGTAGGCCATGCTAAGAGATCTCACATGATTTTTTTTAAGAACACAATTTCTTGGGAATATCTTTCCAGTTCAAAGAACAAATTCGTTTGATTTCTGTTTTTAGATTTGGATTGTTTGCTTTGGAATAAGAATTTTCTAAAAAGAAGACTACAATAAAAAATGCATTGTCTGAAAAACAGTCCTAAAACAGCATATGGCATCAAGCAATCTGGTCCACAGACCATCACAGCTGACCAGACTTCAGCAAGTTACCAAAGGACATTTTTGATCATGTTAGTAAAATGTTGCTTATTCTTAACTTATGCCTCAAATAAAGAAATAAAATATTAAAGGAGAAAGTGAACTTTGGAAATGAGACAACTTTCTTATCTTCTAGCCCATACCATACACGGAATTAAAGGGCTAAACTTTTTCTCCCAACAATACTTGAGAATACAAAATGTAATCTACGGTTGTAGAATGTGGCATCTTAAGAGTCATACATTCAAGTTGCCGTGATTTCTAAAAGAAACCAGGAGTTAACCTGCAGAAAGGCGAGGGCGTGGCAATGACGAGTGTCTGTGTGGGAGGGAAGGGGCTGTGGTGCCCGGCGCGCACACGCACCCGCGTTTGTGTGTGTGAGAGAGAGAGAAAGGGGAGTGGGGGGGGAGAGATCTGTGCGAACCACAAGTTAATTTAGCTATTGCAAAATATGAATAGAAACGGAGATATACTGTATGGGGAAATGTACTCATTAAACTAAAATTTTAAAAGGATGAAAACACAGATTACATTTTATTTTAAAAACTGAAATGAATTTTAATACAGAAAATGAAGACAGCATTTTGCAAATTTATCGCTCAAAGGGATACCTCTATTTGAGGAAACCAACGCGTTACACTTTGAGAGATGAAATGTTACAGCTTGCACACCAAAATTAAAAAATGAAATTAAATTAAAAAATGAAATGGTTACCAAGGTAATGCAGGTCAGGGGATCAAAGGTGAAGGGTCACACATTATTAAAAAGAAATCCAAAAGGGCGGCTGCATCATGATCTCTGCAAAACAAAGGAGCTCCAGTAAGTAAAACTGACATCTCTGAGAAATTAAAACGCAGTTCCTGAAAAGAAGGCTCCCTGGTAACTGAACACAGTCATTCCTGATTCCATGTAGAGCCATTTTATTTAGGTACAAAACCAAATTTTAATTACCTGTTACCAACAAAATTTTTGTATGAAATTAACCATTCAATCATATTAAAATCCAAAATAGCCCCAATTATAAATTGAGAAGCGCTGACACTTCTACTGGACCCCACACCCCGTCTTCTGGAAATGACAGTGTTTGACAAGTTGCCAACATATCAGAAATCTAATTCGGTCACAGCGTGGTGAGTTTTTTTTCCTCTCCTCAAGGAATGAGTTCCAAAATTGAGTTTTGCAAATTTGTTTCATTTGAAGTAGCTGCATAAAATTTCCATTATTGGAACATTTAGTATAACAATGTTCTAGAAGACAGCAATAAAGTGATACATGATAAAATAAACTGTGCAACTATATCTATTAAGATCTGTTCTCACATCAACTCTCACCGCACAGGGGGAGAAAGACATTTTAAGCAAAATCACATGCTAGTTCTACTGGGATTACACGGAACTAACAGAAACTTGACACCAGGACTATCTTACAAGGGGAAAAAGCATCTGACAGGTTAGGCTTCAATTTCTTCAACAAATGTTATTAGTTACTTATCTTCCCCATTAGCAAACTAAAAGAGATTATGTTTTAAAAAGAATACAGACAGCTACAATTTTGCTTTGCAACATACAGCAACCACCTACATCACGCCAAACACAACCCTGCGGCAACAGCCAGCATAACGATGAACAGTTACACTAATTTCCATGTTCGTTCGGCCAGCAAACAGGATGGATGCCACCATGACGACATAACCTTTAGTCGCCTACCTACCCTGATTCCACCACCCTAATCCCTAGCAGGCAACGTTGACAAGGGCTCCCCATTTTTAGAGTAAAGGGGAGCACAACTAGAAGAAATGCACTTGAAGTTCCACCTCTCCTTCCAGCCTCCTAGTTCAGTTTCATCCTACGATACCTATCAAATTCCAAAATCAAATTCCAAAAATACGTAAGAGATTTCAATACTGACAACTGCCCAGAATGACTTTATTAAAAGAAACAGTATATCCTTTCTGGTGGCTTAGAGCAATCGATAAATCCAGGCAAACCTCGTTCGCTTCTCTTTATTTGCGTTTCAGATGTTGCTTTTTTCTTTTTTTACAAAGACCCTCTGCCAAGCAGAGATCACATTACCGCTCACTTCATTGAGACATCAGACCCCAACCCACAGTATCTCCAAGATCTTGCCTGTCAACAAACTCCATAAACATCAGGTTTCTGTTTCCCCTCATTAGGTTTTGTTAAAAATAACTTGCAGTTTCCTACACTAGATACAAGTGCGTTGGTGCCTTGAGGCCTCGTTTCTAAAAACATGATTTTTTTAAGTTCCACAGCTACTGAAAAGTAAAGCAGCATCCCATTTCTCTGGAAGGCTCGGCTCCCACAAAGCCTGTCACATCTGTGTCTGTTGCTGGGAGGCATGCAAGCAGTTCCGCACGCTACAGAAGGGATCAATACCCCATCAAAACGATGCATTCGCTGTTTTAGTAACATTGTTATTCAGACCACTTCAGCATCTTTGTAAGAAAAGGCAAGAAGCCAGCAGCACAACATTAGTCAAGTTTTGTTTTACTAAAAAATATCCTATTAAGAATGAAAAAAAGTCTATGTATTCAGATCAAGTAACTCTATGTACCCCTTTATTACCAAGACACATGAATTTATTAAGTAATTTCTTCTTGAAAACAAGAGTCTAGAGTACTCACAGAAGCTTTTCAAAAATCGTCTACATCATTTCTAAAATTCACCAACTCACAAAATTTGTTAGCCCCAATTTTAGGTGATTTAAAAACACCTGTGAAGGATTTTGGTCACGTTTTCCAGATGAGTTTACTCTAGGGTGGAGGAAAGTTAAGGCTTCCAGGATTTATGTGTCCCCAACATCAAGGGTCCTGGACACGCAGTCAGTCAAGAGAGCACCTGACTCCGCTGCGCCCGGGAGCCACAGCCGGAGCCTCCTGGCCGAGGCAGCTGCTTGGAGTACGCACACATTCCCCACAAACACAACACGACAACTGTCTGCTTCACCCCAAACCTGTTCAAGGGACATTTCTGCTCCAAACTCCAAAAGCTGTGGGGCCTACAGAGCTTTGTATTTTTTTCCAAAGGACTTGGACACAAAATACTCTCCTGGGCCCCACCCAGAGTGCCAAAGTGACCCGTCTTCCTCTCTCCAGAGCCCCCTTTTCCTCCTGCGGGCCAGGTGTGGAGTATGGACGGCCAGGCCTGATGAACAGTACGGTGCATGCAAAGGCCACGGGGGTTTCTGTCACCTGAACCGGATCCCTACCTGGTAGAAGCGGCATTTTTACATCGAGGGGAAGAGAACATTAGTCTACTACGAGAGAGGCCCTTCCAAAATGACGGCCAGAAACCGAATGAGACAGCAAGTGCTCACAACCCTACCAACCCTCAACACTTCGTGTGCGTGACCAGCATGCAAGCTTGCCGCTGTCTCCCGGGAAACTGAACTACCACGCTGGAGTCACCGCGGCAAGAGACACACCAAGTGTCACTTTCATGAGACCGTCAAGTCATCCGCGCTCAGCCAGGAGTCAAACAACACTTCTCCAGGGAGCTTCTCACCCCTACGAAGCTCTCCACGTCTGGGCAACTTTTTCCACGAATATGTTTTCCAGCACACTCCACTGTGCTCTGTGTTAAATTAGTTTTGGTGCCAAGGGCCAGCCAGCACTTATAAGCACAGAGAATTAATTGGTTCACTTCCCAACTAAACAGACACAGAACAAGGAATTCCATTTCTAGTGAAGTTAAATTGCGACAGAGGTGCTGCCGTTTTCACCGCAAGCGTATTCGCTTCAGAACAAAACTCATGGAAGAACAAGAAAGAAATGAGCACAAAGAGCCAAGAGAACTCAGAGAGCCAAGAGGAACCAGAAGACAGCTGAAGGAACCCATGACAATCGTCCTAAACATTTTACTAATTCTTCACAGAATGGCTATTGACTCAGTAATACAATGCTTTCCGCAGCAGAAGCTAACATGAGCGGGTGTATTCAGAGATTAAAGAGAGAAATGTCCGACCAAAAACATTATTATAGGCTGGGGCAGAAAAGGGGCCACACACCACACCAGACGAGCTCAGGGGCAGCCTGCACCGTGGCCTTACAGACTCAGAGCCCTGACGTAACCACACAGATGCTCTGAAATGAAAACTTCCCAACTCGAAGCCATGGCAGCCTGGGTCAGGGCACACACAAGCAGCAGCCGATGAGTGCGTACATGAGCGGGCCAGCAAATCGGTGTTTCACTCCCCACCCCCAGCCCCTCTTTCCTCTCTCTCTAAAAATACATGAATTTTTAAAAATTCCTAATTAAAATCAAGTCATGGCAGGTAGTCATGTCCTAGGCCAACAGCTTCCTTGACAAAGGTCAATCTTTACCTTAAAGAACCTGTCTGCTGTCTTTTTGCATCTATGATACAGGCCTTTAGAATGTCCGCTGACTTCTTTGCCTTTGTGAGCATGGCCCACAGAACACCTCACTGTGTTCCTGGTTAACTGTTCACTCCCCTGTACCCACCCATGTAAAACACGGTGCGTGTCTATTCGTTTTACTTTTTACCCAAACCCAGAGATACCCCCCTTTGCTTTCTCCCGCCTCCCTAATCGGTCACCAATGGATTTCCCATGACCCCGTGTCTTCTCCTCTGGTTCTAGTGCAGGGGTCCCAACCCCGGGCGTCAGACCGGTACTGGTCCGTGGCCTGTTAGGAACCAGAGTGCACAGCAGGAGGTGAGCAGGAGGTGAGCAGCAGGTGAGCGAGCAAATCGGTCCCTGGTGCTAAAAAGGCTGGGGACGCTATTCTAAGGTATAAAGTAAGGCGCAAACTGCTGCTCTCGGGAGCATTTCCTCAAGAGGATGAGGTTTTGCCTCCCAGCAACTGTTATCAGTTGGGCTCAAATAATCTCAAAAATTCCTTACACAGGGATGGAACAGAAAAATTAATCTATAAATTATAAATATCAATCAATAAGGAAATCGTCAATATGCCATCCAATAGAACAGACAATTCCCTAGAATAAAACGCACTTGAGCAAAGTCTAGCCTTGAGGTAAGTGAGGACTGTAATCTATTTTCCTTCCAGGCTAGAACTGATGTTAGTTTTTCAGTACATTAGAAACACCGTGCATTGAAAAAACCAAGACTTCGGTCTTTTCGAGTTTCTGACTCCTGCACCTGGTGTGCTCCCGCCTTCCTCTTCCCCTCCCCCTCAGGAGCCGCCCCGTTTGTCGGCCTTTCGAACAGAGAGGCTTCGGGTGCGAGCTGCTCAGAGGAGTCTGCCCCGCCTGCTTCTCACACTCTAAATGACACAGCGACGCAGCCCACCGTCATCGCGCTGTTTCCACCGCAGCCCTCAGAAAGAAAGCAAAAGCTGACACTACAAATTAAACAACTTGCCACCTAGTACTTCATCCTCGACAATGCAATTTTTTTCCTAATCGCATCAAAGATGCCACAAAATGACCAAGGAGGGAAGCGCGGACACCAGGGAACTTTCAGAGTGGTGACAACGTTCACCGGGGCAGACGGTGACGCTGCGTGGTGTGCGTGTGTGCACACTTGTCAACCAATCACCTTAAGTGTGAGTAATCTATCAGATGCCAACTGGGCATCAAAACAGCTGTTTGAGGGCAGGAGGCGGCCACAAGATGGGCTCAGCCTCTCCCTGCGGCCCCCATGCAGCGAAGGCCAAGCCCTGAGCCAGCAACCCTGACTCTGGAACCGATTGTCTGCTGCTGGTCTTCTTGGTAGGTGACATAAAAGAATCCTCGTTTGAAATTAAAAATATGTAAATACTGTATCGTTAAATCATTTACTATTGAACCCTAACTTTTATATTAGCCACAAACCTGAAATTACCATATTTTCTAAATTGAAAATCAGGGCAATTTGACATAGCTTCTCTAAGATGAGACTATTCGGAATCAACTTCTGATATGGTCCTAACTTTGCAAATGACATTTAAATTCATCAAAGATTCCTAAATTTTTCCAGACTTGTATGTATTATGTCAACTGCGTCCCAGCCAATATCCCACTCCCTTCTGGCACTATCTCACTAGGGAAAAAGATTAACATGTTAAGTGCGGCGTCAGTCCCCAGGGACTGACAGCGAACTTTTCACTTGGGCGACATCGGTGCGTGGGACCGGCAGTATCAAGGTTAAAAAATAAATGTTGTAATTTTAATGAAGTTTTGCATTGGCTGCACCACCGTGCGCCTGTTTATACTCTAACTCAACACCTGTCCAGCGGTTGCCGGCCCGCCGCCTGAACGGAAAGCCCAGCAAAATCGGCTCCGCGTTTAACATGTTAACAGAACACATGCCAAAGTCCCGCAAACGCCAATTAGCAAGAAACAGACACGAGGGAAACAGAAAGACCTGGTGCTGACCTGACTTCTGTCCTGGTGGCCTCTAAGCTCGCTCACCACGCCGACCCGGCTCACGTAAAGCCCTCATGCCAGGATCATTAACGTCCCTCCACTTCCCATCGCCTCCATTCACTGATTCTCAAACTTCAGACTGAGAATCCCCTATTTAAGCCAAGTCATTTGTAGAAATAGTCGCCCTACCCCTACCAGAATACAGTCCAGTGCACCAAGAGAAGTTGAACCATCTGTATATCTTCAGGAAACTCCCAGATGAGCCCACAATTCCCGCTTTCAGAAAACTGCACAGGTGGGTACAACCCATCTCCTGGTCCCCACGCGTGCCCTGCCTCTTTCCAGACCAGTCACAGCTGGCAAAGCTGTCAAGGTGTAAAGAAACAAGCTCCAGCTGGTGATAGCTATATGTGGGCCTCCCTCCCAAGACGATCAAGGAAATTTTTAAATGCCAGCACATGCCTAAAAAGTCTTCAACACCCAGAAGAATACAGCTGCGCTGACAGGCAGCGTGGCTGCATGGGAAATCTGGAGTCCTCGCTGGGCTTCGCAGGCATGCCACGCGACCACTTCCTACTTCTACAACCTTGAACAAATTATTTAATTTTTAAACTAAGACTCACTGTCTTCGCTTATAGCATGAAGATAGTAACATCCCTACCTCATAGGGGTGCTGAGAAAATTAATGAAAATAAGGGATAAACACTGCTTAGCCTGGTGCTTAGGACCTAAAAAGCAATAACCATTAGCTCTGGTTACCATGACTGTGATGCTGATCAGCTCGCATTTTCTCATCTGATTCTTCCCAAGCTTTACAAGCAGGATACTGCTACCCCTGTTTTTGCAGATGGACAGAGGTTTTAAGTTCGAGACACACGCTATACATCTTAAAAAGAGCAGGGCTAGAACTCAAGCTACACCTGTCCAGACCTGCCAACTCCCCTTCCTGAAGGGTCAGGAGGGCGCTCACACGCCACTGGCCCGGCAGCCTGTCTTGCCCGCACTCCACACAAGGAGCTCCAGCGTGCGGCGGGAGGACAGGCAACGAATGAACAGGCGGGTCCTCAAGGGCAAGACAACCCCAGACTCACTGCTGCACCTATCACAGCACCATACACAATACAGTGAAAAGGATACATGTGGGATTTAAATCAGTGGAACGATAAAATAAAGACAAGGACTTATTTGCATGTTTGTATGAAAAGAAGGAAGAATAATTATTCTGCATTCTGCAGTTCTACTACTTTAATTAAAAGACAAATTCAGACTTCCAGCCAAGACGGAGGTGTGCGTAGATAGTCTTCACTTCCTCTCGCAACCAAAACAAGGACAACAACCAACTGAAAAACGAACAACCAGAACCGCCAGAAAATCGAAATGCATGAAGTCCAACCACCACGGAGTTAAAGACGAAACATTTACCCAGACTGGTGGGAGGGGCAGAGCAAAGAGGATACGCAGCAAGGTGGCACCTGGCAGCCTGGCGGCCTGGGTGGTCCCACATTTCGTGTGCAGATAGGCTGGGAGGAACAACTGGGGAGCGAGACAGACTGTGCAACCCAGGGGTCCAGCGTGGAGAAATAAAGCCTCAAAACCACTGGCTGTAAAAATCTGTGGGGGTTGCAGTGGTGGGAGAAACTTCCTCTTTTACAGGAGAGTCCACTAGAGGGACTCACGGGGTCCTAGAATGTACACAAACCCACCAGCCCAGGAATCAGCACCAGAAGGGAGCAATTTGCTTGTGGGTAGTGGGGGCAGTGACTGAAAGTGGGGCAAGAGCACAGCAAGTGGCATTGTTCCCTCTCTGACCCTCTCCAACCGAGAGTGCCACAATGCAGCAAAGTGGGCTGCCCTGCCCTAATGAATACCCAAGGCTCCACCCCTTCAAAATATAACAGGTGCACCAAGACAAAGAACTATGACCCAAATGAATGAACAGATCAAAACTCCAGGAAAACAACTAAGTAAGGAAGAGAAAGCCAATCTGTCATATGCAGAGTTCAAAACACTGGTAATCAGGATGCTCACAGAAATGATTGAGTACAGCACAAAATAAAGGAAGAAGTGAAGGCTATACAAAGTGAAATAAAGAAAGATATACATGGAACCAACAGTGAAGGAAAGTAAACCATGACTCACATCAACAATTTGGAGAAGGAAGAAATAAACATTTAACCAGAAAAGAATGAAGAAACAAGAATTCAAAAAAATGAAGAGAGGCTGAGGAATCTCTGGGACAACTTTAAACATTCCAACATCAAAATCATAGGGGTGCCAGAAGGAAAAGAACAAGAGCAAGAAATTGAAAACTTATTTGAAAAAAACAATGAAGGAAAACTTCCCCAATCTGGTGAAGGAAATAGGCATGCAAGTCCAGGAAGCTCAGAGAGTCCCAAAGAAGTTGGACCCAAGAAGGAACACACCAAGGCACATCATAATTAAATTACCCAAGAAAAAAGAGGAGAGAATCTTAAAAGCAGCAAAAGGAAAGGAGAGAGTTACCTACAAAGAAGTTCCCATAAGACTGTCAGCTGATTTCTCAAAAGAAACCTTGCAAGGAAGAAGGGGCTGGAAAGAAATACTGAAATCATGAAAGGCAAGTACCTACATCCAAGATTATTCTGTCCAGCAAAGCTTTCATTTAGAATGGAAGGGCAGACAAAGTGCTTCCCAGATAAGGTCAGTTAAAGGAGTTCATCATCACCCAGCCCTTAATATATGAAAGGTAAAAGGGACTTATCTAAGAAAAAGAAGATCAAAACTGTGAACAGTAACAAGACAACAAACAACTATCAACAACTGAATCTAAAAAACAACAAAAACAAACTAAGCAAACAACTAGAAAAGGAAGAGAGTCACAGAAATAGAGATCACATGGAGGGTGATCAGAGGAGATGGGGAGGGGAGAGAATGGGGGGAAGGTACAGGGAATAAGAAGCATAATTAGTAGGTAGAAAATAGACAGGGGTAGGTTAATAACAACATAGAAAATGAAGAAGCCAAAGAACTTATACGTACAACCCATGGACATGAACTAAGGCAGACGGGAATGCTGGAGGGAAGGGGGGTACAGGGCGAAGGAAAATAAAGGGGAGGAAAAAATGGGACAACTCAAATAGCATAATCAATATAGTATACTTAAAAAAAAAAAAAGAAAGAAACAGACAAAAAGGGAGTTCCAGTCAAGATCGAGGTGTAGGTAGAAACCCTTTGCTTCCTTGCACAACCAAAAGGAGGATAACAAATCTAAAATCAATAAACAATCAGAAGTGCCAGAAAACCAAACTGCAAAGAGCTCTGACAACCAAGGAATTAAAAAAACAATCAACCAGAACAACCAGACCATTAAGAACCCGCAGCCAGGAGGTAGACCAAGTGGGCGGGGCTGGCTGAAGGGGAAACTGAGGCTCACAACTGTCTGTGGACTATGGCGGTTGCCCCACGGGAGAAACTCCCAGCCTCACATGAGAGTTCGTTGGAAAGTGGGGCTAGAGCTGAGCAGGCAAGCTGCATTGTTCCCTCTCTGCCCCTACTCCCCCACAGACAGTGCAGCAGCGCAGCAAGGAAGGTTGCCCTGCCCAGGTGAAAACCTAAGGCCCTGCCCTCTTAGACCTATAAGCTGCGCGGAGAAAAAGAAATATGGCCCAAATGAAAGAAAAGAGCAAAGCTTCAGAAAGAGAGCTAAGTGATGAGGAGAGAGCCAACCTATCTGATGGAGAATTTAAAGCCCTGGTAATCAAAATGCTCACAGATCTGATTGAGCTTGGTCAAAAAATGAAAGAACAAATGAAAAATACCCAAAATGAAATAAAGCAAAATATTCAGGGAACCAACAGTGACAGGAAGGAAACCGGGAGACTCAAAGCAACAATTTGGAAGAAAAGAAAGAAATAAACACCCAACCAGAACAGAATGAAGAAACAAGAATTCAAAAAAATGAAAAGAGGCTGAGGAACATCTGGGACAACCTGAAATGTTCTAATATCCTAATTATAGGGGTACCAGAAGGAGAAACAAGAGCAAGAAATTCTAAACTTATTTGAACAAATAATAAAAGAAAACTTCCCCAACCTGGCAAAGGAAATAGACTTCCAGGAAGTCTAGGAAGCCCAGAGAGTCCCAAAGAAGTTGGACCCAAAGAGGAACACACCAAAGCACATAGTAATTACATTATCCAAGATTAAAGATAAGGGGAGAATCTTAAAAGCAGCAAGAGGAAAGAAGAGAGTTACCTACAAAGGAATTACCATAAGACTGTCAGCTGATTTCTCCAAAGAAACCTTGCAGGCAAGAAGGGGCTGGAAAGAAGTATTCCGAGTCATGAAAGGCAAGGACCTACATCCAAGATGACTCTATCCAGCAGAGCTATCATTTAGAATGGAAGGGCAGATAAAGTGCTTCCCAGAGAAGGTCAGTTAAAGGAGTTCATCATCACCCAGCCCTTATTATATGAAATGTTAAAGGAACTTATCTAAGAAAAATAAGATAAAAAATATGAACAGTAAAATGACAACAAACTCACAACTATCAACAACTGAACCTAAAAGAAAAGACAACGCAAACAAAAACTAAGCAAACAACTAGAACAGGAACAGAATCAGAGAAATGGAGATCACATGGAGAGACTTCAGTGGGGAGGGGAAGGGAAGAATAGAGGGGAAAAGGTACAGGGAAGAAGCAGAATAATTGGTAGGCATAAAATAGACGGGGAGAGGTCAAAAATGGTATAGGAAACAGAGAACTCAAAGAACTTTTATGTACAACCCATGGACATGAACTAAGGGGGTGGGGGTGCAGGGCGGAAGGGGGCAAGGGGGAGAAATTGGAAAAAGTGTAATAGCATAATCAATAAAATATACTTTAAAAAAAGAAAGAATCACTCATCCACGAATATTTACTGAGCACCCGACTCTAGACAGACTGGGTGGGCTCTGCACTGGGCGCCAGGCTGCAAAGTGAAGAGCAGAGAGGGTCTCAGCCTCGTCTACCCGAGCCGGGGCGGGGGCGGGGGTTCAGATGGGGCAGGCCCCATGAACAGTGAAGCAGATGCACATGGTACCACGGAAACACATGGCAAGGGGGCCTCGCCGACACTGCTGGGGACTGAGCAATTTTCCCAGAAAACACCAAGTTAGCTGAGACCTGAGGGGTGGCAGGCGGGAGGGTGACCGTCTTCTAAGCAGAAGAAACGACACGTAAAAGGCAAGAGGGCAATGAGGACGTGAGAGCGCAGAAGGAACTAGGGGGGAAGGAACCAGTGGTTGGAACAGGGAAAGGGGGAGGGGCTCGGCAGGAGGGCGACAGACAAGAGTACACAAGCCCCGTGGGCCTTTATGAGCAGTTGACGTGGCATCAAGTACGACAGGAAGTCATTCAAAGGTTCAGGAAAGGGGGCACCAAAATCCAACTGGCATCTTACAAAACCACTCTGGCATCTGAGCAGAGACTGGGCTCAGAGGGGACAGGGCAAGGGGAGAGCAGGGACAGGAGTCGGGAGGTCCCTCAAAGCCGCCTGGCTCGGATGGAGTGCTGGCTGTAAAGAGCGATCTGGACAGGATGGAAACTTGGGAACACAACCTACAGGTTTGGATTCCACATGGAGTAAAAGAAGGGGATATCAAAAATGGCCTCGAAGGGAAAAAAGTTAGCACTTCAAAAGGAGGAACCTAACAAACGCTAGCCAGCCAGGGGCGCAGGGCCAGCGTCATCAGTGATGAGTAATGCTGACAGATGCGACGGGAAGGGCACTGCAGCCCTGTGGTCCTCCGTCCCAGAACCCACAGCTCCAGCCTGACCAGGAGAAAAACAGCAGGCAAGCCCAGATTGAAGGACGTCACACGAAACAGCTGATCTGTCAAGGTCACCACAAATAAAGCAAGTCTGAGAAACTGTCACAGTCCAGAAAAGCCTAAGGAGACATGATGACTAAATGTAATGTGACATCCTGGACGGGGTCCTGGAACAGAAAAGGACACGAGGGGAAAACCGAGGACACCCAAACAACCTGAGTTCCGTGGACAACACACGGATACCAGCTGACTGGCTGCACAAAAGCACCACAGCAACGTTAACAGGGAGACTGGGTGCGGGGCACACAAGACCTCTATAACATTCTAGCAATTTTCCTGTGACTCCAAAACTATTCTAAGTGCAAAAGCTGATTGAACACTAACCGCCAGGTCTGACCTGGGCCCCTGGGAGTGAGCGTCCTTTACGGAGACAGAGACACAGAGAGGAAGCCGGTAAGGGCCACTGCAGACCCGCTGAGAGGGGCAGCCAGTCACACTCTCCAGACACCAGGGAGGCAGCGCTGGTGTGGAGTTCGGCAGAGCGCTGAGATCAAAACACAACTTTAGAAGTGAAGGGCCTCAGTCTGACTCCTGAGAAATATGCACATAACAGAGCAGAAAGTCTAGTCTCAAACCCTGACAAAACTCTACGTTTAGATGCCAGGTAGAGGAGATCAGGAAGGAACATCCAGCACGAGGGAGAAAAACCAGGGGCCAAGGAGAAAGGCGTGGTCAACTGGCTTAGATAACACTTGAAATAGCAAATAAAATAAGCACTGAAAAATACTCCTTATATGTAACAGCTCTGAGATCACTGGTGAGCTAAGAGGAAAGTTCCAGCAGAATAATGGAAGCCAAATTCAGGCTGGAGCATCTGACTAAGAGGTGAGAAAATGGAGGGAAAATCAACTCTCACAAGGAGACCGGCTCTCGGATTCGTACAACCAGGTTCAGAGCAACACCAGCCACAAGACCCAGAGGGGGAAGCCCCAGGTGTCATCGAAGGGTGAATGGACAAAGTGCAGCATATACCTGATGAAGTATCACTCAGCCTGAAAAAAGGCAGGCAGGTCTGGCACGCGCTACACCGCGGATGAACCCTGAGGACACCACGCTCCGTGAAATGAGCCAGTCCCGAGGGGACTCGCAGCAGCCCAAGCAGAGCAGTGAAAGTCACCCAGACAGACAGCAGGCTGCAGGCGCCAGGGACCGGGGATGCGGGGCATGGGGTGGGCGTGTTTAATGGGGACGGTTTCCCTTTGGCAAGACAAAGAGAACAGGAGAGGGATGGTGGTGACAACTGCACAACACTGAATCTATTTAATACCAAAGAATTGTGCACTTAAAATGGTTAAGACAGTAAGTCTTATGTTATGTATATTTTACCACAATTATAAAATTTAAAAGAAAAAAGAACTCTACTCCCAAAATGTGAACTCCAGACCAAGCTACAATGCCCTGCAGAGGGTAACTAACGGTTAAAGCCGGGTGCTCCAACCAGACCAGCACTTCCCAAACGTGTCCCACGGTGTGCCTGCGACACCACGCACATGCGTTCCAGACGTGCTCTGCAAAGGGGCGGGGCCACCCAGACTGCTGACAGCGGCCTCTGACCTCAAGGGTACTCACCCATTAACCCCGTGTGCCCTGTAAGTCGTTTCAGGTCTGATATGTTCTCAAATGTGAGAAAAGCTGGGAAACAATGCTAGAGAAGTAAAGGTTGCAGATTATGACAATTCAATTTTCAGTTGCAAGAAAAGTTGCTTTAATTAGTTTTCCTCATCAACCCACAACTTCTGCTGCCAAAGAAAAAAAAAACTGTGGTCTCAACTTGATAAAAACTAGTAATAGATCCTTTAGAGAAACAAATGAATCTCTACTGTGGAATCGCACTCCGTCTTTGATAGACGTTTAATAGAAATGGAGCAGCAGTTTGTCTTCACTACACTAGACTGATGGAGACCAAACCAGTGCGTAAGAAGAAAGAGAAAAACCGTGTGGTACTGATGCAGGCGCCGAACAAACAGATCAATGAATGAGAACATCCAGATCAAGCACGAGGTAAAGGCCACATTTCAAATCAGTAGAAAAGATAAATAATTCAATAATAAGCATCTAACGGAGGAGGGCGAGGGGACTGGAAACCAGACTTCTATCTTACCTTGCACATATATATGTGTATGTATATGCTTATTGTTTTACATATCATATATTATACGCTTATTATATGTGCATGTTTGTATATATACACACATATATATACAGTTATGCATATAAATGTTTATCTGTATTAAACACCTAAGGATAAAAATTCAAAACAGAAAAGAAAATGTAGGGAGAATGCTTAGTAACTAACTGGTGGGAAAGACTTTCCTAGGTATGCTATCAAGGCGAGAAAAATTCGAAGTTTGATGGCATGACTCAGAGATCTGCCAGAAGCACATAATGTGTTTAAAAATTAAGATTAAAATATAGGTGGACTAGCCAGGAAAAAACTATGCATGCATTTTTTCACTTAGTGATTTTAGAGAAGGAGAGAGGGAGGGGGAGGAAGAGAGAGAGAGAGAAACATCAATTTGTTGTTCCACCTATTTCTGCATTCCTTGGTTGCTTTTTCTACGTGCCCAACCTGGGATGGAACACACGACGCTGGCACACTGGGATGACACCCTAGCGAACTGAGGGCCGGCCTGCAAACCAAAGCGTTACCATCGGATCCCCAGTCAGGGCGCATGCCTGGTTTGCGGGCCAGGCCCCCAGTTGGGGGCATGCGAGAGGCAACCACACACTGATGTTTCTCTCCCTCTCTTTCTCCCTCCCTTCCCCTCTAAAAACAAAATAAATATAATCTTCTTTTTTAAAAAAAGGAAAAAACATGCCCTGACCAGCACGGCTCAGCTGGCTGCAGGGTCGTCCCGACACCGAAAGGCTGCAAGGTTCCATTCCCGGTAGGGGTACATACAGGAGGCAACCATGGGATGTTTTTCTCCCCCCTTCCTCTCCCTCTAAAATTAATAAATAAACTTCTAAAGAGTTTTAAAAAGAAAAACATAAAAATCAGAAAGAAAAAGGATGAAGAACTTACTAGAAAAAAGGGCAAAAGAATGAAATGATAATTCAAAAAAATAAGGCAAGTGACTTGCCCAAACATGCTACATTTCAGGAATATACGAAGAAAAGCAAATGACAAGGAGACACAAATGTTTAACCTGGTCAACTGAGAAAGATCTTATACAGTGGTGATGCCTAGGGCCAGTCAGGGTCTGGGGAAATGGACAGTATCACACTGGGCTATCAAGAGCACCAGCCAGTACAACCTTCCTGAAAGACCAAGTGCAAATGTTTACACTCTAACGAGCGCTTGACCCGCAGGCCTCCCCACCCCCGCAAGACGGTAACGGGAGGAGTGCGCAAAAACACGTGAACAGGAATGGCAAGTGCTTCGCTGATCGTAAGAGCAAAATACTGGGCCATCAACAAGGATTGATTTAAATTTTTTACACAATATCCATGCTCTAAAATTATGTACATCCACACCCACGCATGTGCACAGGCATGGAGAGTGACCCCCACAGCCCTGGCCGCAGTCCTCAGCGGCATGGAGTGTCACCCAGCAAACCCTGGGTCACAGGGTTGGGGGCATGAGAGGCAACCAATCAGTATTTCTCTCGTACAATACGTTTCTCTTCCTCTATTTCTCCCTCCCTTCCCCTCTCTAATAAACAAACAAAAAACAAACTTACTTTTTAAGTGAGCACAACAGACTGTGGTACAGGAGAAAAACAGTGTGTTGGGGCAGTGTGCTCACACACATCTGCGAGTACGTGTACACACACATACACACACACACACAATTTACATACACTTTTTTTTTACATATGCATTTTTTTAAAGCCCAGGGAACAGACTTCCAGCCAAGATGGAAGCATAGGTAGACACACTGTGCCTCCTCACACAACGAAGAGAGGGGAAACAAAAATTTAAAAACAAAAAACCACCAGAACTGACAGAAAATCAAACTGTATGGAAGTCCAACAACCAAGGAGCTAAAGAAGACACGTTCATCCAGATCCGTAGGCGGAGCGGAGCTGGGCAGAGAGGGCTCACGGCAAGGTGGCAGTTTGTGGAGTGGGGCAGGCAACGCTGCAGCTGGCCGGAGAGACCCGCAGCTGGCGGACCCAGACCCAGTGGGGCCCAGGTTGGTGGAGCAGACGGTCCACATTCGCGCGCAGATAAACCGAGAGGAACAGCTGGGCAGCAAAACAGACCATGCAGCCCAGGGCTCCACTGTGGGGAAATAAAGCCTCAAACCACCAACTGAAAATACCTGTGGGGTTGAGGTGGCAGTTGGAGGAACTCCCAGCCCCTCAGGAGAGTTCATTGGAGAGACCCACGGGGTCCTAGAACGTACACAAGCCATCCACCTGGGAATCAGCACAGAAGGGCCCACTTTGCTTGTGGGTAGCGAGGGAAGCGACTAAAAGCCAGCAGAGAGCGGAGCAAGCACCCTTGTTCCCTCTCAGGCCCCACCCCCACAGGCAGCGTCACAACACAGCAACGATGTGGATTGCCTCGCCCTGGTGAATACCTAAGACTCCGCCCCTTATATGTAACAGGTGCACCGAGAAAAAAAAATGGCCCAAATGAAAGAGCAGATCAAAACTCCAGAAAAAATACAACTAAGCCACGAAGAGACAGCCAACCTATCAGATGCACAGTTCAAAACACTGGTAATCAGGATGCTCACAGAATTGGATGAAAGTTGGTCACAATTAGTTGAACAAATGAAGGATATGCTAAAGGAAGTTAGGGGAAATCTGCAGGGAACCAATAGCGATGGGAAGGAAACTGGGAATCAAATCAACGGTGTGGACCAAAAGGAAGAAAAAACATTCAGCCAGGAAAGAGTGAAGAAACAAGAATTCAAAAGACTGAGGAGAAGCCCTGGCTGGTGTAGCTCAGTGGATTGAGTGCGGGCTGGGAACCAAGCGGTCCCAGTTCAATTACCAGTCAGGGCACATGCCTGGGTTGCGGGCCAGGTCCCTGTGAGGGCCATGTGAGAGGCAACCACACATTGCTGTTTCTCTCCCTCTCTGTCTCCCTCCCTTCCCCTCTCTCTAAAAATAAAATAAATAAAATCTTTAAAAAAAAAAAAACTGAGGAGAGGGTTAGGAACCTCCAGGACATCTTTAAACATTCCAACATCCCAATTATAGGGGTACCAGAAGGAGAAGAGGAAGAGCAACAAATGGAAAACTTATTTGAACAAATAACGAAGGAGAACTTCCCCAATCTGGCAAAGGAAATAGACTTCCAGGAAGTCCAGGAAGCTCAGAGAGTCCCAAAGAAGTTGGACCCAAAGAGGAACACACCAACATACATCATAATTACATTACCCAAGATTAAAAGTGAGAGAATCTTAGAAGCAGCAAGAGAAAAGGGGACAGTTACCTACAAAGGAGTTCCCATAAGACTGTCAGCTGATTTCTCAAGAGACCCTGCAGGCAAGAAGGGGATGGAGAGAAGTATTCCAAGTCATGAAAGACAAGAACCTACATCCAAGAATACTCTATCCAGCAAAACTTTCATTTAGAATGGAAGGGCAGGTAAAGTGCTTCCCAGATAAGGTCAAGTTCAAGGAGTTCATCATCACCCAGCCTTTATTATATGAAATGTTAAAGGGATTTATATAAGACATGGAGGGTTATCAACAGGGAGGGGGAGAGAGGGGTAAAAAGGTACAGAGAATAAGTAGCATAAATGGTAGGTAGAAAACAGATAGGGGAAGGTTAAGAATAGTATAGGAAATGTAGAAGCCAAAGAACTTATGCATATGACCCATGGACAAGAACTAAAGGGGGGTCATGTGGGGAGGGTATGAGGGGCGGAGGGGAATAAAGGGGGGGAAATGGGACAACTGTAATAGCGTAATCAATAAAATATATTTTAAAAAAGCTCAGGGAGGGATACAAATCGAATCATTATTGACTATGGTTATACCCTAGGGTGTACAATTTTAAGAAAAAGCTTTAAATTTTAATCTCTACACTTCAGTGTTATTAGCATTTTTCCAATGACCATTTATTACTTTTATACTGAAATGTTTATATACCTTTCAATGGAAAATAAAATAGAGCCATTTCTGTGGGGGGAAGACTACCTATGACAAAAGGATGTAATGGTTTTGTACGTTCCCTTGTCCTCTTTCACAGGTGAAGTCCTTCGCACGTAAGCCGCTTCCCCCTGTGAGCGTATGGTCTTACAACATCCGACTCACATTCTTTTCAACAAAGAAGGCCCTGTACATAGCTGTTAGGAGACGTCAGTTCTTGAGCTACGACGAAGTTTTATATGGCACCAGAATCCGCAAATAAAATGCAAGACTCAGCTAAATGAGAAGAAGGAGTTACATGAATTCAAGCAAACAAGATCTTCGCGAGGCTAAACTTAGCAAAAGCCACATGAAACACTAAAGAATCAGCCCAATTAACAGATCAGAATAGTAAGTGCAAGAAGTGTGACCTTAACCTTAATACACACACATCCCAGTTGCACTCCAGCTGCACCAGTTTCACTGCCATAAACCCTCCAGCACGCCAGCGCCACCACCTTCAGGCAATACAGTATTTAAAGCAAGACAGGTTGTAACAGAACTTCAATATGTAAATCAGTATCTTATTCCAATTTGATTTTAAATTTACTAAAAACAGTCACCTCTCAATGCCCCAAAGGATAAGCAGATCTGTAAATTATATTAATACCACTGAGAAATATAGTGAACAAAACTAATACCATGAAACTAGATTAACTCAAAAAATTCAAAATATAATTGAACAGTTAAACCCTTTGAGAGCAAACACAATAAAGTTTGGATTGGGGACATCAGTATCAATCTCCCTACAATACGCAGACCGGCCATACAATATGTCTTCATCCACCGCTGATACAGTTTTGAACCCTCAGTGTGATACAAGAAAATACACAGTCCGGCAGAAGTGAGGCTGCTTGAGTGTGGTTGGCAGAATAATAACAAATGTCCTATGGTGTGCTTGAGTATGATATTGTTATGTTACAGAATTGCATGCTTATGATTTTTTAATAAAAGATTTTGTCCTAACAAGGGCGTTATTTGTGCGGGACCCTGTATATGGGTCTGCAGCCCCGGTTCCTGCCCAGAGCCCCTAAAACTCTTTGTGATTTCCCAAATGGTAAGAGCGTCGTCTGTTCCGGTGCCTGGCCTCTGGACCCGGGCTCTGACGCAGGGCTCCGCAACCCTGCGGACTCCTGAGCAACAAGAGCACTGGGCGCGTCTCTCGTTCCAACAAGCTGACTCTGGGTGGCCCCTGATGGCAGCTGGTCACTGGAAAGACCAAGTCATGTTCAGACCAACGGAATTTTCCGCCCCGCCTCCCACTCTCCAGAGAGGGGAGAAGGGCTAGAAACAGAGTTAGAAACTGAGCAAAGGAAGCCTCCACAAAACCCCAACAGCACAGGGGCTGGAGAACTGCCAGGTTAGAGAACACGTCCGCACAGGGAAGCGACACCCCCCCACTCTGCACCATGGTGACTCAGGGCAAGTTCCAGAGGGCAGACTTCCTTCAGGCCCCACCAGCACGACACCACGGCATCTCCTCCACCACGCAGTAAGCCAGTGTGCCCTCAAGACGAGGTTTGGGGGGAGTGGGACTCAATCTCAGCCCTACAGGTAGCAGCTGCTCCGGGTATCTGCTCTTCTTACACGCTTTAGAGTGCTCTTCACCTTTACTAGCCAATGCCCCATTACTTGGATTCCCTGTTACAGTGTGAAGTTCTTCATGTTAAACTTTTTCTTTCATTTACTGTTTGGGTTTTCTTTCTTGATTGGATCCAGGCTGATACAGATTCGCAACCATTTGTGTATGTGGTGTGGGCAGGGGTCACGTTTCCTTTCTTTCCACGTGAATGTCTAACCAAACCCCACATGCTGAGAAGACCTTTCTTTGCTGTCGTCAGTGCCCCCGTTTCACACACGGAGAGTCCAGGTGTGAGCGGGCCGCGTCTGGTCGATTGGTTCACGGGTCTAGTCTTTTACTAACACATCTTTTTTATTATAATAACTTTAAAATAAGTCTTGTTATCCTGTAGAATAAATCTCCTCAGTTTGTTGTTCTTCTAAATTTCGGCTATTCCTGGCTGTGTACATTTCCAAGTCCATTTTAATATCAGTTTATCAAGTTCAACACACACACACAAAAAATCTGCTGGCATTCTGATTGGTATATTGAAAGTATGGATGAACATTTTACAATATTGAGTCTTCAAATCCATGAACATGGTATATCCCTCTATTTCAATCTCTAAGTTATCTCAATAATGTCTGTTTTCTGTACAAATTCCTTGCATTTTTAGAATTATTTGAAAAATCTGATTGTTGGTTATTGCAACTATTACCTTTTCTGTTTGTTGTATATAAAATTGCGCTTGTGACCAACATTACCTTGAATATTGCAACCTTATTTATTAAGTTATAAGGGGACTTTTCTGGATTTTCTACATACACAATCACATCATCTACAAAATCAGTTTTAATCTTCCCATGCTGACCCTTGTACCTTTACTTTTCTTTTTGAACTAGGTAGGACCTCTAGTAAAATAATGAGTAGGCACGGAGAATAACTTATTTCTCCCTCCGTCTCAGGAGGAAGACGTTCAGCTTCTCACCACTGAACACGACATTTGCTGCAGGGTTTTTCTAAGTGGCCTCTGTCACGTTAAGGAACTTACCTTTCACTCGTAATGTGCTAAGGGATTTCATTCTGAATGGATGTTCAATTTTATCAAAAGCAATTTTTGCCTCTATTGACATATCATGTTATTTCTGTTTCACCCTACTTAGTGATTTATACTGATTGATTTTTCATACAGTAAGCTTATCTTTAGAAGCCTGGTAGTCTCCTTTCAACCTTTTCAAATTTGTCAAGACTTCCCTTACAGATCTGCATTGTGATAAATGTTCTGTTCACGTGAAAAGAGTGTATCTCTAGTTATTGGGTGTAGTGTCCTGTTTCTTCCCTATTTTACTGTTATACATATATTTCACTTTTAATATTTAGTATTTTCACTTTATTAGTTCTCTCCTGTGTCTAACATACTCTTAAACCCACTGAGAACAATTACGTCAACTTTATTCAATGTTATTTGATGTCTTTTATATCCATGCTGACTCTTTGTTTACTCTGTTAATAAATTATATTAAAATTTACCACTATGATGGTGGATTTGTCTTTTCTTTGTTAGCTTTGTCAATTTTTGCCTTGTGTATTTTGAGGCCATGCTTTTATAGGTTCACACAGATGTACAATTGCTGAATTGAGTATTTTAACATTATAAAGTTCTCTTTATCCCTAATGATGCTTTTCAGCCCTGAATCCCACTCTTTTAACGCAGGCATACCGGTTACCTTTTGGTCAGCGTTTGAGAGATACATCCTTCTCTACCATTTACTTTCCATTCTTCGGCACTCTTAAAGCAGTACAGAGTTGTCATCTACTGTGTTTTTCATCTAATCTCTCAACCTTTCTCTTTGAATTGAAAATTTTGTTCACTTTTATTTAATATTGGTTACTGACAGCCTGGATTTAAATCTGTCATCTCATAGTTTACTATTTTTCCCACATGCTCTATGCCCTTCCGTCTTCCTGACTTCCACCTGCCCGCCACCGTCACCACCACCAACGCTGCTGCTGCCAGCGCCCCTCTCCAGTGTGGCTGGTATGTATCCTTCCTGTTCTTTTAATGAATATCCTAGAGATTACAAGACGCATCCCTGGTCCATCACAGTCTTGAGTAAATAGTATATTTACCACCTCCTGGACACTGGACACAGTGACTCCAGGACACTAAAGCTGCTCACATCCCCACAACTTACATGCCATCGCTATGTGCTTTTAATTAAACCACAGGAGACATTATTATTGTTGTTTTATATATTGATATTAATTTGCATTTACGCTCGCTTTGCTCTTCATTTTTTCCTGCATCTTAAAGCTCTCACTTAGGATCATTTCCCTTCTGCTAAAGAAGAATCTTCATCACTCCCTTTAGTACAGATCTGCTATGATTACTTCTTTCCGTTTTTGTTGATGTAAAAAGGTGGCATTTTGTTTTCGTTTTTGAAGGAATCTTTGCTAGATATAGATTCTAGTCTGGCAGTTTACCTTCTTGTTTCCATTTTGAAAATACCATTCCATTGCCTTTTGACTTCTTCTGTTGAGAAGTTAGCTGTCATTCTTATTGCTCTTTTGAATACAATATGTAATTTTTCTGTTATTTTTCTTACTACCTTGAGTTTTCCACAATCTTGTGTTTCAGGGAGATTTTACCGAATCCCTCTGTCCACTCTGGGAGTCTTTATCATCTCCTGAGTCTGTGATTTGATGCTTTGCTACAGACAATCCTCAGCCATTTCCTCTTCAAACACTGCCTCTGCGCCGTTCCTCTTGTCTTTCCTACTGCGATTCCAGTTACAGGTTTGTTCACGACTGTCACCAAATATCACGTCTCTGACATTCTTTTATGTATCCCCCGTGCACTCTTTCCATATTTCATCATTTCGAATATTTATTTTCAATTTATTACTACTAATCTATTGTTAAACCCCATCAACTGAGATCTCAATATTGATTCATTTTTAGTCCTTCAATTCTAGAATTTCACATTTGATTCCTTTTTTAATTCCAGTTTCCTGATTCTTAATCTTGTCTTCTATTTATTTAAACATATTATATACTGTAGCCCCCCCATCATCTGTGGTTTCACTTTCCATGGCTTCAGTTACCTGTGGTCAATCATAGTCCAAAATATTAAATAAAAGTTTCCAGAAATAAACAACTGATACGCTTTAAAGTGCATGCATTCAGAGTAGCGCAGTGCACTCTCATACCACCTGCTCTGTCCCGTGTCTCCTCCCTCTGTACCCGCCCAGCAGTCAGATCGACTGTCATAGTATCTCAGGGCTGGCATGCAAGTAACCTTCATTTTACTTAATAACGACCCCAAAGCTCAAGAATAGGGACGCTGGCAATTCAGATGTGCCCAAGGAAAGCCCTTAAGTACCTCCTTTAAGTGAAAAGGTGAAGGTTCTTGACTTAATGAGGAAAGAAAAAAATCATATGTTGAGGTTGCTAGATCTATGGTAAGATCAAATCTACTATCCATGAAAGTGCCTAATTTGTAAGTTAAACTTTATCATAGGTATGTATGTATAGGAAAAAAACGAATAGTAGATGTAGGGCTCTATAGGACACCGTTCTGTGTGGTGTGGGCCCAGCTGCCACTTGAAAAGGCCAGTGGAAAGTGAGGTCTGGTACACAAGACCCACGCCCATGGATACGTTCTCCCGTGGGAAATCAGGCCTGCATTGTACCTAGGCCGCTTTGAGACTTGCTTTTTTTGCTAAAACTCTCTCACCCTGAATTGAGGCAGCAAACGTTTACTGCACATCTTTAAAGTAACTGCCTAAAATCTATGCTAAACCTTCCAAGGAGGAGTATAACCAGTTCAAGCACTTTTCCCTTTACATGGGCAAATATCCTTCCTTTCTGATATAATTAGCAACATCCTGTCCTTTGTTTTCTGTAAAATGTAACTACCAAAAGCGAACCTGTGCATAGTAAATGAGGACCATCCTCCATGTAATGTGCCCAGAAAAGCAATAAAAGCCTGTCAAGGCAAGGGTCAGGGCGCTCTCCCCTTGAGAGGGTGGCCATGCCGTCCCTCTTCCTCCACAGCATTCGGTAGTCCGTGTGCATCTGTCTTGTCTCAGCCACACGCCACGGACCCCACAAGCCGGGGTCCACATCAGGGCTCCGCATTCCCCACTCTTCAGGCACCCACCGGGGGTCCTGGCGTGCACCCCCCGGGTAAGGGGAAAGACCACACACCACCTTTTCTAACAACTTCGTTCATCCAGATCCCTGTGCATCCACTTCCATCATCTGTTGATTCTCTCGGTTTTCAGACAAACTGTCTAAAACTTTCATCTGCTCAGTGAATGTGATATTTCGTAAATAAATGCAGAGATCATCTGAGTCTTAATAAGGAAAGAAAATGTTATTTTTTCCATAAAGTATTTACATTTGCTTCTGTCCAGGTCATCAAGGATTGAGAGAATCTGCAGCTGGACTTCAGTGCCCACGAGAGGCGAGTCCTTTAGGACACAGGCCTTTGGGACCTCCGCTCAGAGCCGAGGGAGGTTTCCTGGGCCCTACCTTCCCAACCCGTCCCAAACTCCAATTTTTGTTCTTTACCTGCCAGTCCCTTGAGTCCATCAAAATCTCCGTTCAGCTTCCCAGCTTCTCACCTACCTGCCTCTTCTTGAACCAACAGACCTGCCAAACTGGTCTCACGTCCATGAGCTTCCCACTGCCCAGATCTCGGCCCCACAATGCTTCCCTGTTTTGTTAAGCCCTCAGTTACCTTCACCCAAATTTTGTTTTAAATTTGGTCCAGTTTTCCTACTCGCAGGAAAGAGGGCCCAACTGCTTAGTCTACCATTAACAAGTTCCCCATTCCAATACTTCCTATCTTTGTAGGTTTATGCCTTTTGATTCTTTCTGTAATTTTATAGAAATTTTGGAAGTGGAGATAACGATATCTTCAGTGAGTAACCTCAGCATTGCTGACCCAGAAGTCTCCACACATTGTTACTGACAGACCTCTATATTTTAAGGATATTAAACCTTTATTTGTCAAACACGTGGCAAATACTTCTCCCAGTATGCCATTTACATTTTTATTTTATGCTATTTTACCACATGGAAATGGTTAATTTATATATAGTCCATTTATCAGTCTTTTCCTTTCTGATTTTGATATTATGATAAAAACACTGAATGCTGTGCAAATATGGGCCCTATTTTCTTCTAGTACTGTATTTCTACTTTTTACATTTAATGTTTAGATATACTTTGGTATAAAGTATGAGTTAGAGACCTAAGCCTTTTTATTTTGAAGACTTTATTTATTTTTAGAGATAGGGAAAGGGAGGAGGAAAACATCAATGTGTGGTTGCCTCTTACGTGCCCCCCTGGAATCTAACCAATGACCCTGTGGTTCACAGGCCAGTGCTTAATCCACTGAGCCACACCGGCCGGAGCTGAACTTATTTTTTTAATTGGTAAGCCAACAGTCCCAAATCCATTTAAATAAATAATCCTCCACTTCCTCCTTGTACTTTAATTGCATATAAATCAAAAATATTTCCTTAACATTTATATAATTATATTTGCAATCTAACACTGCTGATTCCTGGGGCTCCTTCTCCTTGTGACCGTCCTACCGTGGTTTCTGTAACCCACAGCCCAGTTCCATTTCTCTCCAGCTACTTACTCCTCTGAGTCCCCTTCACACGCTCACTTCCCTTCGGCTCTCCTCATCCTCTCTCATTTGCCAGACAGGCACGGAGAAGCAGTTCCTTTCTAGAAGCTCTCTTGTTTCTTGTTCTCCCTACGCCCCCTGGGAAATTTCACCTGCACTGTCGGCCTCTTCGAGCTCTCTGTGGAGTCCCCAGATCCACATCCAATTACCTCCTGGGATCTCCATCTAGATGTTCCCCTGGCGCTCTAAGCTCAACTGCACAAAGAGAAGTTCAATGTCCCTGAAACTGCTCTTCTCTCCATGTGCCATTATCATTCGAGCCAGAATCTCGGCACCTTCTCGGCTCCTTCCCAGCACATCCCAGCACATCATGATAAATCCTGATACTAGCTCTCTGGCCAGATTCTTCTCCACCACCACTGCTAAAAATAATAGGACGTAATGATTTCTGGTGTGACTTCCATCTTCCCTCCGAACCATTCTCAAAACTGCCCACAGAATGACGGTAACAGATGAAAATCTGACCATTTCATTTTTCTGATTAAAATCTTTCAACGGATCCGTATGACTCGGGAGGTGAACGTGTAAAAATGTCTGCCCAGCATGGCGTGCAAGGCTGTGTGTGCTCCGGCTCCTGCCTGTCTCTCTAAGGCTGACGCTTCCGTCTCTCTCTTTGACCCGAGCCGGCCACACCTAACTACCCAGGCAAGTCAAACTAGTGCCTTCTATCCTTTGCACAAGCACTTCCTCCAGCCTGGAGAGTTTCCTTGCTGATCCTCTTTGCCTAGCAAGCTTCCGATCACCTCCAAAGTGCCATTTTCGTGTCAATTTTAAAAAACATCCACCACTCCATGGGTCAAATGTGGGTTGTCCACATGTATTTCATAACTCCACTACATCCTTTATGGCACCATAACTGCATTACATCCCTTATGGCACCACAGGTCTGTTTTCCCTACTTGACCGTGACCCCCTTTTATTTACTTCCACGGCCAGGCTTACCTCAGGGCTTGGGGCACACAGTAGACACTCAGAATGGTTACTGACTAAACAGATTAACACACACAATGCTTAGTAAAATAGGTTTATAAAATTTATCAAAAATATATTTCTTAATGGAAAGAAATACAAAAACTATAAAGAGTGTCATTTAACTCAAATCATAAAACACTCAGAACCTCACTGTGTAACAAATATATCTCTGAACTTTACAGTTCAGAGGCACTATAAGTAATACTAATACGGCTTTATATTATAAATTTAACCCATGTGGATGGAAATAAGGGTTTGGGGGCTCCTGTTAAACTAAATCATCTCATTCTGACAGGTGTGAAATGGTATCTCATTGTGGTTTTAATTTACATCTCTCTGATGGCTAGTGATGTTGAACATTTTTTCATATGTCTGTGGGCCATCTGTATGTCCTCCTTGGAGAAGTGTCTATTCGGGTCCTTTTCCCACTTCTTAATTGGGTTGTCTTCTTGGTGTTGAGTTGGACGAGATCTTTATATATTTTGGAGATTAAACCCTTGTCTGATGTATCATTGGCAAATATGTTCTCCCACACAGTTGGTTGCCTTTTCACTTGGATGATGGTTTCTTTACCCGTGCAGACACTTTTTAATTTGATGCAAACCCACTGGTCTACTTTTTCCTTTTCTTCCCTTGCCCTAGGAGATGGAGCAGCAGAAACACTGCTATGTGGGATGTCTGAGACTGTACTGCCTGTGTCTTCCACTAGGACTTCTATGTATCATGACTTGTATTTAAGGCCTTTATGTGGCAGTGATTTCCACACGTGTGTAAACACACAGTCCTGAGAATCTACACGTTTTGAGCACAGCTCCGTGTGACTCCTGTGTGAGCAAGTGTGGATCATGTCTGTGGGATGGGAATTAATTTGGCAAGGGTGTATCTTAAAAAATTCCAGCTTGCTGATCTCCTTCACCTGGTCCTGTCTGCCACCAGACCTGAATCAACATCCCAATGCCTTGCTATGAGTAATCCTACCTGTTCTGCTTAATTCCATGAATAGTCAATCCTATGTTAATTGCTAATGCCCCTGATAAAAACCCTGGCTGGGCAAGCCACGAGGCTTTTCCTGGGATTGAGAGGAATGAGCCACGTA